>JBBJLS010000011.1:17881470-17904629 GCA_037577275.1 Bryconaethiops microstoma
TCTCTCTCTCTCTCTCTCTCTCTCTCTCTCTCTCTCTCTCTCTCTCTCTCTCTCTCTCCCAGGTGACTGATGGCTGGTAGCAGACAGAGAGATAAATCCAGGGATGGAGGAAGGGGGAGTCTGGCGCATAGTGCTTGTCAGCGCGTTAAAGATGATTAATGTGGGATGCCCTCATGCGCCGGACCCCTGCACACACAGGCAGGGACTCCGTTTAATCTGCGGGACCGCCGGGACCAGCGCGCAGAGGGGGCCAATAACAAGGAAATAGGACTGACAGAACTTTTTAGTGCCGAGATTTCTCACTTAAATGCCATGCGGAGGGAGAGAGATAGCACAAGAGAGAGGGAGAGACAGAGCGAGAGATGTGCCTTTGACAGCTCTGACTGAGTGCAGGCCCGATGTTCTCTAATGCGCCAAGATGGATCATCTCATCTTGCACTTTCTCTTTCTTTCTATCTCTCTCCCTTTCTCTCTCCTCCCTGCCTCTCTGCCTTTGCCTCTCTCTGCCTCTCTCTTTTTTAATCTCTGTCATGGCAGGCCTTTATCAGGGACCCATCTCTTCACCCACACTTCCAGTTTGATAGCACAAGCTAATGAGGGCCTTTGGCTCTCCCAGCCTTTAGACGTTCCCTAATTATTAAAGGCACTTTCATCACCACTAACCTTTCCCTAACCTCACTCACAGCACAATTACATGCTGGACGACTGAGTTCGCGCATGCTAATATTCATGGCCAGCTAATATTCTCTCTCTCTCTCTCTCTCTCTCTCTCTCTCTCTCTCTCTCTCTCTCTCTATCTATCTAACTATCTCTCTCTCTCTCTCTCTCTCTCTCTCTAACTGTCTCTTTCTCTGAGTACAGTTCAAGCATGCTTTACTGCCATGGTTGTTACAAAAGACACTGTTACAGTGCTAACAACTGGCAGACGAAACAGAAGAAATAAAAAAAATTAACATTAGTCATTACAAGATTATCAATCATAAAAGTTGCAGGAACATGTACTGGTTTATTTAACGCATCTGAAGCTTTGAGATGCCATAAATAAACATCTCCCTTTAATTATGTTAGCCGCTAGCTTGACAGTTTAAAAAGCAAGCACTAGCCAGTGATGTGGCCCTTCCCTCCAGGTCACTTTTACACCCCTTACATGTTGTTTTACAAGCTGCTGGGTTATAAAACAAAATCTTGCTGCGCAGAACTCAACTGAAATGTGCTCTCCAGCAACGGCTGGCAGCCAGTCACCAGCTGCTTTGGCTGGGTCTGCGGGCCGCACGTCTACCCGCTCATTTAGCCTGGTAGTGTAGCCTAACTGAAACAGCGTGTAGGCGATCGGCTGAAAACAGCCTTCCACATATCTATGTGTCCATAAAACCAGGAACAGAAGGTTCTATTAAACTGTTTTCATGATAAAAAAGTATACTTTAACAAAGCACATAAGGTCAGTGTAAGAATGGTGGAGGAACACGTACATTCTCCTAATGTGCGGAATCTGCCACATTACTCTTTGGACGTATCTTTTAGCATGATGCTAATGACCTTTTAAAACTTCGGTCTCATAACCACAGCAAATTCATTCGCTCAGTGACTTTAATGGTCTTCATCTGGTTTGGTTGTTTGCAAACGCTTGTAGGAAGTTTTATGTCTGTGTGTGTGCCACGTGTGTGTGTTCAGCGAGTCGAGTGCGGTTCTCTTAACGCACTGGCAAGAGAACAAAGTTTCAACTAATGGGCACAGAGGGAGTTGTAGGAGCCTTTTGAAATCTTTCCGTGTTAACAGAGTGTGTCTGAGCTGGGTATGCACACACACACACATGCACCCCACACACATACCCACACACAATGTTATAAAATTCCTATCTTTGTAGGGTATTTTCCACTGACTTCTGTATTACTGCAGGTAAACTACTTTGCCTTAAGGGAAACCATGCTTTTAATCTCAGTTAACAAAGAGAAACCCTGTGACCCTTTTCATATTAAAGCTGTTTTTATATTTTAAAAAGTATTTTTACTCTTAAAGACCAGCAACATTTCCACAAAGCTACTTGCTTTCCAACATCATTGGGACATCTGACCCAAAGACCTTAGCAGGCCACACACATAGACAGGACTGATGTCATCCTCATTTGAGGAAATCCAGAGTCATTTGCATCTTGGATTGGAAAATGCCCTTTCAAGACCAGTTCAACCAAAATCATACACATTCATGCTTCCATCAAGAATACTTTCTCTTCCGCTCTCCTGCACAAGGACGTGCCACCCCTGCCTTTTGGATCTGCTTATTGTTGTTATGGATCTGATTATATTGATTATGTTTTCAATCTACATGGGCTGTCACTTTACAGGGCTAGACAGATGGATACCTGGCAAAGAGTAATGTCTATTCCTCTTGTCCTATTGAAATTTGAGAGTGAGAGATGATAGATTATTAGATCGTGGGGAGCAGATACACAGAGGAAAAAGTGCTTTAATTTTACATGATTATGTTAAGTGGTTGCACATCATCACAGTGGAAACAAAACCTTATATCTCTAAAATTATCATTTTTTGAGAGGGAAGAATAAATCAAGTTAAGAAATTTAGGCAGTTGTCGACCATTTTGATCCATTCACTGTGAAATGTCCACACAACATAAATGTCATATGGGCTTTAAAAAAAGACAAAAATGGGGTATGAGGTTTTGTTCCAACAGCACAATACTAGAATTGCACAATACATTTGCTACAAGCAGGCCCCTGTAATACCGACAACAAAATGCAAATCACTATAACTACATTTTTCATTGTGTGCTGAGAGCATTGTGACCAATTCACTTCAACTGTATTTATATTATACCAGTACACCAGTACAACTAAAACCTTCATAAAGATGTTTCTGTGGGTGTTTAGATGAACGCAAACTGATTTGCTCAGAAATAATGGAGGTTGATTTTTAACTTTGTCACATCAAGGGTTTTCCAGTGTGTAGTGATTGTGTTGCAAGACATATTGCAATTGCAATATGTAGCAATATAACCGCAATATGGGATTTTGTCCATATCATGCAGCTTGACCAGTTACAGAACGCACTTTGCAGCTGGATTTCATACTTTTGGATTATAGATCACTGCAGCGCACCTGAAGGAGATGCACCTACTTGTGTCCTTGAAGAAGCCTTAGGGCTCCTTGTCCACCATGTTGCTCCTATTCACTTTCCATGCATCCTAAATGGGTTTTCCTGTGATGCATCCAGCGTTTACGCCTCCCTGGCTCGTCCCACCTTTCCCTCCCTCTCTCTCTTTTCCCTCTCCTCCGCCCCTAAACATGCCAACATCAGTAAACAGTGAAATCTCTCAGCCCCCTTACCGCACGTAACTGCATTACCCTGCCCGATAACGTCTTCAAATGATGCCCGATAAGAGGAATTTGATTTGATTCGCAGCCAGCTTTCTTCTTCTTTTTGTCTCCTTCGGAGACCCCCCTTTCTTCTTCTCTTTACCTTAGGCTATACACCCGCCCCCTCTCCTCCTCCTCCTCTCTCCTCTCATCTTCTGCTGCTAAAATGACACCGCCTCGCATGCACAATCAAATAAATCCAGTCGGCCTGTCAACCTTCATTTTTTTGGCTTCGCACCTCCCTAAATCAACGCAAGGTGAGACGCCAGGAGTCATCTCCATAGCTCTAAATATGGGCTCCCCGCTCAAAAGGAGGGGAATTAGAGTGATAATGGGACTGGTCGGGGCTGTGTGTGTGTGTGTGTGTGTGTGTGTGTGTGTGTGTGTGTGTGTGTGTGGGTGAGAGAGAGAGAGAGAGAGAGAGAGAGAGAGAGAGAGAGAGAGAGAGAGAAAGGAAAAGAAAGAGATTCACTTTATAGTATGTGAGCAGTGCTGGGTGCTAAGCGGGTTGGACAGTTACTGGGCTGATGATACAGAGCCGTCGGGGGGGGATGGGGGGGTTGTGTGAAGGACAAGAAAAGAAAGAAGGGAAGAGAGGAAAAGAGGGAAGAAAAGGAGAGAAAAGGAAGGGAATGAGGTGTCACGTCTTATTCGGGTGGATGCCTGATGGAATGGAACCAGGTTGACCCCGCTGCTGCGCCCAGTGAGCATCTACGTTAGCGTTAGCATTAGCAGCAGGCCTAGCAGCATGTAGAGAGGCCACTCAAGACTGACAATGATGCATTGTGCTGTTAAATAACGGCTTCACACGCCCAGCTCAAAGCTGATCACTCACACATATATACACACACACACACACGCACACACACACACACACACACACACACACACGTCCATACACGCATAGACACACAAGTTTTTAAAAGGCAAATGCAATCCCATCGCAGTGAGTGAAGAGGGAGTGGGGATCGAGCTCCATCACTCTGTCAGGAGTGGCGAACAAGCGGGGCGGAGTGTTTTGCTAAAGATGATGTGTGTTTGATCCGTGTAATCAGAGCAAGAGAGAGCGCAGCTACTCCAGTGGAAAACGGACGAGCGAGATGCGCTGCGGGTTAACGGAGGGGTGGAGACACCATTATCTAAAAGAAATGATAATAACAGGGAGGACATTTTAGAGGGCATGGCATGCAAGGCGTGCAAAGCATTTGTGAGTGTGTGTTAGGAGGTAGTGCAAAGTGTGTGCAAAGGACTTTGTATAAAGCATGTGGCTTTGTAGAGACTGGATGAGTGGTATTGAAGAGAAGTGCTTGTGTTGGTGGGTGTGGGTCCTCACAGTAGTGACAGCTGTTTATTCAATCAATCACCTTGTGGCTGGTACAGCAGTGTGTGTGCCGCGGCAGCGGGAGATTGAGTTTTGCCTCACAGGGGAGAATGGAGCAAATTAATAGAGCATTACCCAGCCACTGACCCAGGAAATGAGTCTGACACTGCTGGGTTAGACCTGCCAGCTTTTGCCTGCTTCTTTCTCTCTGTCTCTCTCCGTTTCTCTCTCTCTCCCTCAGACAGTAGTCCTGGCCTGTGGTTGTGTCTCACTCCTGGCTCTGTGCTCTTCCCAGGGGGAAAGAGCCATTACAGCTCCCTCCCTGAGCAGCCAGCTGGAGCAGGAGAGGGCATCAGCCCCACTTAAATATGGATGGATTTGGGCGGCTCAGAGAAATGGTGCGTTCGTCTGAACAAGTGGGACCTGTTTGCAGAGCGGCCAATCGGGCCGGTGAGGGGTCACATCCCAGAGGAAGAGAGCCCTGCTGGGACACGCACATGTGGGTGATAACCTTTCACTGGGGCCATCCATCACCAGCCAACATGCCCAGAGCCCTTAACCCACGCACGCTCACTAGAGGGCAGGGAGGCCTGTAGCAAGCTATGAAAATAAAATTTAAAAATGTATATTTTAGAAAAGTGGAGATTTATTGATTCACAATCCCTGTCCCAGAACATCCCTGCCCCGCATAATTTGGCATTTTACCTTAAAGAATCTAGCACCTTACTTTAAAAAGCTCGCCTGAATGCTGATTATGAGGGATCTACCTAGTATTTAGACTAAACTGGAACTAAAACTTACTGGGACTAAAATTTACCAGGATAACATATCTTTCTCTGACAGAACATGTTGACAAGGTCTGAGACTGTTTTTTACAGCACTGCTCCAACACACAAACTAAGTATGGGCTTGCAAATGAGCTAAGAAATCAGTTTAGGTGTGTTAGAGCAGGAAACCACCAAAACATGAAGTAAAGGGACACTCCAGGAACCAGCATATGGCACAAAAGTAATGAAACCAAATCAGGACTAATGTCAATTAACATTACGCTAGCAGTTTGTTCCAGCTTGTAACGGATGCCAGGTGCTGACTGCCTTTTGTCTGTCCATTAATGGGATCTCTCTCTCTCTGTCTCTCTAACACACATACACACACTGCTTCCGAAATAAATGCCTAACCATAATTGATAGCACAAAGCCACAGATAACCTCTACAGATTTCTTTTGCAAAGGCAGTGCCCCCATCAGTCTCCCCTCCACCCTCCCCCTTTGCTCTCATATGCCGGAGAGAGGGAATTAATTACCAGAGCCAATTTACTGTTTATACTCTGATGTTTTAACTAATTAGCACTAATGGCGACAGAACAGCAGCCGGCGGAGTTAATTGAATTCAGACGACGGTGCGGAGAAGAGGAGCTACAAGGTCCATCTGAACCGAGCAGCTAGCAGCTGTCATCACTGACTGGGCTCCCCCTTCTCTGTTAACACTCTTACTACACACACAAACACACACACACACACACACATTAAGCAAATGTATTTACAAAGGACCTGTCATCTCACATCACTCGCACTGTCTCTTTTGAATTGCTTTATGGATGCTGCTCTGGAGCGGTTGATGCTAATCTTCCGCTGTGCTAATTCAGCTCCGGAATGCTAGTTCACTGGTGTTGGAGGAGCTGCTGACTAAATGACTGGGTGTAATGCTGAACACATCCCGCTTCAGCGATTTGAAGCCGTTGTGAAAAAAAAAAAAAGAGCCATAAAAAACCTCTAAAGGCTTAATCATTTGAATGTTACAAGAGAAAGTGCTGTCACGCATGATGATCAATCATATCTAGCACCACCAAACGGGCTGCCTCCTGACCTACTCTCAGGCCTCGTGTTCAAAATGGCACTCTACCCATACGCCGAAGAATCAGCACTAATGTAACATGCTGATCAAGGGAATTAGTTTACACTGCTTGCTCATCATTCTGCAACAAGAGGCACATTTCATCGCATGTAACACCAACAATCAACTTGCTAATCAAGTTGAACTGTTTACAGTGTTTACAGCTAAACTGTTTACAGTGTAACAAACACTACTGCCAGTAAAGAGCTGAAATATTACATAGTAGTTAGCCTTTCAGCTAACTGCAAGTGTGTTATATAGCCCTGTCTATGGAGATCAAGAGAAGGCATGCACACATTATCATCAAACTGCACAATGCATTATGAATATTCTTGAAATGAGTGCATAAACCTTTAAAGTTAAGTATCACTCTGTAGTCAAGGTCATAATAATTTGGACATTATTGTAAATGAAAATGTTAAATATGTTTTCTTCCATTTTGCCATACAACCATTTTTCCTATTTAAAAGATCCTTATCTATAAAAATAACTGGATTTTGAGTAGAAAAAGTAAAAGTGAAAATGTTGCTACATGCAACATATGGCTGCACACTAAACTGACATGATAAGACGGGAAAGTTCACCAAAACACTCAGCAACCTTTGTCAGTAACCAGCAAGTCTGGTAGTTAAGTCTGGTAGTTAAGTCTGGTAGTTAAGTTTACTTAGGCAGAGATAGTCTAATGTATAGTAATAGACATTTCAGTGCACAGTGGTGTTTGTCTGTTAGTAGCATGGATGTAGCAATATTAATATTTTGACTGCTAAACGACCTCATAATTAAGGGGAATCCCGTTACACTTGGGGGGGAAAAACATATGCTGGACATGTTTGCTTGCCACATGTTAGCATGTGACTTTCAAAAATGCCATTCTTTATTCCCCACAGAGACTTGGCGTTCCTAATATGGACATGATGCTGATTACAGAAAGATGCATGATTTATGAAGTTTACTGAAAGTTTTTTCAAGTGGCACAATACACCACAAGATTCATGTATGCACTAGAAATTCTCCACTAGGTTTTTTTTTTTGGACTACAGAATGGAAGACTCAGGGCACAGATTCAGGTTTGCCTGGCATGAGCTATGATTAACCTTTTGCCCTTTACACACCTGACCTCATTAATAAGCTAATTAACAAGCCTTTCCTATGTTACAAATTGTGTTAGATCAGGGAAATCATTAAAACAGGTGAGCGCTACACCAGGACCAGGATGGTGAACCAGTATTTTAGTGAATCTACCAGCCTCAAAAGCATAAAGAGACAAGCCAGATGGCAGGCATTCTGGAACTAAATCTTGTTCTGGCCTCCACTGAGAATACCACAGAGCAGGTTATCTTTTCTCTCTCACTTCTAATGTGAAGTTATCAGCCATGCTGATTTATTTTTTATCTCAAAAAGTCCTGCATAACACAATAGTTTGCCCATCACTGGTGAAGCATGGAGACCTGTCCAGTCTGTCTCTGTCCCTGAGATTAAGGCTCAAAGTCAGGCTAAAGTGGCATGCGGGGTAAAGGCGATCCGTCTTTCCCCAGCTCCGGTGTAGACAGAGGGGAGTTGTGTGTGTGTGCGTGGGGGGGAAAGTGAGCCACTGATTGATTCGTCACTGGAGACTCTCCTGTGTCTGCTGCTCGACTGCTGCTGCCCGTGCACTGAGATGAGAGTCTGCAGTACAACAGCCATCACAAACACACACACAAACACACACACACACACACACACACACAGACACACACACAAACACTTGCCCCCTCTGTGCAATGGGGGCCAGGGACTTCCTGTTCCTCTCCCCTGCTCATCTGTCAGCTCCTGGCGTGAGCTGACACCCACTAACACCTCCATTGCACAAAGCATTTAGAGCCTATGCCTCTCCCACTTGCTCACTCTCCCCCTCTCTCTCTCTCTTTGGTGGCCGGACCCCGGTTGTTAACACAGCACCTGTCTGCAGTGCAGTTAAGGGAAGAAATAAATCACCCCTTCCCTGTTATTGTTCACAAGGAAGTAGCCTGATGAATGTGTACACACATACACACTCGTACTAAATAAAAACTGTTCATATAAAATTAAAACATATATATAATGATTGCAGTATGCATGCTTCACTATGTGCTACATCCTGGACAACTGAATGGTTGTTCATCCAAGGCAACATGTTCTAGGAGCTTTTAGGCATGTTTTACACTTTATATCATTTCTGTTTTTTTCTTTAACATTACAAGAGCCCTTGTACAAATTATTAAATAGTTCCAAGAAGCCAGTGTTTTCCATCTTTACCTCCTGCCACTCAAACTGTGTCATATAACCTCACATCTCCAAAAACGGTAGAAGGAAAAGGCTTTCTTAACTTTAATGAATGTCATTGTCACAAGATCTTCTTAAATAATTTTAGACCATTTCTATTAGTCCACACAATGTAAAGAGATTTAAAAGTCTAACACTAAATCCAAACCTGATCCTAACCTTGACCTTAGGAAAAGGTTTATGTTATTAGAAAAGGTATGTAGCATTTGAAGAAAGCACATTACACTGTTAGGACCAGTGCAACCTGACAAGGTAGTTTAGGCCTAAAAACGTATTAAAGCAGGCACATGCTCACAAACACACGTTACAATAACTGCCTGCCCAGCACTACAAACAGCCCCACATCAACATCCGCATTCACTTTGGTGTGTGCTTGTGACCGAGTGTGTGTGCTTTCATGCTCCATACGGTGTGTGTCAGAGGCACTGAGCCTCAGAAATATGGCCCAACGGGTCAGCGTGGCAGAGCAGGGGAATAATCAGCACGCCACTACTACCACTACAATAGGCTGTGATTTATCCTCCGCCCCTGGCCGTACAGCCTCTCAGCCAAAGCCACCCCGCCCCCGGCCTGCCTGCTCTCTATCTGTTCCTGCTGTCATCTGCCAACATGTGCTTACAACCTCACACTGCCCAATATCTTTCACGCTTTCACTTTTATTCTCTCTCTCTCTCTTGAACCAACTCTTTTGCGTTTTGCTTACATCACATTTAGAGGCCAGAAGTCTGGGCCCACCCTCTGATCTTTTAAACAATACACTGCTTTTTCAACATTTTATAACAAGAAGATAGTAGAAATACTTAAAACAAGTGAAACTGACTGGTTTTGAAGTGTAATGTAAAAATAGGGACCATAAGTACAAGTTAATGGAAGCTAAAGCTAATGTACGAGTTTCATCGAAATAACTACCCCTTGCCTATATCTCAGCATCACAGATTCACTGGATCCTTTCCAGCAATTTTTGGAAATAACTTCTATGCAAACCCTCCCAGCGCCTTTTTTCCAGTCATTTGCTGGACACTCATTTTAAACTTGTTGGTTCAGCTCATCCCGTGCCAGCTCAAAGTGAAAAAAGATATGGAGACTGTTCATTTCATAGCTCTAGTGCAAAATTAAAGAAACACATTTCAGAAGCTGGCTGATCGTCAAATTTGAGGAGTGGAAAACTTTGATTTGACTTTTGGCCTAAGTACACGCTTCATAGTAAATAATTCATAGTAAAAAAAATCTGGTTTATAACTGAATGAAAAGTCTGTAGTATAATGGGTTGTTGCTTCCAGCACTGAATCCATGTTAGCCTTATTATAATGCCTTAAAATGTGGGGTTATAATTCAGTTGTTATCTTAAGACTTATTATTCATTGGTCACTATCTGTACTTATTAGAGTGAGGAACTTATAAAGAGTTGAAACATGACTAGGATGCCTTATTCTGTTGAAGTGACTACACTTCCATGTCTCTGCTCATTTCACTCTGACTCCTTCTTCTCTCTCTCTCTCCCATGCTGGTTCTTGGTGCCTAGTGAAGGCTCTCTCCTGACCTGGACGACTGGGCAGGATTGGCAGTTCTCAGCTTGTGAGGGTCCGAGGCCATTAGAGCTGGGGCGAGCTGGTATCAGGGCTTGTCACTGCGCAAAGACATTCAGCTAATCCCCCCGCTGTGCTCCCATATCTGTGTCTATAGCTGCTGTATATGCTCCATTCTCGCTCTCTTGTGCTCTCTCTACCTCTCTCTCTTTCTCTCCATGTCAGTGAGGGCTTAATAAAGACTGGAGCAAGGGCCAGAGAGTGCAGCTGAGGGTTTGACTGGAAGATGGCTATCATGAGAAGTGGGTTTTTTCAAGGTTGCCCGATAAAAGGGACCCTGGGGTCCTTGTGGGTCACCACTCAGACCTCCACAACCTGCTCCCCCAGGGAGGACAGAGATGGGCCACAATCAGGCATGCTTAGATTGCATCACACACACACTCTAGCCAGCATCGGACATCATTTTGATCTTATCCGTACATGTCTCTAGGGTTTGACACCTCCTATACATTCTGCTTAGTCCAGCGCTCTATCTCTGTCAACGTGAATGTGCTTTGATTTCCAACAGGGATGTAAAAACGCAGCAGTGTATTAGGACAGAGTCTGAAGAGGCTGATGAAGGGATTACTATAAACTATACTATATTCTGTTAAAAGGGTTCTTTGGAGCCTAGAAGAACAAATTAGGATTCCTGAAAAAAATGGTTTACTTAATGGTTCTTCAAATAATTATTTTTGTAAATGAGACTAAGATTGAGATACAATGACAAAGAACCTTTTAAAAGTTTAATCTCTATACATATTCATAAAAATAATGGTGTCAGATGTGTGAATATTAAGAACCTTTTCAAAGTTTGAAGTGGAGTTTCCAGGAACCCATCCAGCAACAGATACAGAAAGAACAAAAATCTGTGCATTCTAAATGACCAGTTTGAGATCCACTGCTTTAGGAAACACTGCTTTTCTATGGCATCGCTCAAAGAATCCTTTGTAACACAACTGCAACGAAAAGGTTATATACCGAAAAGGTTTTACCTATACCTCTGCAATCAAGCTATTATTTAGTAGGCTTTATTTCTGAAAGTGTTTTCAATAAAGAGTACATCAAAATAAAATTGTTAGTCTGCTCTATAAAAATTCTTCGGGTATTAACTTTTAACTTTTAAAAATGTATAACAGCTTTAATTGAAAGTAATTTTGACTGAATCAAATAAAATCGAGGTTACGGTGAAACTTGAGATGGATGCGCTGAATCAATCCGCAAAGAATCACAGTCAAATCGAATCGTAGGCATAGAGATTTACACCCCTAATTTCCAACAGTAGAGGGGGATGTTACACTTTAGATGCAGTTTGTGTGTGTGTGTGTGTGTGTGTGTGTGTGTGTGTGTGTGTGTAGTGCCGTGGCTGTTTAACCTCTCCGATTATGGACATTATTCAAAGGGTGTCAACCTGCCCTGGAGGTAAATGGGGGAGCAGAGAGGAGCAGAGGATGAGTGCAGAGGGAGCATGGAGGGATGGAGGGAGGCGAGCGAAGGCAGATGAGGGACAAATGCTCTGATGCAGGCCCATTTTTGTCCTTTAGAGTAGAAACACGCCGATCAATAGAAATCAAAGAGGCTGGAATGGCTCTCTGATGCTCAGACATTAACCTCGCAACTCCCCTATCATCTCACTCTCTCACACAAATAAACACGCACGCACACACACACACACACACACATGCACACACACACTCACACCTATACAGCCTCTTTCCCTCCCTGTGCATTTGCAGCGCACTAGCATGCCCCGGCACACACCAGCTGACAAGGGACGGTGGTGTTTAGGAGTTTAAGCATTAAAAAAGAGGTGAAAGTGCTACAGCAGCGTAATAGCAGAGGGAGAGACAGAGCTAGAGAGAGAGAGAGAGAGAGACGAGCTTGTGCTGTCGCTTGCTGTCTTGGGACTCAAATCTCAGAGCAATTTTCAGGCCGGGTGATTGGCAGCTTGATGTGTATTCTCCCCCTGCAGGAGCAGGGCGATAACTCTGGCCCATTCGGCCATCACCAGCCTGTTGTGGGGCTATTACAATGACGACGGCGATAAGGGACATTTATCACTCCTGCTGCTTGTGTGACAGAGGCGGTCCCATCAACAGGTCCACTGGGGGCCGCCGCGCCAAGCACCAGCCACGGGGGTTCACTGAGCCTGAATTACACAGCACTCTCAGCCGGAAAACAATACGCACACACACACACACACACACACACACACACACACACACACACACACACACACACACACACTTCCAATGTGTGTATATTGTAGTAGACACACTTAGCGCACCCGGTAATGCTGAGAGAAATGTATGTTGCAATCCCACAAGGTTTGTCACAGCAGAAAAGCGAAAAGTGTTTTTTTCATATATATTTTATTCTTGGCTTACAGTTTTTCTCTTGTTGTGAAAATCTGTGGTTCACACTGAAAAGCTAATTGTTATTTATTTATCACTTTATAGTTGAGAAATGCTCTTCACACCTATAATCAGCATTTTAAAATAATCTTTTTTCCTATCCACCTGTACAAGAAAACAAAGGTAAATACAACTAGATCCCCTGATTAGCAATATGAGATTACACAGGGCACGAGTAATTTAAATCATAACCCCTAACAAGGCTTGCTTTCCCGTATTCTTTAGACACTTACATTCAGTGAGCGGTGAAGCGGTTTTGTCTCAGGGCTAGTTCACAATAACAAAGACATTGTGCTGGACTGGGTAGGTTAGAGAGCTCTTTGTGCCCCTGTACTGTGTGGTCAAAAGGTCAATTGTCAAGTGGTGGGTGGCACAGCCTGCGCAGGCAGCTGAGAACTGGTGGAGGGCAGTGGCAGGCCAGGAGTCTGACCTCCCCCTCATATGACCCCAGTGACATGGAAACACAGTCCCAAAGTATAGTTACAGATCCTGACCTGTAGGGAGCGCCAGTTGGGAAAGAACCGAGCCTGAAATGAATGACAGCTGGCGTCTGTGGAATTGACCAAGTTTACATTCATTTTGTAAATACTGAAACCTGGCAAGCTAAATGCGTTTTAATAATGGAATATATATATATGGCTGGTCAGCAGAGGTGTCAGGCACAAGGGCTCACAGCAGGCATGGGGCACACACACCTCTCCCTCTCCTCCAGTTTACACTTCTGACCTTGTGCCATTAACACTCTAAACCTCCAGATGAGATGGCTCCTTTACAGCCCCAAGCTCCCCTCGGCTCCCCAAGCCCACCTCCCACAGAGGGAAAGAGAGTGAGTGAGAGTGAGAGAGAGAAAGAGCTGAAGAATTTATTGAGTTACTGGAAGCTGGCATCTACAACAAAGTCTGACTTCTACCAATTGAGGCCTTCTCATTCAGAGCACCACTATTGTTTATAGCAAGTTTATTATTCAGTTATAAGTCTAAGAACTTTATATTAAGAAATAATTATATTATAAAATGAAAATGTTAGTTATGTATTTATAGTGGCTTTTGTACTTCAAAGGGTTAATGGAATGTTTATGGTGAAATAGCAAAGCTCCACGTCTTCTTACTTAAACTTACAGTAAAGTCAAGAACATTTCCCTTCTCTTATAAAGTTGATATTTTTTTGACAATGATGAATTTCCTGTGAATCACATACCGCTTTCAATGCCCAATTATGTGCTATTATTGTATACCAGAGTGTTTAGTGCCATTATATACTATATTACGGTATAGCAGCACAGTGACACACACACATATACACACACAGAATCAACATGCAGAGCCACCTTGGAGACATGGAGAACCGTCCCTACAATCTCCATTTATCAGTACACGCCCAGCCCTGGCCACAAAGTGCCGTCACCTCGCTGCCTAAACAAACTGCCTGTGATGGATGAGCTTCTCTCCAGTTATAAAGTTATTAACTTTTAACCAGCAGCTACTGCTTGGCATCAGAGCCAAGAATTAACCCCCTGAGTACCATCCCATGACTCAGGGCCAAGTTTTCTTGACGAGTCCCCATAAATCTATCTGCGCTCCTTCAGCCAGGCATTAGAGTAGTGTCCATTACCCATTAGCCTCTTAGGGGATCAGGGAGGAAAAGCCATGTTCAACAACAATCATTTCCTACAGTAGAAAGCAACCAAGAGTAGTGGTTTTGGGCTTTTTAATAAATGGCTTGCTATTTGGACTAGCGTGTGACAGTTAAGAGTGTCTTTCTAGCCACTTGTGTGCGTGTCTCAAACCAAAAAAGATCTGCTTCAAATATTAAGTTCCAAATTGTACAACTGTTCCTGAGGGTTGTGTACTTGTGTCATATCTTGTGTCAGTTTCCTGTGGGGTAGTGGTTAATAAAGGAGGGGTAATGGGTGTCAGAGCAGTTGATAAGTGTGGAGCCTGGGTTACACACACACACACACACACACACACACACACACACACACACACACACACACTTGGAGAGCTGCAGCATGACACATACTGTTTATTGACAGACTCCAGCCAGTCTGGAGTTCATTGGGAGTCTCCATAATCTCTCCTGAGATGATTAAAAATTAATTGATCATTGGAATATTATCCATACACCCCTTGCCCCTCCCTCCTACCAACCACTGCCGATGACAAGCCAGCTAATAAATGTTAATTACTGTTTTTCTTTCCCTTCCTGTTTTATGATCCCTGCCAGTCTTGGGCCTCCACATATCAAGTCATAAATTCATTAGTCCCTAACACGCCTAGGGAGAGCAGCTCATTTAGCAATAGCAAACAAGATTAGACTGGGGGCGAGGGTTGTTCTGCCTCCTGACTCCTGATGCCCTACCAGCACTGATAAGGAGAGCCTCGCCTCCAAACTACACACATGTAGAAGGCTTTCTAATAGGGAATTCCCATCTTAAGAACAGTTAGGTTAACGTCACTCAGGGTTGTTAGTGCTAATATACTGTGGAAGTGCAGCATACTACCATGTGCTTCTTTTCTTCCTTACTGTATATAAAACTCCTCTCATTTTCGCTACCCTATGACCTCTCTAATAACACATAAAGATGACGGTGAAGAGACAAACCTGTGTTTGTGTGTATATCAGTGTTACATCAGCAGTGAGTAATCCTAACCCTAACTTACTCACGACACACAGCTGTCTAATTTCCAAGAACACATTTTTGGCTTTTTGTCTCTGTAATTGTACAATTTGGAGCACCAAGAGCAGTATATAAACACTTTCACATCGAAGTCAGAAACAAGGAGACGACTTGATGGCTAGATTTGAAGAAAGCTGGCTAAGCAAAAGAGAAATTTCATTGAAACATAATGGGCTTTTTCTTAGTCCCTTCACACGTTTCATATTGTTCAAAATTCCCAGCACCTCCAAGCTCCCCATCCATAAAAAAAGGCCTGACAGGTTAAAATTGGCAAATAATCCACCAACCCCGCCACCACAAACAAAGGACGGCAGTCCCTGTTTTATCTTAGATGAAAAGGAGCAGCACGGAGGACGCTAGACGTAAGGGCAGAATCAAAAAATCAATCAATCACCGTGTGCTTATCAGCAGCTGCTCCAGCAGACACCATCAAGCCAGCAGCTTCCTCTGGCTAGAAAAGGATAATGCTGCTTCATCCCTTTATAGAAAGCACTTGAACTCATAGCACATTTTATCAGGCATGTGAGTGACATTTCATATTATATAAATTAATTAATAAAAACATGGATAATAACACAGATAACAACAAGAATTAAATCATGGATTGCAGCTACATTTGATTTTGATACAGATTCAAATCTGTACATTTTGCATTTGTTTTAATGTCAAAAAATGCCAAAAACAGGACTGTATGCAAAACTGTGATCATCTATAATAACATCACATTCACAAATCATAATTTCAAAAGAAACATCATACAAGCACATTGTCTAAAAAAATCAGCACTTTTGAATTACCCACTTGTTTTAATGGCTCAAATTATAAATAATTAATAAGCCTTCCTTACTACAAGTGGTTACGGTGTAAGGGTTAAATTAAATTATTACTGTAAAAGAACCCACCAGAGAAGGCAGACAAAGTTCACTATTGTTTTTTTATAGCCCACCAATTAACATGCAAAAGCTGAGATGAAAGTGGAAGCCCTATGAAGGCAGGAGAGGGGAGATATTTTTGAAGCAGAAATGTGTAAAAACATGTTTATTTACAGAGGGAAATGGATGCGGGCTCAGCTCCGCTCAAGTGCTCAGTGTGTTGACAGAGAGAGACTTTTTGGCCTAAACTTGCTTATGCCTTCAATCACACTACGTTAATGGCTTCTGCAACCAGCCGCCAGTGCTGCTGCAGTTGAACAGCAGCTTATAAAGGGAGGTCAAAAAGTGGATTTTTAAAGCATAACAGCATCGCTGTGAATGTGTTTCATTGCACATCAATTATAAAACGGATTTTTTTTCCATTTGTTTCAAGGCAATTGTGCGTGAATGACACCTTTTGACCCCTTTTATAAAACTGTTTGAGAGAAATCTGGGTTCAGGACATTAATAAGCAAGCAATGGGAAACAGCTCCGCCAAAAATGAGTGTAAGTGGGATGTTAAAAGCACAGTTTATGAGCTTAGCTGGGATTAGTGGACAAAATAACGTCACAAAATCACACCATGCCGAAGGCTTTCTCTTTTCCTTTTTGGGTTTTTTTTTTTTCCTTGGGTGCCTTTACGAGGGAAGCGTGCGGCATGTCTCCAGTTTCAACAGTCGATGGGACATTTTCCTGATGACATTTCTCCACAATGCTCCCTGACATGTGCGTCAACAACTGGCACACAGCGCCACTGAAGGTCAGGGATAATGGGGGAAAAGGCCAGGGAAATATTAGAGCGCATAAAATCAGAGGAGGGCTCAGGCTCGCCAGCAACTGTCACTTGTAACTCAAGTATATTTGAAAGGCCACGGCTGAGGGGCAGTTTCTGCGGGGCTGAAGGCCTGTACGACTGCACGGCTGAGCTTGGATCTTACTTAGACTGTTCATAAGGAGAGCGAAACCGCTTTTTTGGCACTCGTCACTGAAAGGGGTGAGTAGGAGAACTGTTTGTTGGCAGCGTCTTATACTGTTCAGACGTGTGAGGGAATGGGAAAGCTCTGTTCATGTGGACTGAATTGAGTATGTGAGAGATGGGCCCATGTAAGTGTGAGGGAGACAGCTGGTGGAGCTATGAGTGACTGGGATTGAACAGTGAATGTAGGTGAGACTGTTCTATGAGAATGAGCGAGACAGGTCTGTAAGAATGTGCGAGTGAGACAGATTAATAAGGATGAGTGAACTAGACAACATTATAAAAATGATCGAGACAGGTCTATAAGAATAAGTGAGTGAGACAGGTCTATTAGAATGAGTAAGTGAGACAGGTCTGTAAGAATGTGCGAGTGAGACAGATTAATAAGGACGAGTGAATTAGACAACACTATAAAAATGAGTGAGACAGGTCTATAAAAATGAGTGAGACAGGTCTATGAGAATGAGTGAGTGAGACAGGTCTACGAGAATAAGTGAGTGAGACAGGTCTTTAAGAATAAGTCAGTGAGACAGGTCTTTAAGTCATTAAGACAGATTAATAAGGACGAGTGAATTAGACAACATTATAAAAATGAGTGAGACAGGTCTATGAGAATGAGTGAGTGAGACAGGTCTATAAGAATGAGCGAGTGAGACAGGTCTATATATGAGAGACACTAGTCTATAAGAATGAACATTAGTGAGACAAGTCTATGATAATGAGTGAGTTAAATCTAGGTCTTTAAGTCTAAAATTGTTGTGTTGAAATGTTAGTCATGTGGAAATGCTGTGCACATCTGAGCCAGCCAGGTCTTGTGCATTACCATGAGTGAGACCGGTTAGTAAGAATGAATGGGAATGAAATTAACGCTCTCTCACGCACAAAGACAACAGTGTTACGCTAGTCTGTGTTCAGACACTACCCGATGAGGTTGGTGAGAGTTGTGCAACGGGAGGAAGCTGCCGTGTGTGTTGAGCTGAGGCCGTTAGCTCACTCAAACCACATCAGCACAGGCCTCTTCCTCAGGCCAAACGGCCAGCCAGGTGCTCCGGCGGCCTGTGAGAGTAACTACAGGCATGCTTCTCACAGGAACCTGAGGTTAGGAAACTACAGGCGCATTACATGAAGAGCCTGATGCATCTTCCGCCCCAGAAAGCAAGATTAGATAACACAGAAAGTGTGGAGGTGAGATACCACAAGACAACGGCGAAAGAGACTGCGAGAGGAATAACATGTCAATCTGCGGCAAGAGCGCTGGTGTTAGTTAGCCGTGCACAGTTTCTGCTGCCACTGCTATAAGAGCTTCCTCAGGTGGAGCATTAGCTTTAAGCAGCCGTCATTAAACTCATCGTGATTCATTAGTCAGCAGCTGTTCCTCATTAGCCCACACACTCAGGGTGTGCACATACACATACACTCTGTAGATTCCTTTATTGCATCTACTACATGAACATGCACAAAGAAATAAGAATGACATATCCCCAGTCACACACACACACACACACACACACACACACGTACATATATGTGCTGCCATCGCAACATACCAAGCACAGGAAAGACGTACAACATTATATGGTTTTACACACATACACTGGTGCAAACACACACACACATACACACTGTCCTTGCTATTTGCTTCTGTCACTGCGCTGCCCATAAAGCAGGCCTTTTACTCTCTGCACACTCTCTATAATATGGCCATCACCATTAAAGCTGTCAGGGCATAAGCACTGAGTATTACTACACACACACACACACACACACACACACACTGTTACCCTGTCATTCCTCCCAATGCTTTCCCCTGTAACCCACCAACCCTGTCCTGCCCTGCCCTGTCCAGCCCCTCCCATAGCTCCGCCTTGTTCAAAGTGAGCCCATGGCCCTGTGGAATAGCAGCGGAAGGACCAAGATCAACTGCAATTTACGACCACAAGGCATGGCCCCTGCAGCACCCAAAGCTGTGTATTTCACATCCCCTGAGATGAAATGTCCTCTTCTAAAAATAATAGCTGGCTGAGAAGATCAGGGGTCAGCCATGTGGAGACCACTGTGGGGCAGATCATCACAAATAAGGGGAAGAAAGAATACACTGAATTGAAAGAGGCAGGTGGATAATTACTGGACTGCCAAGAGCAACAATATTTATTTTTCTTATATCCTTGTACATACATATTTGATTACTTCTTATCACTTTTTTGTACTATCCCTTTTACTTGGATGTTGCAGTTTCTCATTTGTAGTCTGTCTTGCCCACTCAATCTGTGTACAAGCCCCCCCCAAGCTACTAAACAGCTACTCCACCTCTCCGAATTTTTACAAGGCTATTTTTCGGAACGTTAATCTTTGTTTTTTAACACACTTGCTGGAGCTATCAATGTGGATAATGAGTGCGTAATGTACGCTGGAAGGCCAGCATGTGCTTCACAAAAAAAACTCCAATGCGGTCTGCTGAAAGTCCTTTTACATTTTCATAACTGCATCTCAGATCAGAAGAAATGAATCGCGCTGACAGCCTTTCGTCGGCAGCCCAACAACAAGCATAAAAAAAAACCCCGCCATGCAATTTCATTTAATTCCAGCAGATCAACCCTTGTCAAATCCCTCCGTTTCTCTCAACTGACCGAACGCACAGAACCCCCACCCCCCCGCAAACACCACCCACAGCCATTTCTGATGTA
Source organism: Bryconaethiops microstoma (assembly GCA_037577275.1). Classification (NCBI taxonomy): domain Eukaryota; kingdom Metazoa; phylum Chordata; class Actinopteri; order Characiformes; family Alestidae; genus Bryconaethiops; species Bryconaethiops microstoma. The sequence continues at coordinate 17,901,586 of JBBJLS010000011.1, forward strand.
TTTACCACATTAGTATGAGTCTCTCTCCCTCTCTGTCATTTCCATGCTATCCTGGGACCCCCCCCAAAGGACCCCCGGGGGAGGAGGAGATCTGGTTCTTTCCCTACAGTAACAATTTTCTTCCTCTGTTGCATAAAAAGGTCTCTAAAAAAAAAACACACCCTGCAACTGCAAAAAAAAAAAGACAGAAAAAGAACAGGGCACAGCCGAGAGTTCCCCCCACATGAGATGGAGATTGCCGATGCCAGCTTCAATATGACAAGTGCCAGCGTTATGAAGACAGACACGAGCTGGGACAGGCAGGGTGACCTTTTCCAAATGTCACATGTCATCAGAGTTTTATGTCACCCCTCCAAACAATATGTCAGAAGCATAAAAAATCATTACACCCAAGAATTATGTTATACAGGGCAAAAATAATAATTAAGATTATATTATTTAAAGCTAAATGGAGGGGTCTGGGGGGTGAGGATTTACAGCCTGCTTGAGTATAATAGGTGAAGCAATTCTTTTCTTGGTGTCGAACTAGATCAGACATTGCATTTGACTTCACTTGTCTGATTCGGCTGGGTTCTAGAGCTCCTATCAGTGTGCATCAGCATCCATCGTCTGTTCACAAACGCAAAACATCACCACTCCACAAGCTTTCATACAAAGACACTCATAATACACTGGCATGCTTGTCAAAGTCAAAGGTAAGGCTGCTCTTTCTTCCTGAGCTCAGAGTGGCTCAGTATTTTCTGCGTGTCCTTGACTCCACTGAGCCTTGTGGAGATATGTGCCTAAGCCAATGGCGTCTACCTCCCGAGCGATACCACCCATATTTCTAATCACATTATTGATCACCCAATGGAGCTGTTGTCTGGAGATAAGGAAGCACAGAGCGAGGGGTGTTTCGTCAATGCTTATGATGTTTCATAGCTCATAGGTGAGGGCAGACATGTTTGGTATCAACTCCTTTAACTGCAGGCTTATTATTCAGTTATTAATCTTAAGAAGTATTATTCAGCAACAATTAGCTGCCTCAAGCCACAGTCACAACAAACGTCAGCGATTCTCGTCTCGATGCAAAACAGGCAGGATCAAACTGAGAACAGAAAAAACTAGAGGAGACACATAGCTTTTCAGTAGGATTTTGGAATGAATGAGTACACTATCCTGCTAATTAGTTAACTTATTTGTACCTTGCCAAAGCTTTTATTTCTTTTTTAAAATATATATACACTTAGAATAAGGCCAGGGCGTGTAATAACGTGGGCTGAAAAGAGACGATATATGGATATTTATAGTGGATCAGGTAACTGTGCCTTTTTTAGTGGAAGGTGTTGTTATAAAAGACACCAGGAGGATATCTGAACGTAGCCGCTCGTGCCAACTCAGGTGTGACGGATCCTAACATCAGCAATATTAGAGCGGTCAATAGAAATGGACTTGTCCAATCAGCACTATGCGGCGCCAAGGTCAGAGGTCAGGATGATGTCATACATCCTGACAACACAATAAAGATTCTGTCTGAGTGAACTCTCCATATCCTGCTCTCTCTCTCTCTCTCTCTCTCTCTCTTTCTCTCCCTCTTTCACTGGAATGGTGTAATGGGCCCTTGTCTTTGTGAGGCCCGGTACAAAAGGCTGCCTTCTCTCAATCTGGCTCTGGGTGATAAAGCACTCCGTGAAATCTTTATTGCTTTAATAAACAAGAAAGGGTGATTAATGTTGGTCTTCTCCTTTAGTATTTCAAATAAATTATGACAGCTTTATATCACGGTCAAAGCAGCCAAATCCCCCATGAAACCTCGTCTGAGGAAACATATAGCCCCGCACTTCCATGCACAGAAATTAGTCAAATAAAGGCTGCGCTGTTTTTTGACAATCGGCTCGAAACGCAATCTACTCTTCATTTTTCCCTGATATTTCAGGTCAATACTGATTCTAATTTTCTTTTTTTCTTTTCTTTTGATTGTTATGAGATTGTTTCCCCAGCGCTGTCTGTCTCTGCCAGGCAAGCAAATACGAGTAACCTTGTAAAGCAGCACTTAAAAATATTGTGGGGGAGAACTTTGGCCCGGTATGTGTCGAATGAAAAAGTGCCTGTGGGGTTCTGGACCCTCGGTTGTGACTCACACGCATAAAATGGGTGAGACATGTGTCAGTTTGCAATGTTGAAGTGATGACGGTAATAACCTGGCTACAACTTTCTTTAGCAGGTCATTATTGAAACAGGATCTGGGAAGTAGGTACATTTCTTATTCTCAAGGGGCTCAGATGGGGGCTTCTCCATTTGAAAATGTGTTTGTAGAGTATGGTGGAATGTTAAAATGCAGGAAAATTGATTTGTTTGCATTTTAAAATGTCTATGGGTCTAAAATGTAATGTAAAGGACATGTTGCTTTTACAAACAAAATACAAAATACGAAACTTTTACGAAAACTTAACGAGGATTTTTAATGACAGCAACAGGTGCAATTGTGTGTGTTTGTGTGTGTGTGTGTGTGTGTGTGTGTGTGTGTGTGTGTGTGTGTGTGTGTGTGTGTCTTCCCTGTTGTCTTAACCTGACAAACACTTTCATTCACATGAAACAAAGGCTCACAGTTAGAGCCAGGAAGGCAGAGGAGGTGACATGTCTGTATATATACAGTACTCTGTGTACTTGTGTGTGTGTGTGTGTGTGTGTGTGTCTGTGTGTGTGTTTACTGTACCCACACATTGCCCCAGACAAACCACTTGGGGCCAGACTAGGCACTCCTAACTACCCATCAGCCCCCCTCTGCCCAGCCCTACTACCCCACCCAGCTTTTAATAGAACTCCAGCATGTTCCACAATGCTTTCCAAAGGCAGGAATTCAGTCATTTTGCTAAAATCAAACCAGATATGCGGGTGCGGCGTGAAAGGCTCCCCGCTGCGGCTTCATTCATTGAAGTCTGCTTTTATAAGGCTCTGCCTGGCAAGCCCTGAACACTAGAAGAGGGAGAAAGAGAGAATGAGACAGAGAAGTGTGTGTGTGTGTGTGTGGGGGGGGGGGGGGGGGGGGGCTGGGTGTTTCCCTG
>JBBJLS010000011.1:17907794-17930182 GCA_037577275.1 Bryconaethiops microstoma
TGGGGGTAAGCAAATAAACATCAGATTTTCATTTTGGGGTGAACTATCCCTTTAATCACACACTTATGGTTCCATGGTCATTCTGGTACTGTTACAAATGAACAATAGAATAAAATGAGTGCAAATAGGGCTAATCGGGTATATATATATACCTTGCCTTTTTAAAACAGAGCTTTTCCGTACCTATGATTCACCGTCGTGTTTGCTGAGCCTCAAGCCTTGCACGGCAGGCCCCAGGTCTGCTTTTTATTTCGAACATCAAACGGTTCACTTCATTAGGGCCTCACTTTTTTTGCTGCATCTGAAGCATGTTTTCCGAAACAAAAGATGAGGAAGGGAGCAACGGGGGAAGAAAAAAAAAATCACACAGTCTGCCGCGGGTTTTATTGGGGGAAATAATGGGCAATTGAGGCTAGGTATTTAATAGGCAAAAGCCTGCATTGCAATGCATCTGCAGAAAAGAAAAGCCATTCGCTGGGGCTACTGAGAAAGGAGCCATTTTTCAGCCCTGAGTTCTGTGCTAGACAGGAACCTGGGGCCGAACTGTGGTGGATGAGTGTTGTCACAGAGGAGGAGGGGCATGGGTTTGACGGACAGCGAGGAACAGGATGCCTGGTGCAAGGGCATCTGCATATAAATGAAAAGGGAATGGACAGAAGGCAAAACATTCGGCGATCAATAGTCCAATAACTAGAGCAGGAAAACTCCAATAACTGCATCAGTGAACACCGATGGCAATGCGGTGGGGGGGAAAAATGATACACAATCAGAAAAAGGACTGACCACGCTAAGTGGATCAGAGCTCAAGTCGGCTTCCAAAAACAAACCATTCTTCAAGGGTTCGGCAAAGCCGTTTGCATTGATTTCAATACGCCTCATGCTAAACCTGTCACAAGAATACGCTCATCACGAGCTATGGGATAATTCCAAAAGTTATTATGTGGTGGTCATTTGAGTGAGGGGGGTGGACTCTGATTTGCCAATAAAAGAAGGGGGGCAATGGGTGCATCCTTTGCAAATCAAATCAGTGTGGACAGGAGTGGACACACGGTGGAGAGCACTGACCTTAGTGACCATTGGTCAGTACAGAACTGACCACAAGGGTCAATACTGACCTCCTTCCACCAGCACCCCATCCACCCTCCACATCACATTCACAGCCCAATCAATGTCGAATTATGGGTTATTTATTGAATAATCAAAAAGGTATTATCGCCATGGCTCTCTTAGAAGCTGTCATGGGGGCAGCCTATTTATCAGGCTGCTCTCAAAATTAGGGTAATCACTTATCATGTAAACAAGAGCCAGCAGCTGCCTGCCAGAGCAAGGCTATTACTCACAGCTACTTATCACTGTGTGTGTGTGTGTGTGTGTTTGTGTGTGTGTGTGTGTGTGTGTGTGTATGTGTGTGTTTGTGTGTGTGTATGTGTGTGTGTGTGTGTGTGTGTGTGTGTGTGAGAGAGAGAGAGAGAGAGCGAGAGAGAGAGAGAAAGGAAGCGCAATCGAGGGTGAAAACATACATTTCCTACATTGCAAGGCACAAAATACACAGCTGCAGCTCAGTACCATACCATGAACCACACACATACACACACACACACACACATACCATCATCTGAGTGCAGTGATATGACAGAGGTCACCACACCTCGTTACAGAAAGGTTATGAAGGACACAGGATGTAGCTCTAAGCAGATCGAGTTTCTTTCCCAGCCAGGACCATGCATGTGTACTGGCTTTACATACACCACACACACACACACACACACACACACACACACGAATAAAACAGACTGTATAGTCACACATGACTGGATAACTGCCTGACAACCGTACCTGTTAACCTTAGAACCCTTAGTTATCTCTGGCATTAATGGAAATCAAAGGGTAATTTATAGAAAATGTTCTGCAAAACAACAAATTTACACAATTTTCCATTTACTCCAGATACAGTCAATCAACCAAAACATGTCCAAGTTTTGGTTATTTTGTTATAAACTGTAGTAGTGTAAGTAACACTGTTAACAAATGCTAGTAGTTAACAGTCATTCAAATTGTTTCTATAAATACATTCCCAACACTTCTCTCAATGTACTCCAAGTGCATCTGGTGGCGTAGAATCATCAGTGTGGTTTAGAACACAGTATGACTTACTCTGAGCTATAAAAATGAACAAAACCTGTAGCCTAATGCCATGGACAGCCTTTTTAGACAACAGGATTTATATTCATAAATTTTCACAGGAGTAGGAGTGCTGATCTTTAATCAGTTTTTGGGACTTCAAAAATACAGAATATCTGAATCAAGATCAGTCCTCTCCTGCCCTGGCATCTAAAATAGAAGACTATAGCAGTGTCATTTTTTTCACTGTTAAAGCTCACAGTCAAGAAATACTTATACTGTGTCTTAAATCACATCAACAAGCCTTACTGAAGAGCTGGATCTGGTTTAGTTGGAAAAGTGTGTACATATGTATTTTGTACTCATGGTCTATTGAAATCTGTTAAAAGTGTTTACTCAAATTAAGGTCCAGTTGATATCACATTTGTGTTTGTAAGTTGAGAATATATTTGTTGAAAATTACATAACTAAGTATGTAATTAATTATGCAACTATGCAACTGTCTTTAAATAACATTTATGTAATGTAAACTGAATGCACAGCGAAGTAACCTTAGTAATTAACCTGTTAAGGGCTGAACCAAGGGAATAAAAAAAGCTGTTTGTTTTTATAATCATTGTGGCAGGACAGAGCGTTAGCTTTTCCATCACTGGTTTCATGGCTAGAATCAGTGGTTTTCCTATTTCCTCAGTCACTCTTTAGAAATAAAATAAATGGCCATGCAGGTCGTTCTTAAACAGTCCTATCAATCAAATGCACTTACATCTGCCGTAAATTCCAAACCAATCACAGGGCACTCTAATGCCTTGGCTGGAGCCGTGGCGGTACAAGGAGGGATCTATAGTTGCGGTCGACTGGTCGGCCAGTCGGCCCCGAAAGCTTCCCCCATTTATGTTATTATCTGTCACCATATTTTTGTCCCTCAAAAAGCATTAGAAAAGCTACCATTGCCGACCTAACCGGATTAGGATTGGTTTTTGCCTTAGCCACAAGGGAGGTCAAGTTACCGACAATAAGATCAAAAACGAGCCAATTCCTTTTCTATTCTCATTCAAAACAAACAAAAGAGGGCTAATAGGCCTGGCATCTGTGTCCAGAGCAGTGCCAGGTCGATATGCACGCTGATAGATGCGATTCTGCGCAATTGCTGGTTATTATAGCACTGAAAGGGCCTTACTTGGTTTAAGTGGTCAGTGGCTCCCAAAGCCTCTGATCATATCTGGCCATCTGAGATTATCGGTAATAAAGCAGAGCAGTGTTCACTTATCACGTAGAAAGTCTGGCTGTAGGGGTGGTCAGTAAAGTCTATGGTTGTATGTATTACTGAGGGATCTGTTCTGATCAAGCTACAACCGGTGTTTGTAACAGTGACCCAGTCTGTTTCTCTCTTCAGCTCCTGAGGCTCTGCTCACTCCTCAGGGAGCCATCACCTGCCTCTCCTTCTGTGATTCAATTCCAGGCCGATTTCGTTCCCTGGACGCCTGTGCCCCGGGCTGCAGCCACACCAGCAGCAACCTTGTCCTAACCCCTCACTCACTGGTGTTAATTGCGTTAGGGCAGCGATGGAAGCCTTGTAAAGGGTCAGCTCGCAGGCAACTCAGCAGCGGACCCCTCCTCCTCCTGGCTGGGATAAAGGACTCTCCTCGCTCTCGTCCCCTCTCATTACGCACCATTAGTCAACTCTTTGGATGGGCTGTGGGCCGGGGCCCAGCGCAGGTGTGACGGGCTGCTAACTCTGTTAGCACACTTGTTAGCAGAGGGAGTGCTCTCCCTCTCATGCCTCCTGTATCGATTGTCAGTGTGGTCTCACCTCTCTGAGGCCTTTGCCTTTCTGACCCCCTCACTGTATTTATTTACTCTGGAGGGGATGCTGAGAGAGCCCAGCTCTGATAGCACCCCGCAGGCCCAGATAAGACAGGGAGCTTTTATGGGCTAAACTAAGGGACTTTGCCCCCATGGTCCTGCCCTGAGCTGCAAAGAGCACAAAGAGTTGCAAAGAACAAGTTGATAATAAGAATTAACCTATCAACTATTATTTGATGAATCTAATAATTATGTCTCTTCGGTTCCTTTACCTTTGTTATTCCTAGCAGTTAAAGTTTCATCTGTGCAACAAGCCATTTCTTTTTTTGTTGTGCAATAAAACAACAGAAGATGCAGAGCAGTCAAAGTCATGTTTGGTAATCTGTTCGAATAACACGAATAAATCGACAATGCATTGTCATTTCTTCAATAATTAACAGTGTCATTTATTAATGCTGTTGACCAATCATTGGAGTACTAGAACACATTAACACATACATAATCAGAAGGCACATATAGTTCCAAGACTTCAGAAGCAGGCTTTGAAATACAACACCCAAGTAGATAGTAGATAGTGGTAGACCCACTTTACCAGAGGTGCGCCACACCCAAGCAGTTCCATCATAGGTTAGATTTAACTCATATGATGACATTTTCATGCAGGGTCATGGTAATTCATAATGGATCACCCCAACAATCGGGTGTCTGGCTAAGCACAAAAAATCTGATTAAGTGTATTAATTGCTGCAGCTTGTAAATATGACCTACTGTAAATACTTCCAGGGAGGAACCTTGGACCTCTCTTATGGGATCCACATTAAGCCCAGTGTCCTCAAGGGATCAGGACCAATAAATATCATATCAGACTGACTGCAACTGCACCCATGCCCCAACCGCATCCCTGCTATTCCATTACTCTAAGAGGTGAGGATGCTCTTTAAAGTCATAAAGAGTCCCCCCTTCACCCCCTCTCCCACCCCCCCACCCACCTCCTCTCCCTCCCCCCCGGGGCTGCAGTAAGGACAGGCCGTAGGGTGTGTTCGTCCGCCGGCCGCAATCTCCATACTTCCTGGCCTCAGCCGACTGAGGCCGATGATGATGGAAGGGGGGAAGGAGGGGGGCATCGCCTGTATAAACGTCCTCGTAAAAATGACAGCTAGACATATGTATGGATCCCCATTAAAATTTTACTACTAATCACCCGGCTGGCGGGCCCTGCTGCCTGGGCTGCTGGGGCTGTGGGCTCCCTGGTGGAGCTGCGCCACTGGGACCGGCTCTAAATGAAGACATCAGTCGCATCCTTCCCCACATCCGCCACTGTCGTAAAAGACAGTCAACAACGGTTCGCTGGCGGCACCCCATAATGGGCTTTTTATTTCTCACTTGGTCATGGAGGCTGGGGGAATTAAACCCCAATTTTAGTGTTTAGCGGGGGAGCATGAGGCTCAAGGTCAAGAAGATGAACAGAGTGAATCTGGTTTTGGTAAAGAGGAGATGACACATTCTATATGGGGGTATTTCTTGCTAATAATAAAAAATTCAGCTACTAAAAAAATGCTAAACATTGTTCCAAAAGGTATTGGCTTGCTCTGTCCTTTTTGTGTGTTTAACGTAAGAAAAGGACAGAAAATCCAAAGTCCCCCTCTTTGAGGAACCTTTCACAATGGAATTGACATACCATGAAATTTTGCTGCCTTGGTCTTTAAGGAATCTTCAGTGACACCTCTAAACAGTGAAATTTCATACTGAAAAATTGTGTGGTAACAAGTGCACCGAGGGGCAGCCCTTAGGTTTTGACCTTCCCTATGGCCAGAATGTGAGGTTAGCGCAAACAGGTAGTAGGGTATCAGACCAGGGGTCGGAGGTGACACATTGTTGTTGTTTGTAACAGCCGTCTGCCGGAGACGGAGGGCAGAGGTATTTGGTAATGAGAGGGAGGCCAGCTCAGAATGTGCTGGATTGAGCCGTAAACATTTGACAGGTGTCAGATGGGGAAGTGCACCTGCGAAACCTCCGCTACCATCTGCGCTCTGCCAGCGCAGGAATTCAGACAGAATTAACTGTCTCCAAGAGCCAAACCCAGGCATGCCTGTTATGACTGAAACTGACACTTAAATTTGTCTCTTTGGAAACGCACCATCTGATCAGAGTTAGCTTAATCCCAGCCAGCAGCTAACTATGCCAGCTAGAGCAAGCTGCCTAAAAAAGCTGTCAAATCACAAGCATTTTGTTGCTGATGGGAAGGATTAAGAAAGAAGTGGAAAAACAGGGTACTCCCATGACTCACAGTAAAAGAACAGGCAGTAAATAGTTTTGAATTTATAAGTATCTATATCCAGCGCAGCACCTCCATTCACCTAACAATGATGACTTAAATATATGGGCACTTTCAATCTGTCGGTACAGTCCATCACTATGAAAAACAGAAAGGAGGTAAATCGGAGAACGTACAAAGCAAGGCAGGTCAGATTGAGGAGATACCCTCTAAATGAACCCCTTTTATTAACCCCTCATGCTGCCCCCCCCCCCCCCCCACCCCCATATTCAGAACACCTCTTCTCTCTCTATTACCTCCATGGTCGTTTCATTATCCGGCCTGAACTCTGAGTAACCCCCCCATGGTCATTTTTTATGTCACTTGGGGTACGGGGTCCATGATTTAAACGTGCAGTGCCCATAATTTGATTTCTTCATGGGGTGCGCCACTGAGGAGTGACGATGGGCGGCGGTGGTGCGGGGGTTGGGTCTTCGGGGTCGGTTTGGTAAGCGATAGCGGAATGACTTGAAGGGGCTAATAAAGTAATCAAGACCTTCGTTACATGGTAATAATATTGCCCCTAAAACACTGATAACTATTACTTGGCCCAATGATTACTGAACATTAATAGCTTCCCACTTTTTTCCCATTCCCTCCCCTTGTGTCTCTCTTTCTCCAGCTCAACTGCCAATTAGCAGTTAGAGGAGGACGTGACAGCGCTACTCCCGGGCAGAGTAAAGAGAGCAGGACAGCAAGGTCCTGGAGCCTGTTGCCACACACACACACACACACACACACACACACACGTGCATACACACACATACACACACACACAGATCTCTTCACAAAGCTGCAACTTTTGGACTGAACTGCAAATTATGATTTTCTGATGGACATAATGAATGATTACTGTATGAAATAATTTAATTGATTTAATCATTAAACATGTTTTTCAGTGTACATGTCTATGTCCACAGGCCAGAGAAAAGTGTATTTATAATAATAGACAGACCATTAAGCTATGGGGCAAAATAATTACTAGACTGCAAAAATTGGTGCGTTTTCTTCCTGTGCTCCAGATCCTCACTGTGTAGGCCTTTCTCTGCAGAGAGGGCTATTGAACGGCTGAGCTGCCAGAGGTCTGATCAGTCAAGTGGCATCGATATGACCCAGCTTGTTTGCACCTGAAGAGGACATGGCCGTGGAGCGGAAATCAATGGGAATCACCTGAGTGGCACCTTGGCCACCTCTGCATTGGGGAAAGAACCAGACAGAGCCAAGGAGGAGGAGGGAAAGCAGCCCCAGGGAGGCCTTTTTGTAGCTGAGAGGTGAAGGGTAAAAAGGGTGGTACCTTGTGGACACACAGCAGCCTCCGCTCATGCTGGAGGGATTAAGCATGGGTCGAGAGTTAAAGTATCAGTTTGGTAAAAAATCAAATTTCCAGTTCACACAAAGCTGTGATGTTTGAGGTCAGAGGAAAATGGAGAGAAGTACATTGTACAGTTACAAGCAGAAGTTTTTAGCATGAATTGTCTGTTTTATAGACAAACTCACACAGTCTCAGAAATCACATCTACAAGTCAATTTGACATTACTTGACAACTACACTTGTGACTGAGAAAAGTATGTCGTGGTTTGAGCATAGAATGCTTAGTGGTGGGTCATAAGCTACCAATGCAGGATCTATAAAGAAAGAGCAATTGGCCAGTACCTGGAATCTTTTTTTTTTGCTAAACTGCTGTACTACTTCCTCTACTTTCACTTTAGATACGTGGTGAGTTAGAGGAGGGCCACCACCTTTGAGTTTTCGTGCATGTGTGTGTGCCTGTACCCGATCTGTGGGCGCTGGTGTCTGCGAGTCCAAGAGCAGTGCGAGACTGGGCATGGCTAGTGCCAGTTTCTTACCACACAGAGGCTCCATCTGGAGAGCAGACATTGGGCACTGCTGCCAGTCTATTATGAAGGGGATTATGGAGGTGGGGGGGCAATGCTTCTGCATTCCGACAGGTCGCTTTCCCTGCCACCACTAGCACTTTAAAAATGTTACATGCTCTAGGTTTACACTTGGCTGTCTCCACCAAAGAAATAATTGCCGGCTTTTTCTTGGCCATAGCCAGGGAGTCAGCAGAATATTAGCAAAAACATGCAGTTTGGAGCCAGAAAAACATGGCACAGTAATTAGTGTCCATACCAAATTCCTTTTAAGCCTGTAGTTGTAAGGAAATATGCTAAAAGAAAAAAAGCCACTTACCTAAAAGCAGAAAGCCATGATCAGATCAGGAACCATGTATGGAAGAGAAAGAGACAATACGTGTTAATACGAGACTTTGAAACTGTACCTACTTCGTAAAAAACATTTTTTTTTGTTAAAAAGTAACTTCATAGGCTCATCCCTTCAAATTCCAGGCTTTCTGCACCCTACAGTGTCTTTTTCAGTAATTATATGAAAAACACTGAAATTATAAGAAGTAAACAATAAAATGTTGGACACATTCAAAGGTTCTGGCCAAGTCACTTATTTTTTAAAACAAAGAGGTCTAATGAACAAAAGCTAAGATCATCAGTCCAAATCACTGTTTTTTTCATTTTTTTATGTATTCATGCTTTCTTTCAGAAAAACACATGTATACTACTTGTTATGCAATTGGATTGTTTTGTTGTATTACTATGCAACATTACGATATAATATTACAATAATTGTAGATGAAAAATTAAACAATATGCTTATGTCACTGTATGATCATTGACTAAAGGTCTTTGACTGTAATGCCTGTGTAGCTCTGCTACTCATGCTGCCTGCAGTTCATGTCTGTCCCCTCCCATGCCCTTGCACTGTGGTGTAAACACAGATTGTTAGGTTAGGGGTTAAAAGTGTTGTGCTTAGATTCTTTGACAGTAATCTAATTTCTGCTCTCTCGCGCATCTATATTTATTTGGTTTTGTCAACACTCAGGGCTCTTTTTTCTCCCTTTCGCCTTCAGCGTATTGATCCCTCTAATGGATTGGATCTGATTCCAGAGAGTCTAACATGCTTTTGTATCCTCTTATTTTCACCCGGGGAAATCGATCAGGCAGGCTTGAAAATCAGCCAGGATCAGGTTTTAAGGGATCCACCACAGTGGGAATGGCTAGGACAGGAGGGAGGTGGTGAATGGAGAACTTTTAAACGAGAAAATAACAGTGTTCTCTTTTTTTTGTGTGTTGTTTGCCCATGCTGCTTTTCAATTTGACTGAGTTAACAAATGCCTGAGAATATTAACTGATTATGATCCTATTGCTACCCTTATTGGTTCTCATAAAAAATTTAAATATGCATTTGATTATACTGATGATTTCATTGTGCAGATGTTGTCTAGAGCCAAAAACATACATAAAATGATTCACATTAAACATACTCAAGTAAACATTTAAACATACTCAAGTATGATTATGACGTTTCCGTTATCTACTGGTGTCTGAAACAGTGGTGTGTGATGCAGAGACTAGTTGACAATACTAGCTCTTGCAAAATGACAAATTAGTATGTGGAGGGTATAAATATGCACTGATATGAATATGGACATATTTCTACATAAAAAGAAAAAAATAAGTTTGAATAAAGTCAGATTCAACCAAATTCAGGTTCAAATACATCAGGTTAAAAAATAACAACACAGGAGAAAATGAGAAATATGTCCATTTTTGTTGCAAGTACTTTGAAAGTGAAAGAGTAAAAGTAGGTTTTTTTTCTAGGAAATTAGTAAAAGAGCAAGCATTCGTTTTTGATAACACTTGAGTAACAAACTAATTGTGGAAAATAATAATAATGAACTACAACAGTACTACATGAAGTGCAATTATTCCTATATTTTTCACCCCGTAATTAAGTGTGTGTATGTGTGCATGCATTAGGCCTCCCTGCTGAACCTGTTCCAGAGCAGACCTAGGAAGTCCAACTGATCAATGTCGATATCCCCTTCCTGCTGAGGCAGCATCCTCTCCCCTCTCCTTGTGAGCAGCGCACATTGATTAAGGCTGGAATCATTTGCTTTTTAGTATATTGGCAGTGCCAGGGTCTTAATATTTTCTATGGGGTGTTAGCCCAGCTTTCATAGACTGTGACAGTGGTATCCTTTCGACCTTCATTAATGACAGGGGTAAATTGGACTTGCACACACACGCACACACACATACACACACACAAACACACACACACACATACACACAGACCCCTCACTGGTAGAGAGGTGTTAAATACGAGATGGAACTAAATCAATGAGCAGGCTGGGACTAGTGTGTGGCAGTCACACTGGCGCATTGGAGCAGCAGTGCGAAAGCACTGAAAGTCCCCTGAAACCCCCTGGAAACCTGAGAGCATGGCCTGATCAGTTAGAAAGGGGAAGATATCAATGGCTTCTCAGCTCCTTCACACAGCTGAGCAAATTGGAGGACTTGTCAGGAGTCACAACATGAGGGGCCAGTGGACAGGACTGAGGATGGAGGACGGAGGATGGAGGACGGAGGACGTAGGACTAGCTGCTGAAGGGATGGTCATTTTAACCTTTCCTGCAATCTGATTATTTAAATTTTTGAACAAAGCGCATGAATGTTCCTGTGTAAAATATTGTATATTACAATGAATAAAAGTTTATAAAATGATAACTCAAGAGTTAAAACCTCAAACATATATGAACAGATTTTTTGTTTTTGTCTGTTGCTTAGATGAGATTTCAGCTGCTTGTGCTTGCTTGATATATTTCATTCCTTTTATTCCAAACTGCACATGCCTTTTATTCCAAACTGCACATGCCTGGTTAGGTCAACAAATATCCAAAAAGCACACCAGCAACAATAATAATTTATCTGTACCATCCCTACTAACTGCAGGATTTGGCTCTAGGCTTGAGAGGGGCTGGTTAGACAGAGGTTACCCATCTCAGGCCTTTAGGCTCCCACGGGGTGTATGAACAAGGCACATGGGAAGTCCTGCTTCCTCACAGTTCTGGCTAACACATACACTCGGGGGCAAGAGGAAGGACAGGCTCTTAAAAGAGCTTCTATTCCTGCATGTGTGGGGTCTGCACAAAACTTACAACACCTCTGAGGGTTCAAAAGAAGTCTACATAACTGCTGCCACTCAAGCAAGTTTCTTGTTCTTACTTTTCAATTATGTAAGAAAAACACCCGTAAAGCAGGGGTGGCTGATATAACATACATCATGATCACTTTTTTTTATATACAATGTCTCACAATATGTTTTTCTAATAAAATAAGTTGGAACAGACAAAAAAGAACCAAAAGACTTTACACAACGCACTAAATTGAATCAAACAGGGCTTATAATGACATTTGTAATAAAACAAGCAACTGGTCATATAAGCAAAAAAATTTTGCGCGACTGCTTTGTCGTAAAGGCTTTGGAAACTTTTGACACAAACTTTTGACAGGCAAAGTGCATTAAAAAAGTATATATACAGTAATAATGCCCACAGAGTGAGAGAAAGCAGGGTGGAGACAGCTCTATCTGTGCCTGCTGGAGGTTAACAGCGCTGAGATCAGGAGGACAGAGATGTACCATAAACCTGCCTAACACACACACACACACACACACACACACACACACAAAAGATCATTTCTGCGATAAAGCAGAGCATCACAGTGACCTTTGATCCCTAGTCTTCTGTATTAGTGATTGTCTAACAGATCTGTCTGTCGGGCTCACTTAGTCTGGGCTGAGAGATAGCTGCTGTCACAACGAACAGACTAGAGTTTTACACACTTAGTTAGGCAGAACATATTTTGTATTCATTACTAGTGAGCCCCCTTCTATACCCTTCTATAATTCTAATTAAAATTATAATGTGCATCACCTGACAACTGTTAAATATTTAACGAGCTATTAAGTGTCAGTCAATGGGATAAACTAGTGCATTTAAAGTTAAAGGACCGCCTAGAATTTGAATCTACGTCAGCACAAAACCAGTTAACAGGATGTCAGACATATTCTTTCCATGTTATGAAGGAAACTTGTTTTATATGACATATTTTCTTTTATAGATGGTAACTCAACAACTTTCCAATAACAAAAATAAAAAGCTTGAAATGAATGGTTAAGTGGTAAAAAACTGTTGTGTGCAAAAATATTTGATTGACAATGCAGCTGAACTGAGTGCCAAGGATGTGAATTATGCTGAAGTTCTTCCTTTTTTCTGTCTTCACCTTTATTTCACTTCTATCCATTCCCTGTCTCTTTTTATGTTTTTCTTTCATGTTTTCATCTAGCTCTGCCTCAGTCTCTCTGCATATGCACAAACACACACGTCTGTCCTTCACACACCCTCATGCTTTGACGTGAAAAAGTGCGAAAACTGGTACAGGTACAGGTGCACCCTCTGCCCCGGCTTCTCTCCTTTGAAGACGATAGCGGAGAGGAGATGAAACGGCCTACTCCCCCCATTCACAAATCAGATCCTATCAGCCACGCCATGACATTTAACAGTAGCCATCCCAAAAGCATGGCACACCACAGTGAGGGCTGTGAGACCACAGTCTGGTCTGGGTGTCATTTACCAGAGGAATGCTCCGGCCTCAAAAGACAACAATGCCAGAGGATGAGGCCAAATATTATCCAAGTCTAAACAGCAACATTAAAGAGCAGATAAGGATCTGTATGTCACTCTGACTGATCACTGGATTTTTTCAAAAACCTGATGTTTCTCTTCCTTCACTTGAAAGCAGGTCAGGAGACGTTGTTCTGAGAATATGATTTGACCCTCCTTCTCTCGTTCTCTCTCTGTTTCATGGGAGATAATGAATTATTGAATATTTGAAAAGTGACAGAAATGCGGGTGATTTGAGGGGGAAGAATGAACTCATACATGTTTTAATGTGATGTGCATTTAGGGTGATGGTTTTCCAGACACAGATCTTTGTGCTGGTGTGAAATCAAATCCTTAAATCTCGCAACTGCTTCCATGCGTCACTCACACACCCATACCCACACACACACACACACACACACACACACAAGGATGTGCACACAAGCACACATATACACACGTACAATTACTCACAAACTCCTCACATACACACACACACACACATGCAAAAAAAGTCCTCCTCACAGATTTATCACCCAAGCCCCTGCTCCCGTCGGCATCACAGTGGCTGATTTTCTCATTTCATAGGCCACCGAGGTAGAACAGGCATGTGCTTGTTCAAATCCAACCAGCAAGACGCACCGGTCTCACCACACAGCTTTCTCTTTAGCAGCTTAACAGATGCCAAGCAGAAGGGCAGCGGGGGGCGGGAGAGAAAGGGAGACAAGGAAAGAGAGAAACAGAGAGACAGAGAGAGAGAGAGAGAGAGAGAGAGAGAGACAAGGTTGGTGGGGGGGCACAGCCATCAAGTGAAAGCCCTTGACTCACACACACAACACATACACACGAGGCAGGCCCAAACTGGGAGAAATGAGCTTCCCTGGGCCGTGCGCTCTAACGACCATGACTGAGAGGAGAGGTTTTTTTATTTATCATTCCAAAGCCCGTGCTTCTAAATGATAGCGCGTTTTTTTTCTCTTTCAGCCCGCGCCAAGCGGCGCACTACCGCTCTCCAAATATAGAGATCATGTTTGTATTGTTTGACACCGAGGTCTGATGGAGTGGTTATTTTGCTCCTGTCGACACAGCTACCCTCCAACCGCCACGCACTCCCCCTGCCCGGCTCAGGCTAGAAAAACGCACACACACATGCAGCAGCTTCAGGGCTGCAGACCAGGCAGGGCAAGCTATTAGGGAAAGAAGGGAACCACATGAAAAACATCTGCTGCAGCGCAGGGGAGAACCGTGGCATTCTCCAGGAGGTGTGTGGGGACGCAAGTGTGTGTGTGTGCCGGCGCACGTGTGCGCACATGTAACGGTGTTGATGTTTATATGCGCCAGACTGCTAAAAACAGCAATTTTTCAGGGACATGGAGCTGCAGAGAGATTTAATTGCGCCCTCTTTTTAAATGTTGCCGGCTCACAGATGTAATAGTTTACTTGTGGTGTGGTTGAGGAGGTACAGTTTAACAATAGTGGTTTGTTAGGAGCCAACAAGTCCTGAGCAAAGCAGTTATAGTACACATTGGGAGCACACCAGGGAATAATGATGAGTAAGAGACGTCTAAGCCTTTGCTGAGTCTTTTGCCATGGAAAACTCAGGACAAGCCCAGGCGCAAATGTCCATTCACAACACTAGCATCACATCTATACATAAAAGAATTAACAAACACTAATTATGCTTATAAAGGTACAGATACACACAGACTTTTTAATTTTTTACATTATTACTTTTTGTACACCACCCTTCAAACGTTTTGGCACACACTGAATTTCTACATTTGCATGTTACTCACTTGATATTATAATATGAAAATACACTCTTCGATAAATTTCAATATTTTCAATGTTTTTTTTCAACACTACTGACTTATGAAAAGCCTCCTATTATAATTAAAAATATAATTATAATGTGGATCACCAGGCAACTGGTAGAGGACAGCCTAGAATTTGACTCTTAATCACCACACAACCAGTTAATAGGACGTCAGACATGTGCTGTTACTTATTTTTTTCATGTTATATTTTATTTGACATATTTTCATTCATAGTTGTTCACTCAACAACTATCCAATGCTTAACAGGAATATAAATCTTGTGATGTGCAAAAACTTTTGACTTGTATTGCATATGCTTGTGGAGAGAAACACAAAGCCTGTATCCTACTACAAGCAATATTATGTCTGAAGTTGTTCACATAAGCATGCATGAGTATAAAATGTATTATGAGTGTTTTGTGCAGTGCTTAGCTTTGACCTGTGGCCATGTGTGCTTGTGAAGAGAAGTACAAGCTGTGTAAACAAACACAGGCAATCACATTCCTAAAGCTTCAAAATAAGTATATATAGTATAAGAACTTGGAATTATTCATCTGTTTTGAATACTTTACTAACTGATTAACTGGAGAACCTTAAGTAAAGGGGTAATCAAAAGGATTCATAAGGACACTTCTGCCTTGTAGTAGTCATGTGTAAATATCAAACAAAGTAAGAATAGGGAAAGGGTACAACAGAGTAGACAGAATTCAACAGTAATCATAAAGTACTGTTATATTTGAGAACTCTGGCCACATCAGAAACTCCTGTGCAGACAGATGTAGATGTGTCATCTGAGCCCACACTTCAGGAGCTGGAAATGGGGTGATACACTCACAAACACATACAAACCGTATTTGGGGCAGTATGTACTGCAAAAGTCTGAGACACTGACAAGCGCTGGTAACAGGCCTGAGGAAAAGTCTATGCTTCGCAACCTTGGTGGTTTGCAGTAAAAAGCAAGCAAGGGAATAGTTTCCTTTGATGGGGCGCCAGATGGAGTAGCTGTGGATAAACAGAAAGGAGCCAGGAAAATATACAGGGCCTGGGGCAAGGCCTGGGTCTCGCCTGAGGAGTCGAGCCTTAGGAAGAGCACTCGGTTAGGCATGAGTTCACCTGCCCCCGGGTCTGCAGTGCCACCCGGAGCCCTGGAGGCATGGGCCTTGCTTGCACTGTTATTCTAACATGGTGAACACATGGGAGAGCGCTGCGGCCATTTATTTAACTCCAGCCCTCCGACAGAGTCTTACATGCCACCAAGGCACAGAAATAACCAAGATGGCGCCACTCTAGCGAACAAACAAGCTGGTCTTTGTTTTTATCTCCACTTCTTCTTCTTCCACGAAGGCTAATTTTAGGCCAAAGTCATGAAATATGTTACCACGCAGCATGAGAGCTGTATGTAGCATGTCAGAATGTGTTATGAAAGCTAAGGGAAGCTTTATACATGCAGTCTTCAAGCTTTTCCTGACCTGCCCTCTTGATCTCTTTCATTGCCCACACCAGCAGAGACACAAGGCTCTGTGAATGCAACAGACTGGTCAAATCCACTGGATGCTATCTGCTCCTGTGTCACTGTTGTAATGGCTGTTTGCGCTGCAACAGACGGCCGCGTTTAGGGCGCCTGGCACCTCGTCTCCTGCCCGCACCACACATGCCGGCCTATTGTACTTGGCAACCTTGTTCCCACAAGAACAGATCACAATGCACTGGCTCCCTCTGGTCGGCGCCATGTTTGCACTGGGAGCAGCTGTCATGGAAATGGCCCCGTAAGCTCTTCCTAATTACCTAACATGCTCCGGGTCTGAACAGAGGCCCACTTAGCACCTCCCCCGAACCCACTGGTCCAAACACTGCCAGGCCTCCACTGGGCAAACAAGTTACAAGGGTGGAGGGTCATTTACAACGAGAGCTAGAGAATGCAGAAGACGGCTGAGTAGGGGTGCTAGTTGGGTTTTGCTCAGCCTAGTCATACCCCATCTGCCCCCTCCCAGTTCTTTAGGTCAGCTCAATACTCCTCCAGATAATATATCAGGGCGCCTGTCCCCTTGGCAACTGAGCCAGACCTCACACACAACACTCCAGGGGTAGCCAGCCCCTTTCTGCTCCCCCCAGTACCACCACCTGGCCCCCTCGGCTGGCCTCTGAAAAAGAGAGTCTCATCGCTCAGCTAGCAGTCCATTGTTCAGCTCATGAAGTGACTGCCGGCCAATTAGCAAGTTAACAAGTTAAGAGGCGGACTCTGTCAAATGCAGAGCTTTTTCACCTCAGGGTCGTTCGTGAGGAATCTTTTTTCCTTTTCTGAGAGGGGGCAGCTTCATAAAATTACTGCTGAAAGACTTCGGAGCCTACCATGTCTTTGCACAAGCCTTTTTGTTTCGCTCCTTTTTTTCCCCAAAGATTTTGAGGCCCATTTTGTTCATGTTCCACTCTTTCACTCAGCTTATAAAAACTGAATTCAAACACTCTTTTACAGGCTTCCAGAATCCAGAAAATAATTACAACAGCGAGATGCCTTGCCATTTCGGGTTAGTTTACAAGGTTTGCTGAGACTTATTTGTAACCAAATCGGCTTCTATAAAACAAACTCAGTAGAAGTGCACTTCCTGTGTATTAGCACTCCTGGTTTACTTCAATCTCTGCCATTAAGCTACTGTGCCTGCCTGACCTGCGTAAAATCGCTACTTCACTTTTCCTCTCGATAAGCTGTACCGTTTCAATCTGAGACAAAGCCCCAACATATTTTCCCTTTAAACTGTGCAATCTGCATTGTGCTGTGGTGATTCACAATGTATTCTATGGTTCCCCCCACATCCTTTCAAAGTCAGTAGCCCCCAGACCCTCTCACGACACTTTCTCCTCCACTCCCTCCCCCGCCTCCATGAAAAGACAAAGCCCCCAATTTGTCACGTCATGTCCAGCTGTTGACTGGGGAAGACCTCCTCGGCCAGTGAAAGGAGCACAAGCTGGGGGAGCCAAATGGCTTTTTCCCCTTTTCTGTGGGAATGTTTGCCCAAGGAGACAAAGCCTTCTCCCTGGGGGGAGGGTTGGGGACTCCCAGGGGGGTATGCGCCCTGCTCCATAGGCTTTAACCCTTTTAGGGTAGCCGTCCACCTTGAAAAGGAACACCATTGACTTGCATGCTGGCTGGCAGAATAGCATCATTAAGCTTCACTAACCTCACTGTGTGTGCCAGAGTGCTGATAGCACACTGCAGCTCACGCACACAGATTTACTGCCGAGTCACTTTTTGGTGCCCTCATGCAGTAGGGATTGGTTGTGGACAGAGTTCCAAATGGGACAGAGACAATGCCAGAGGGGGAAAGCAAACCAGGAAGAGAGTGGGAGAGCTAGAAAGCACTTAATGAAGAAGTTATAATAAACTCTGACCTCCCTCAAGGCTATCTCCAAGGGCTATGCTGGAGTATGCTAATGGAAGTTAATTGAATAAAAAAATTGTGGTTGCTTGACCCTTTTTGACCAAAATGCACCTGCAACCTATTTGGGAGATGATTAATTGATATTCACCAGACATTAGTGTTGACCCCTTAGCCCCAGTGTGTGGAAACCAAATTTGGGGGATCCACACATATTCAGTATCCCTACATGGATATTTTGAGGGACATTTCAGGGTGTTAAAGCCAAACTGTTGTCTTCTGCAGAGGTTTAGCCAACACCTATAATCACACCATCAAAGACATGCTCATCCTGAATATGACAGCACTAAGCAAACCACTCACTCTGCTCCAAGGCAGTGGCATGTGTGTCTCCCCTCCCGTTCCTTGTGTCACATTGTGCTTGCAGAAGAAATAAGGTGGAGCGTTCCTCCACTGACTTTTAATGTGCTCCACAATTACAGCTGTCACAACACAAACCTCTGTGCACAGTGTGTTTCATTATACCCCCCTTCCCTTTTCAGGGGTGAAATATGGAAGCAAAGAACAAGCCCTCCCTCATAAATACCACCTCTACCAGAAAAAGACTTCATTGCGGGAGAGGTAGAGCGGGTGCATGGGGGTGGAGGCTTGGGGTGTGTGTGGGTTGGAGGGGGGGGGGGGGGGGGGGGCGTTGGGTCACAAATTATTTGGGTGCGCAATAATATTTGCTTTATGGAACAAGCCCCCTGTGGTGTGTTTGGCCTGCTGGAGCATCCAAGCTGTCATATTCAAGCTGTTGAAAGACATTACACTACTGCACTGAAGAACCATACAACAGATCTACAAACCAGGTTTGATAAATAGATACTGAAGATACAAACTACAGAACTGTGCTACCCTACAGATCTACAGTGTACATTTTTTGCATAAATGCAGACACACAATACAAAACACATGCAGTGTAGAGAAAGAGGTATGAGGTATTTATGAAGATGATGGGTAGTTGATGGATGAGCAACAATTCTTTGCCTGTGCTTTCAGTTTGTCAGCACTTAAATGTGTAAAATATCTTCCCAGTCTTTTTGAGCTCTTTAGGTGCTGGGATTATTAAGTGTGGACAACGGTGCGCTAGAACTCAAACTGTCTGGTAACTCTACCAAGAGTGGCCTTGTTTGAGTGACCAGTCAAGGACAAACAGAGCACAGCTCTGTCCAGCATTCAGCTATAGAGCACACAGCCAGGGTCTGATTGCCCTATGGCATTCTACCCCTACACAGGATCTGATTTCCCAATTCCAAACTTAGTAACCAGGATGTGATTTCCCTTATACAGTCAGGATCTCCCAATGTCATGGTTTGATCCCCTATGATGCACTACACAGGCAGAGTCTGATCTCTCTTTTCCATTTGTCAAAGGCTTGGAGCCAGGGCCTGATCAGCCATGCCAGAGCAAGACACAACCCAATGTTCTCACTGAAAGGCTGTTTCATGTTGCACTTATCTTTTTGATTGATACCCTTGATCGCAAGGATGGTGAGCCAGGAAGTGATCTCCCTATTCCACACTCCACAGTCTTGGTCCAATCTTCCTCTGCCATAGCATATAGCCAGGATCTGATCTCCCCATAGAGCCTAAGCAGAAGCCCCAGGCCCCTTTCCTGAGTTTCATCTTAAGCCATCAATATGCCAGTAATCTCTCCCGCCAATACCCCAGCCTGCCTGGCTGCAAGAACAAAGAGAGGGGGCAGCCAAGGTGATATAGATCCTGCAACTCTCTGTTCTCCTTAAGACAGGTCATGGGGAAAATAAGGCACCTGGGCCACACTCTGAAGGAACCTGATTCACTTTGACAGTCTGCAAGTTCAGGGGTCATCCTCTCCATTATGGAAGTCCAACTGTCTGCTTTCATCTAGGTGTTTTACCAGGCTACAAAGCACTCAGGTGTAGTCAACGGTGGCATCAAACACTCTTTCTAAATGAGGAATTACACATTCTTGAAGATATTCAGTTAAATTGTGAGAGAAATAATTTTGAACAAGTGCAACATCTTGACTGTGCTGTACTTGCTCAGAAGTGAACAGATCTTTTTCTTCCAAAGGAGGTGCGGTCAAGAGCTAACCAAAAATAACTCATAAAGAGGAGACCATAATCCCATATGCAAATGGAAACACAATGAACCCTGTGCCACATTAATCCACAGGAAACAGCGGTGGATAGGCCAGGAACTTTGACTGACAGGTCTGGGAACCACTATGAGCAGGAGGCACTCGGAGTCCCACTGGAGCGTGGGGAGGTGAGCATCTCCTCAGCACTCCACGCTCTTCCCTCTGGAGCCCAAGGAGTCATAATCAGACTCTTGTAATACACTAGTACTTGTGTGGTCCCCTGGGCTCATTTGCATACTAATTACAGATTGCAAATGAGGGTGGGGGCAATTGTGTTCCGCCTGTGTCGCCTTGGTGGCAGAATATTCCGGTGATCCCACTAAGGAGCTTATCAAGTACCGCAAGAAGAGCAGAGAGAAGGAGAGTCCTCAGATATACAGCCGCTCATTAGTATTACAATAAAGGACGTGAAAGACACATAAAACATTATATACCGCCAAAGTGTTGTTTCCATACCAGTTAACACAGTGCCTGATTTAGTGCTTTTATACATACACCCAAGATGCAAGGGGGGGTCTTAGTTTTAGGTAGCCACAGACTTACAACCTCACACACATACGCCCACACACACAAGTTCTGATGGGGTACCTAAATAACAGCCAGCCCCGGAAAGCTAATCATCACATTATTCTGCACAGTTAGCTTGTCTCACAAGATGCACAGTCTCAATCTCCCTGCCTTAACCTATCACTCTTACACTCGTTTTCTCTCTCTATCCACCCACCCCTAGCTCTTTTGTTTCCAGGTCTTTTGTCCAGCCAACACCTTTCTGAGTGCAAAAGGGTGGTAAGCTGCATATGGGTGTCCTATCTGAGTCAAATGAAAAGAAAAAGGAGAGGCCTCACACCCAAGGGTAACGTGTGTGTTCAACCACACTGTGCCACCTATTCTATTCCCTGCCTTGGAGGCCCACATCTGTGGATTTGTGCCTATTTCCCCCATTAGAACAGCAGGGGGGCTTTGTGCCTTAATCTATAATGAGAGGTGATATTGTTGCAGTATATTCAAACAATGTATATTGTGGTGCATTAATATGCATCCTTTTGGTACTTAAATCCAAAATGTATGGGTTTTTTTTCATCTCCGATACAGAAAATAGTTTTAAAAAGCTTAGGTTGTTTTTGTTATTGTCTCGATTCCACAACTGTGCAAATACATTTTTTCTTATACACTGTAGCTTATATTCCAAGATGTAAATAGAATATACTGTAATATATTTTCAGTTTCAGCCCTCATTTACAATATATCAACATAGTTATGCACAGAATCAAGGTTATCAATCTTTTGCATGGCTAAATGAGTTCATAGAGGCTCAAGCAGTACAATTTTATCACTTCTGCCCTGCTTTGTAGCGAAAGGTCCTCTCCCGCTCCACACAGAAGGCTAATGGTCCCTGTAGCTGGGCTTTCTTTAACCAAAGAATCAATCTTCCCCACCACAGCCATTTGCAGCACGCTGTCTCCTCTATTCTTGCTCTCATACAGGCTAAGCCGTTCCAAAAGGCCCATTAACCTGAGTTAAATCCCTTAACCACTGTCTACTACGGCCAAACACACACACACACACACACACACACTGACATGTGGGCACGTACACACACACACCCACACACCCACACACACACACACACACACACACACACACACACACAGAGGGAAGAGAGTATACCTTAAGCTCAGAAGTGTAATAATTCCACTGTGATGATTTTGCTTTGCGATAGTGATGGCAACAGCCTTTCTTCGTGCTCTAGTTTGCTAATAAGGCGGCAGATGCCACGGAAGCGAAAATTAGATTATTTTCATCTTGGATGATTTCTGGAAATAAGTAATGCCACGGAGCATGATTTGGCTGCCTTTCTCCTGCTCTTCCCTCAACCCCAAGCGGAGGATTTAACACAGCTGCGAAAGGAACATGACTTTTAATAATGTTGTGCGGCGCGCCTGTGTCGCTATGAAATATATATCACAGCAAAGGGCGGAGGAGTACACAGAATGTCGGGGTTTTTTTGTTTTTTTTTTAGTTTTGTTTCAAGCTCTTAAATGTTCTCCGCGTGTGGCTGGTAACACATACCTCCCTCTCTGTCTGAGAGCCTCATGCATGAGTATTATATCAGGCCTAATTTTCCCCTCCGTTCAGCCTGCCGCCACGCAAGGTTAACACGGATCTTTATCAGCAATCTCCTACTCTTTCTCCCTCGTTGACACACTCACACACACACACACACACACACACACACACACACACACACACACACACACACACACACACACACACA
>JBBJLS010000011.1:17936456-17963956 GCA_037577275.1 Bryconaethiops microstoma
TGTGTGTGTGTGTGTGTGTGTGTGTGTGTGTGTGTGTGTGTGTGTGTGTGTGTGTGTCTGTCTGTCTGTCTGTCTGTGTGTGTGTGCCACAGGGGGTTAAGTGTTACAGCCTCTTGTGACTGCAGACTGCATGCAACTGGGGTATTTGTAACCTCATAGTACTCTATACTGCAACACAAAATGTATGTCTATTCAATATAGAATAGAGTGTAGTTCAGTTTAGTAGTGTGCACATCATCCAAGCCAGTGCTGCATCAACTGCATTTGCCAACAAAGTCGCACTGCAACTTCAGTTCACAGTTACTGCCCGCTATGCTGAATGCCCGACCACTCCACTCCCAGGGAGATGAAAGGGAGTAAGACCTCTGCTTCCAGAAGATGTCATTGGCTCCTATCTCCTCCACTGCACAAGTGGCCTTTTACCCCTCCCAGCACTGCCTCTTCCACACTAGGGCTACGTACTCGCATCAGTAGCCCCAAAATGCATACCAGACCCACACACTCCTCTCACACACACACACATACTCACTGCAGAGAGGCCTGCCACAGGGAATGTAGACCACCTGTTACAATTCTATATAACACAATTTTCAAATTTCAGACAGTAAAATTAAACCAAGGTGTTACAAACTTGCTTATGATGTGTTGTTATCTATAAAAATGGATATAGTGGCCAATCTTGCTTATCACTTTTTACCCAGCATCCAGAATATGTCTAGACAATGCTTAAAGAGGTTCAGCGAAGAGAAGCTTTACGTCACTCTTGCTAGTCGTTGAATGTTTGACCACTGATCTAACAAAAACACACACATGCGGGTTGATAACAGTGCTGCTGTGTGCTTTGAAGCAGTGAACCTTCAGGTTTCCTCACACATACACGTACACACAGTGCAGTAAGCACTGGGGAGCTCAGCATGGTGAGCCGCCTGTGTGAATCATTAGACCTATCAGAGGCACTGGAGGGGAATTAAGAGGCTTTGTAAAGGTAGCAGTGCCGGACTGCAGGCTCTACCTGGTGACCACTTAAGAGCAATCAGATCTTCAGTCCACCACTGAGAGATCTGTTCAGCCGAGAAGCCTGCTGTTCTCTTTCTTTCTCTCTCTTTCTCTCTCTCTCTCTTTCTCTCTCTCTTCTTCTATCCATATGTACACCGATCAGCCACAACGTTAGAATCACTAACAGATGAAGTGAATAACATTTTGATTATCTAGTTACAGTGGCCCCTTTCCACCGGGACCTGATAGGCTGCAGCTGAAGTCAACAGAATGGATGCAAACAAACAAGAAAGCAGTAAAAGTTTCTTCTAAGTAATGGTTGATATTATGTGAGGTGGTTAGAAGGAGAAGTTTGGTTCCAGATTTCTCTTCTATTCCTCTAGTCATTGCTTGGATTTATGATATTACATGAGCACCACAATCTGATGAAGTACTCATTGAGCCAAACCAGGTAGTTGATGGTAACTATAAGTAAAACTAGGCTTCTACGAGAAATGGTTAAACCAAGAAGCTGTTTTTAAAAAGATGAAAAACTAACTTACTACCCAACTAAATGACTTTTTATAATACTTTTGTACAGTAATGTATACGTTTGTTTTGTTGGACAGTAGAGATCTCTTTAGCTCCCTTTTTTTATACATGTGGTCTATGGTTTTCTTCCGTTATTTCTTTCTTTGTGTGTGTGTGTATGTGTGTGTGTGTGTATGTGTGTGTAGTAGTGTAGGTGCAGCAGAGTAGTAATGCATCCTGGTTTCTGGCAACAGTCTCCCTCTGAGCACTGAGCAAAGTTATCAGTGCACCGCTGAGCTTAATCTGTGACACACACACACACACACACACACACACACACACACACACACACACGCACGCACACTCCACAGACACATTTGTGAGAAGTGAGTGAGAGAGAAGAGGAAGACGGAGAGTAAGTAGGAAAGTGAGAGACACTAACTTATTTGGCCTCTCTCTCTCTTTCTCTCTCTCTACTGACACACACACACAAGTTATTTAAGATAGCCTTTGAACTCAGAAACAGCTTTGAACTGTTTTGTTGTTTCTCTGAATTCACTGTTCAATTCACTGAAAAAAAACACCAACACCATCAGAATATATTGTCTGTCCAATTAAACCAACAAAAGCCTATTTATATAATTTGATCTACAGCTGTCTGATGTTAGTCTGGTCATGGAAACTTAAAGAAGGTTATAAAAACAATTATTGATATACATGTATTGCAATAAATCAAAGTAATTCTCTTTGCAGAGATTCGTTTTTGAGTGGAGAGTCAAAACACTGTCAGTCCTACACGGAGCAGAATATCGTCTCAATATGTCCTTTTTCCAGCAGCAGATTTCCTTCCAGCAAATACCACCTAAGCTATTTTTGCTACTCCAATGAATGCAAACTTAGTCACAGATGGCTTACAAAAATGGGACACAAAAATCTCTCTTTTGCCCTCACACCCACCTGTCACAATACCCCTCTCTTTCTCTGTCTCTCTCTCTCTCCTCTCTTTCTCTTTGTCTCTTTCTCCTCTTTCTGTCTCTGTCTCTCTGTCTCTCTCACTCTCTCTCTGAACAGATTGAAGTGAAATGCAGGGCATGGCGGTTTGGACGGGGGCACAAAAGGCCGGCTGGAGTGCGGCTCTTTTCAGGGCAGCCCGGGGGGGGGGTGGGGGGGACGTTGGTCCTGTGTGTGTGTGCATGTGTGTGTGTGCATTTTCAGGGTCACCGGGGAGGGCGTGCTAAAGCTGGCCAAGCTGGTCATTTTGCTGCTGCTTTGGCCTGTGATTTCCACCTCTTTCTCTGCCTTTCCTCTCTGTCTCGGCTTTTCTTTCCCAATTGGTCTGACTACCAAAGCAGACCAAACACTTGAGATGTAAGGCAGAGATACTTACATTTGCCTAACAAATTCTCTCTCTTTATATATATTTTGTCACTGTCTCTCTGTCTCTCTTTCTGTTTCTCTCTCTCTCTCTCTCTCATTCTCTCTGGCATGAACTGTGATTAATAACTGTTGCCAAAGCAATGGCAAGAATACTTAACCCTTCGAACTACTGGCTTATTATTTAATTATTAATGTAATCATCCAATAACTGCTATGAAACTAATCTGTTCCGTAGCTATGAAATGTAGCTATAAAAATGGTGAACTGAAGAGAACCACATACAGATTCCACAAGTTTAAGGGGTTAATTTTAATAGTAACAGTAACACTTGAAGATTTGAGGGTACTAAATGTATAAAATTGTACAACGCACCCTCGTCCTCCTCTCACTCTCTCCTAGCGTAAGATGGAACAAGGGGAGAAGGGAAACGGTAGCTTCTGTTCCCCCTCTGCCCTCCCTCCCCTCTCCTCCACCCCCCTGCCAGGATGAAAGCTGCTTCAACTTTAAAGTGGATTAGAGGAGCAAAACATTGAAACAATGGGAGGTGAAAAATCAAATTAGACTCTTCAACATCAAAAAGAGGCCCCAAATAGCTAAGCTTCCTCTCGCCTAATCTGTTTACTTTCAGTCAACGATATATTCACAATCACAGCCTGTTTCTGTGCGACACTGCAACTGCACCACTTTGATTCTTCACAGGAGAATAAACTCTGAAAACTGCACCGACACAGACACAAGTGCAGCACAGGAAGAAAAGGACAGCTGAGCTGAAGTGGCTCACAGCCAGGGGACTTAATATCACTGCTATCATTCTGTCCTTCTTTCATTCTCCCTCTCCTCCTTTATCTGTTTCTCTTTTGTTACTTTTCTTTCCGTTTGTATCTTTCTTTTCTATTTCGTCCTTCACTGTTTCATTCTTTTCTTTATTTCTCCTTCCGTTGTTGCTGTTTCTTTCCGAGTGCCATTCATTTCACTTTCCTTTGCTGTTTATATATTTCTCCTCATTTCTAACCCCCTGCCTTTATTTCCCTCTGTCAATGTTCATTTCTTTTCTGCATTTTTTCTCTCCTACAGCTATTCAGTTTTTCTCCTCTTTTCTGTTTATTTATTTCTTCTCTTGTTTACTTCTTTCCTTAATTGTATTGTTTATTTCCTTTTCAGTTCCCTTCCTTCTTTCTTTCCTTTTTCATTTCTTCGTTCCTCTCACTCTCTCCTCCTCTTCATCCAGTGGGGGTGTTTCTGTCTCTCTCTCTCTCTCTCTCTCTCTCTATCCCTCTCTCTCCCTCGCTCTCTCTCTCTCTCCCCAAAGAATGCCACAGCAGTGTTCCATGTTGCATTGTTCACGCTCAACCTCCAATTTGCTCTGTGCATTCTGCAGCCGCGTCCGAGACGTCACGCCGGCTTAAGAGACAAATCGCACTCACAAAAAGAGAGGGAGAGTGAGAGGGAGAGAAAAAAATGGTGAGAGGGGAGAAAAGCCTAACCCTTCACAGCAATGCAATTATCGCTGCATTTGATGCTGGCGGCCGCCTCTGCGGCCCTTTGTAGTGGGGCTTCTCTCCTCCACCGCCCTGTACTCCTGCTCCACACCTAATAAGCATGGCAGCACCGATTTTTACGGTACAAGACATTAACATGGCTCTACTAACCAACAATACCCACCCTGAAAGGGGCCACGCAAAAAAAGAGGAGCGGCTCCGACTAAGTAAGTAAGCCAGAACCTGCCACTGCCAGAGACAGGCGGGAAGTTTATTACACCTACTGCCCTGCATGAGCGAGAGAGAGAGAGAGAGAGAGAGAGAGACAGAGAGACAGAGAGAGAAAGAGACAGAGACAGAGAGAAAAAGATGCCCACAGCCATGCTATAAAACTCTTGTCCTTAAGCAGATTCTTTCACCAGTGACTCACTGAAATGCCACAAATGGCCACAGGACACTCTGAAATGACCCTACAGTAACCTTCTGCTTTTCCAACCAGACAAAACTGTTCCCTCCCTCTGACCAAGGAGGCTTTTTGTTTTAGCGGGAAAAGAAAGCACAGGATGAATGAGACATGCTGCTATTTTCCTTAAAATAGTGTATTATTATTATGATTGTTATTATTATTATTACAGAAATAATATTACACCGCAGTGGAAATTAAGCAACATGATGTCATCGTTATAAAACACATGAATGCAATATGCACTGGTCTAAAACGAGATCATACATGAGTTTTAAAAAGTTGTGTGAAATCAGACTGAAGAGTCAGTCTGGGGTGAATCGGAGGCGCAGTATTACCGCACAATTAATGGGCTGTATTACTGCGCAATTAATGCGCCATATCACTGCGCGGGTTACTGTCTCTTCCGCAGAGAGGAGCGCAGAAAAGAACAGAGGAGGAGGACGACGACGACGAGGAGGAGGAGGAGGAGGGTGAAAAGAGGGGCAGATGAGCAAGAGGGGGCACTTTTACAAAAGCCCTGGAAGAAAAGAAAGTTGGACACAAAGAAAACAACGACGAGCAAAATGCGGGAGAAAAGGAGAGCGCACACACACACACACACACACACACACACACATACACCAACACCTCCACCAAAACAAGGGCCCGGCCTTTCAAAAGACCATCTGGGAAGTGAAATGGAGGAGGGCTTTAGCGCAGCGGGATTTTCTTTCTTCTTCACTGCGCGGGCAGAAACCAATCAGTAACTTCTAAACGCCCATAAACAAATAAACTCCAGAGGAGACCGAGCTCTGCACAGCCAGCACCTCAGTCCTGCCCACACACACACACACACACACACACACACACACACACACACACACACACACACACACACTGCAGCTCTTCTCTCTTCACACTCATATTTACTACCATCTAAACAACTGCCTAGTCATCATCATCAATATCATCATTATTATTTATTTATTTAATTATTTGGAGTCATTATTATCGGAAATACTAGCAGTAATAGTTGTAGAATAATAACAACAATAAAAGAATAATAACAACAATAATAATAATAACGGGATTGTTATTATTGCTATCACTATTTGCATTATTTTATTAGTAGTATTATTTGCACAAATAAAATTATTATTATTATAATTATTATATTATTATTAGGTTCGATACTAAATGTGTATTGAGAACCAGACTCATTCATCACTGAGTGAACCACAACCGAGAATATTAACTCCTCAAAATCATATTAATTTACCTGTATATAAATATATAATTGAATAATTAAATAATAACAATACTACTAATCATAATAACATATACTTGTTATTATTATTATTATATTATTTCGTTATTTTTTATTATTACTTAGCACTATTGTTAAACGCTGATAATAATATTGAGAAATCATTATAAATGATCAAGTATTATTAGTATTTGCATTTATATTTATAGCTTTTAAAATCATTACTATCATTTTTACCGTCATTCTTATATATTATTGTTACAGTATTTATAGCATATATTTAGGTTCAAACGTAATTATATTGCGTTAAATTATACACTGTAAATACTGTACAATTCAAACAAGTTATTATTGTTGTTGCTAATTATTATTATTAGTAGTAGTAGTAGTAGTATTGTTATTATTATTATTATTATTATTATTATTATTATTATTGTTGTTGTTGTTGTTATAATTATTATGATTATTATTTTCCGTATCATTTTTACTATTATTTTTATAGTGGTTGTTGTTGTAATGTAGTTGGCAGTGCAGCGATGAGCTGGAACTCCGTTGCGCTCTTTCCTAAAGAAGTGCACTAAAAAAAGCCCAAAACCAGCCAGTGCGTCACCGTGGCCATAAAGGAAAATAATGTGAGTTACGCTGTATTTTAATCAACTCCTGAACGGCTCTCCTTCACTCGCTGGCCGCGTGCCTGAACGCTTCCATTAAGTGCAGCACATCCCTGATTTGTCCCCGTTAAAAACACTCTTTTATGGTCCAATTCCCACAGGTCTCCCCTCAGGTTAATGACTGGGAGAGGGTCCTAAGCTCTCCACTGCACGCACACACACATACTGTATTTTAAAGCCAAACTCAGGAAACCTGCTTCGCTGTTCAAGAGGTAGACAGGAGGCCTTAAATCACATCAACACTCTGGAGGACACAATGACCAGGCATGAAACAAGAATGAACTTTTTTATGTCCATCAACTGTGCTTATATTTCACATAATAGACACCCAACTTTACAACACAGCCTGCTGGCCTGGCAAAAACTTAGACAAGCTCTAAAGGGGTTGCAGCCATTTATAACAACTTATTACACTTATTGTCAATTCAGCTTTAAAAAAAAAAACTTTTTTTATCCTCACATCTTGGTCTATATAACACTTCAGAATGCCATCTATATATCTACAATGTTAAATTGATTCAGAATGTGATGTACATAAAGGTTCCGAATGTTACCGTTGTTCATCAATATAAAAGTGCTCATGTATTTACTGCTAAGTCTACATGTTTGCACGGCAGCAAGGTTCAAATACAATTTACTAGCCAGGCAAAAGTGACATTCTTGCTGTAATTGTGTACTGATAAATAACCAACACAAACACTGTATTAGCTGTGGCATTCCCTCCTGCACCGTGTTAAACGGACACCACTCAAGCCACAGCACAACTTCTCCCACGGCCCAATTTAAGGCTTAAAGGCTTATGATGCTTAGCCCAATGCGTGCGTTCAGTTAATCTAACCTATAGCTGTAGTCATGAGAGGAGGAATCATTTCCTGATGGCCGTTTGCCTGTCCCCTGGCTGGTGCTGGTGACTGAAGTGATGATATTAACTGCATTAAATGGTGCTGTAGTTAATGTGCCACTTTCTGCAATGAGCTGCATTATGAAGTGAGCTGGAGGAGACTCATAGAGCAGGAGCGTTTGGCCAGCACTAAATTTCTCAAGCCCAACAATGCAGTGAATGGATGACAAAAGAGGCAGTCCGAGATCGGAATTGGGGTGGGGTGGCCGGGGATGGGGGGAGCAAGGAATTGGGGGGAGTCTAAGGCAACAAGGGTCTCAAACCTAGTCTCTTGACCTCCCAGGATCTTCGTGCTTGCTTGGGCTAACCTGAAATGACAGGACCCCCCACCGGCCACCTCAGCTGCACCCCTCTCCCTTTCCTCTGCCTCACTGCGGGATGAGTCACTCGTAAACATAAACACCAAAGAGCCCCATGCTGATTATGAGCAGAGACTTGTAAAAGCCAGGAGAACAGTCTATGAGGGGAAAAACTAGGAGATGCTGACTGACACAAATGGTGCTAACTGAAAAACTGCTGTTATTGTAAACTTCATTGCAAACAGCTGTCTATAATGTGAAACAACAAAGTGTGCATTTTGAAAATATACTGCTAAATACTGTGACCGCCGGGGCCTTTTCAAAACATTTGGGAGCCCTCAGCAGTATCCCTGATCCAAGCCAGTCAAATTATTTGCTATGCAAGAGTGAAAAAAGATTGAATACTTCATTCATTTAGGTTAGGAGAAAGGGTTAATAAAGGCTGATGTAAAGACAATCAAACAATAAACATCTGTGGTATATACAGGAAAAACTGTACTAACAAAATAAGATAGACAAATACTTCATGTTCTCAGGGCCATTTTGGTGGCTTACTGGTGGACTGCTCATAGCCCTTTGCCTACTTGCATAAAATATCTTAAAGCTGGAAAATGAAAAAAATTGCAACTCCCTAAAGCCTTGACACTTAAACTGATTAATTAAACCAACATTTAAAAATAAATAAATATATTTTAAATACGTACAATCATGGATGTGCACACAAACATTTCTCACAACTCACTTAAGTTACTGCTAGTGACTGCTAGGAAGTCCTAAGGCTTTATGTAACATAGATAAAAACTAGCTGTTTTTTTGTCACAATATGAAGCTTTGTACATCGCAGCGCCAACATTGCGATAATGATGATCAAGCAGAGCAAAACAGCTTGTAATGTCCGGGAGTGGAGCGGGGCTTTAAAGGCCCACTATTCGGAAGCCATTACCAGGTTTAAAAGCACTCGGTGGCCTGATCAGTAAAGCATGTCTGCAAACTTGCCCAAACTACCATTAAACTGCTTCCAACTGCCACCTTTACACTGTTTACGGTGGACGATCTGGGCGTTTAAAGTGGAAGAGAGTGAATGTGCGAGGGTGAGGGGGTGAGGGATTGGCTCTATCCTGCATGACTGCTTTCTCCCTTCAAAGAAACCCCCACCAAAAATACCCCCCCGGGAAAAACCCCCCCCCCCCCCCACACACACACACACACACACACACACACATACTGAGTGCAGCCATGGCTTGTTGGCCCAACTCTCTGATTTCACGGCAGGCTGGGTGGTGCCATTGAATAGTCATCATACTCCCTTTCAGCCCTTCAGTCTACAGCCCCCCTCCGCCCTCCCCGCCACTCACCCACCAGCTCTCCTCTCGGCCCTCTCCCTCCCTGCCTCGACCCCCGAAGCACCTCACACACAGACACAACACAAAAAAACGCCCAGTGCAGCGCAGCTCCTTTAGCCTACATGCCAACAGCGAGTTTCGCGCCGAATCCCGAGGCGCGCGACTGAGAAAGCTCTAGAACTTCAGCAGCTTAGCAACCTTGCTGCATTCTAGCGCCAAACTGACGGCAAATCTAACGCGATGTAAACGGGGTGAAACAGTGGAACTCGCTCTCTCCCTCTCATTCTCTATTTCCCCTAAAGCCCACCCGAGCAAATCTTTTTTTGTTTGCAAGCAAAAAGTCTTCCCCTCCTCTAAAAAGTTCCCCCCTTCAAAACACCCACCCACCCCAAACCCTTCCACACCACTACCTCCTTTTCTTTTCTCCTCTAACAAACTCTCCTCTCTTCCCCGGTCGGCTCCTCCAGCGGCCCTGATTAACATGCGGCGCGGTGACTTTTCCCCTCTTGTGTTTCCCTCTCTCTCTAAAGAGTACTTAATAAAATGGGAGTCCGCGAGGCCCGCCACAAAAGAGGTCCGCGCGCCTTCATTTCCATCAGAGGCCTCGCGGCTCTCACACTCCCGCCCAGAAAACCACCACTTCATTCTCCCCATCCCAGAGAGAGAGGGAGAGAGAGAGAGAGAGAGAAAGGAAGAGAGAGAAAGAGAGAGAGGAAGAGAAAGGGAGAGAGAGAGAGGGAGAAAGAGAAAGAGAGAGAGAGAAAGGGAAAGATAGAGAGAGGGAGGGAGAGAGAAAGAGAAAGAGAGACAGAGAGAGAGGACCAGATTCAGCCATGATTAGTCTAAAAGTATATACATATATATATATCTTACTTTCAGATTACACACTATGATTCTTCCTTTGCCTTTTTCTATTGTTCTACAGTAGTTCCAGGAGAAGGCAGTTTTAGGTGAAGGTTACAAGAAGCTGTTTAAGTGTTTTTAAACACCATTCATGGCAGAGACACACAAGGGGTTGTGAGGCAAAATAGAAAACGCATTTCCGGACCATCTTCACTATAGGCTCTTTGTTCATTTGTATCTCTACAATGTCCCATTTCACATTAAAGTACCCAGAGCAACTCTGCAGAAATTCTGTTATTACTTTAATATAGAGTACTAAGGACAATCCCAGTTTTAGTGTTGGAGAACAATGTCATGTGTAAATATTTGTGACAACAAGTAAAAGTAATTATTAAGGCTTATTGGTCATCCATTTTCAGTAAACTAATATGCAATATGTAATTATGAGAGTGAGGAACCAACATTCAGAATTTTGCAGTGAAAGGGTTACACTGTACTTTCATAAAAAAAAAACACCCTTTGCAGCAACAACTGATGTACATTTTGCTGTCTGATTGAAAACTCAGAAAGGGTCATTTTAAAGGACAGAGTAAAACATTCAAACCTTCAATATAAGTTAAAGCAAAATTATTTAATTGAATTTTTGATCATTTCTGTTGGTCCCTTCAACGTGACATTTTAAATATTGTAAAGGGCCCCTGGTATTTTCAAAGTAAATGACAAAAGTGAAAAGCATAAAAATGGAGATACAAGGTTTTGATCAGAAAATGACAATTTGAACTTTCAGTCCAACTCCTCCTCACTATTGTTCTGTCACTGAAAAGTAAGAGTGAAAATTAAACACTTCAAGAGAAGGCAAGGTGACCCCAAACATTTGATGGCCAGTGAATTATCACAGTTCGTCCTCAGGATCTTCACTTTGATGCAGGTTATCAACGGGTCCTGCAGTACCACCTGGGAGGAACTCAAAGACAGATAGTGTTTACCCTATCCTTCCCATCATCTGCCGATTAAAAATTCCATTTGTAAAAACAGTGCAAATATGTGTTTCATTACACATGACTAATGGCTTTTGTGTTAATGAAACACTTGCAGAGATGAGGAATAAATCAAAGCAGGGAAAATTGAAACAAGATATTAAAAGTTATGCAGGCGGAGCAAGTCGCGCCTGAAAATCGTCTGGAAATGTGAGTGATTATTGCCACTAAAGATCATATTCCCAGCTCGTGGAGTTAGTGTTTGTGTTTACCTCCACAAAT
Source organism: Bryconaethiops microstoma (assembly GCA_037577275.1). Lineage (NCBI taxonomy): Eukaryota > Metazoa > Chordata > Actinopteri > Characiformes > Alestidae > Bryconaethiops > Bryconaethiops microstoma. Next base: position 17,947,846 of record JBBJLS010000011.1, read on the forward strand.
TCCATGAAGCGCTTGAGTGTATTCTTGTGAATGGCTGCTTTGGTGTTAAGAAAATCCCATCAACACACTTACATTCATGCTCTCTCCAGCTCCAGTATGGAGAGCAAGATCCTACTTAGCTGCCTTTCATCCAGGCCTAAGCACTAATTCCACAAGTGCTAGTGACGAGACGTCAGAGGCATCGATTCCAAAGGCAGGAAAAATAAGCCTGGAGAGGAGGAGTGATTTCCCCACAGCTCTGGCTCACTGTATCTCTCTTTCTCCCTCTCTCATCACTGGTGCCTGGCTCCCCCTCTCCTCCCTGCTAAATTATTCACGAGTAGTCCTGCACTATGCTTGATTAAGTTTTAATTTCAGCAAATTACCAGACCACCCCGCTGAATCATACGGCCGGTGAGTTATTTGTCAGCGCCCGTGTTGTGCACATCCTCCACCGCTAGCTAATCTAGTGTACTACAGCCTGAACTTCCTCACATATACAGTCAGGAGGCCACAGCCAGTGATTTACTTACTCAAAACATAGCTTTGTATCTGCAGGGAGGTGCTGGTGGTACCCCAGGACAAAGGTAGGGACTCCAGGAGGGCAGGAAGGACAGAGATGAAGGCTGCAGGTTTTTGAAGGAGGTAAAGGGGCACTTAGGGAAATGATGGTGTTTAGAAGGAGATGCACGTGTGGCCCCATCATTGGGCTGTGGGAGGCATTAGTGTAAGAGTGACAGATAGCTGGTAGTGTGTGCATGTGTGCGTGTTTGCACAGGGTCGCTCTATGGGTCTCTATGGCCTATTCTGTCAGCGCATGCCATGGCTTAACTAACAATGCGTTCACAATCTCTTAATACAATCTCCAGATATACAAGCCTACCACACTCTAACACACTGTAAATTACACTGCGGTCTCATCGCCGTCTAATATAGAGCCTTGTGGCTGTGATTTACACAGCCCTATGCTTTGAGGCCTGACTTGTGGCGGCCAAGTCTCAGATATTCAAAAAGCCCCAAGCAGTCCACATTTCTGTAGGAGCATTAGGACTGCAATTAGAATATCAGTTTTGGTATTAGCAATAGAATTCCCAAGCAGTTTCATTTCTACAATGGAACCTTTCCTGCAAAAACACACCTGAGTCAAATCAGCAGTTAACAACTAGACAAATCACTAAACTGCGCTGGCCTCTGGCCCTCCTGGTCCAGAACTGGACACCCCTGGCCTACCACTTGGCCATTAGTGACACACTGCTAAGTGGGCATTCCTGGCTGATATCCAGTTGGATAACAAACCAAACACACATCTGCCAGCATCTGGAATGGATGCTATAACGGAGCAAAAGGCTACCAACCCATGTCTGCCCATTACCTCTCCTCCTTCTCGATAACCAAACAGCAACTACAAGTAGTAATTTAGCACTCTGGATAATTACAGCTAATGATCATTTGCGCCTGCTCGTGTGAGTGAGCGTGTTTGTGTAATTGCGGTTGATTTGTGCGGTCTTTCGGTGCTAAGAGGCAGCGGATCCGCGGCAGTGAGTAGCGCAGTAGCTCATAACCCATTAGGCTGCTGCAGCCAGGTCCGTGGCCGCGGATTTATTACGCTCTCCCTGGGTGATTGTCCAACACGGCTCTCCTGTAGCGCTGACAATAGGCCGGGATTAACGGGCGCTGTCAGTTTCCCCCCGCGCCGCACATCTTTCTGCGCCCTCGTTAAAAGCTCCTCTAATTAGCACAGAGGGGCTTCGCTATCTTGCTATCGCTCACACACACCACGGGGGTCGCCCTGGAAAAAGAAAAAGGAAAGGGAGACGTTCATGCTGGACCGACGCTCCAAGCAGCAGCCCCCCTCTACACACACACACACACACACACACACACACACGCCGCCCTCACCGTGTGGGAGATAGCAGCCTTTCAGCCATAGATCTTATTCATGGCCCACGTTTGCCTTATCTCAGGCCCAGCTCTAATGAGACATAATAAGGGGAACATTTTGTAGCAACACGCCGCTGCCTTTTTTTCATCGCCAAAGCGTAGCTCTCCTCCCTCGCCCTCCCTTTCTTCCTCTCGCTCGATCTCTTGCTCCCTCTCTCTCTCTTTCTCTGCTCCCACTTGGCAGATGAATCATATCTCTCTCCCTACATATGCTAAAAACTCATGTAATTACGGGCGGCCTTAAATAAAACAAGCCCTAAAGCTGTCGTTTGAGACGCGGCAAAGAAAAAAAAAAAACAAGGCAGGCGGCTCCTGTAAGCAAGCTGTCATTGTTACGATTAATTTATCATAGGAGAGAGAGAGAGGTGTGAATTAATTTGGCACAGGGAGGCTAGTGGCTGTAGCACTTCCAGCCATGGCAGTGAAACCAGAGGGAACAGAATAAACTGCTGTGGGGAAAAAAAGAGAAAAAAATCTGACCTCCTGAGACAAGACCTTTAAGAGCAATGCTCCAAATTCCTCACACACCAACACACCAGCATTTTATTTTATTACATTCTATTTTACATTCTGTTCTGCTGTTTGGAACTAAACAAAAACTATCTAAAGTGCTTTCAGATTTTTGACACAATCTGAAAGCACTAAATTTTACAATTATGAATGAGTGGACCAATAGAAATGGTAACTTGGAAAAATTACTTGGAATAAACATCTCCTAACATTAACTAACATTGAAAGTTAAAAATGTTTTAATTCTGGGGAAAATGTAAACATTTTGCGGGATTTGTTCTGACAGTGACAACTGATATGCTCAAACTGTTGTGGTCCCTCATTATCAGTTTCTGTAATCTGACACATGGCCCACCAATGCAATCTAAAGACACCGCAATATTTTCTAAGATTTAAAGAATGTTTAATCAGTGCATCCGTTATAGAATAATAATAAAATCTGAAATTTGAAGGGACAAAGAACTTGTCAAATACTGACAACTGCTCATGAATTGATCATAAAAAGGAATTGAGAGTTGACTTTTTGCTTAAAAACACAGTCACAGAATTATGTCAAAATCAACACGTACAGTATGAGCCCATATAACAACATGCATAAAACAAATCATGTGATTCGTTATTCTATATGCTTTATATACAGTGTACATTACATATAGTTTTCTATTTTGGAGGGGTACTATATCTGTAGATACACAATGACAGCCGTGTGCGTGAACGTGAGGTTGGCCTGGCCCTGCTGCTGCATCCTGCCAGCTCGATTTCACCTCGCTTCTGGCTGCTGATGTCTCTAATTCATCACAGAGCTGCCTGATTGATCAGCTTCTCATTGGACTGAGGAGCCGCTGCTGATTCTGCAGTCCGCCTGCACGCGGCCAGCCCTGCACAGAGCAGTTGTCGCCGGAAAGTGGAGGGGACATTTTTTAATACGTATTAATCGCCCCACCGACAGTGCTCTCAATGCTGCGGAGAACTCTGACTACATACAGGGAGAGAGAGAGAGAGAGAGAGAGAGAGAGAGAGACTGTGTTTACTGCATCAGGACTCCTAGTCTCCAAAGGCCTAGTACTCATGTCTGCAACACTCACAGCTGAATCCCAATGTGTACACACACACACACACACACACACACACACATACACACACACACACACACACACACACACACATATACATGTACGTGCATTCATTGTGCATGAGCGAGCACACGGCTTTCTGATGATAATCATCGGGCTTCGATATCAGCAATTCCCTGAACGTTAACCACACTCCATGAAGGAAAACCAATTTGTCATAGTTACGTTTTTTTTTTTTCTCCACTTGATTTTATTTGTAATGCACTCAAAGGATACATGATGAATAGGTTATAATGGCAACATTATTTCATTTCTCCATGCTGCTAGTCTTCTGGCCCTCTTTTCAAACAGACATAGTTCAGCCTGTAATTACAGGGGAACACAGTGGAATAGTAATAAGATAAGCTGTCTTCCTCTTTAGCAGGAAAGCCATGTGGCTGTCAGGCATGACTTACGGGTAAAAAGTTTACAAGCGACACATATCGCTAAACTAAACATGAGGATTTTTTCAAGAGATAAGAGAGTGTCATATGTAGTAACAAAGAATCAACCACAACATTAAAACCACTGACAGGTGAAATGAATAACACTGAATATCGTGACACTTGTCAAGGGGTGGGATACATTAGGCAGCAACTAAACAGTCAGTTCTTGTTGATGTGTTGGAAGAAGGAAAAATGGGAGAGCATCTCCAAAGCAGCAGGTCTTCTTATGTCACTTACTTGGAGAAGAGATGGCCTCAGAATGCACTATAGGCAGAAAGACAGCTGGCAGAGGTAGTGTGATGCTTGGGGCAATGTTTAGTTTTGGGTCTTACCATTCATAAGGATTTTGCTTTGACATGTACCACCTACCCTCAACATTGCTGCAGACCAAGAAAACCCCTTCATGGAATCAGTATTTCCTAATGGCAGCAGCCTCTTTCAGGTTAATGTGCCCTAACAGACTGCAAAAATTGTTCAGGAATGATTTGAGGAACAAGCAGTTGAACTGGCCTCCAAATTCCCAAGATCTCAATCGAATCGTGCATCTGTGGGATGTACTGGACAAATTAGTCCATCTTTGTAGCTTCCAGGACTCCAAAGATCTGCTTGTAATGTCTTGGGGCCCGATACCACCACACACACACCTTCAGAGGACCTTCAGAGTACATAACTCAATAAGGAGACCTACACAATATTAGGCAGGTGGTTTTAATGTTATGGCTGATCGGTGGAGAGTAATTCTGAATTTATTTTCCTACTGCACTTCGAGGTTTAAAAGTATGCACCTGGTTTTAAGCTTTAGAAGTTTCTAAATGATCTAAATGATTAGCTTCTAAATGATTATTGACAATAAATACTGAAGATTGTTTTTACCACTGAATATATTAGAATAGAAATTACTTGAAATGTTTTGGAGAAAAAAAACCCTACTTGCTTTCATGATTCTGGCCAACAATATAAGTGAGGCCAAGGCCTGTTCTGGATGTTGTCTTGTTGTTGAAGTCAGTCAAACTGTTCAGTGCAAAGTAGGACCTCTAGAGTCACCCTGGCCTCACCAGAGTTCAGTTTCAATTTATCTTCATCTGTGTAATGTATCAGATTAAATCAAAGCACAGGGAAACTTTTTTAACAGGGAAAAATCTGCTCAGACAGCAGTCAAAATACAAAAAAATCATGATTTAGTATAAACTGCAAAAACAAATACAATATATTTAAAACATGCGTGGGGGGGGGCAGTAGGCACAGCAAGCCTTTGCCAAGACTACATGAATCTAAAAGGAAGCGGACAGTTTAAAAGGACAAGCTATTAATTACTGAGCAACAAACGCGACCCACAAATGGAAGCTATTTCTGATTGAATGACCATTGACTGGGCCAGGAGTGTGCTGGGGTGGGAGAGAGGGGGGGAGGTGGAGAGAAACAGAGAGAAAGTGAGGGAGGGAGATGGAGAGGTAGTGTGTGTGGTCCAACACTGGCCGGCTCCTGGTGTGTTCCGCTACACTGCGGACGGCACAGGAGGGAAGTGAGAGGAGGGAGACAAGGTGGCGAATAAGAAGGCAAGGTGACAAGGCATCAGGGAGAGTGCAATGAATTATTTATAAGGCCACTGATGGACAGTCTGAATAAGAAAGAGAGAGGCAAAAGGAGGGAGGGAAGAGACAGAAGGGGGGGACACCAAAATCAGTGCTGAGGGGGCAGTGGAAGGCTTTCATGTTGCACACACACACACAGACACGCACGCAGACAAATACACATATACATACTGCTATGAGCCAGACAAGGCAAAAAGGGTGACAGGGGCTTTGATTCTGAAAAAAAAGAGAGTGGGCTTTGTTGTGCGTGTTTGTGTGTATGTTCCAATTCCTGTGAGTTGACTTCAAGAAATTCACCAGAAGGCCAAGAAAAAAGTGCTTAGCGTCACATTTTTCTATTCATAAGCAGACAGTGTGTTTAACCCTGCTGCTCTGGGCCTCTCTAGGGGTCAAAATGAGTAATGTAGTGCAGAAAGCTCAGGGCTCCGCTGACAGCTCCAGAGGCGCTGGACCCACGTAAGGCCAGCGAGGGGCCAGTGCAGTGCCAGGGCTACTTAAGGCAGGCGTGATGAATATTTAACCCTTGTAGAGTGGCGGTGGTTAATTTGTCAGGGCCGCTGGTTAAATGCCACCATTAGCATCGGCTGAGGTTATTGACGGCCGGAGGCCACGAGTGTGGATGATGGATGCGTGAGGCAGGACGGCCAGAAGCAGACGCGCCACTCATCACCTCAGCCTATCGACAGAATATTATTAACACAGTGGCCCTGGCACGCCACTGCAGGTGCAAGAGGCCCAGGCAGACCCCTGAGGTTGGACACGTGTTAACATGCACACGTGAACACAGTGGGAGATGAACAGACCACTGCATAGGATATGGATCTCACGTAATAGCTTCTAACATTATGTCTGGTCATGCATTAGTTTGAAGTGATATGGTCATGACTTTCCCTGATGAAGGCCCATGCCAAAGCACGGTGGGGTGCCATTTAACCTTTCGTTCACAATCATGATACTACAAATGCCTATTCATTTCAAGAAAAGAGACCTTCTGAATAACTCCTTATTATAATCTTAAATTAAAGGGATTTTTTAGAGAGTTTAATGCAGTATGAAAACACTGCAAAACACTTTATTATCCCAAAGACCAAGTTTTGAATTCTCTGGTTTTGTGATGTCACAAAAGGCCAATAAATATTTATGCATCTGTCTAGTCAACCTAAAGCAGTTTAGCCCCAAGTTATAGGGAATGTTAAATATATATAAGGAGTGTTTCAGTCTGAACTGAACTGAAGTAAAACATAACAATCAGAACAGAACACATTAACATACATTAGTTCATCTTAATAGCATAAACACATATTTGAAATCTACACAAAGAAATCAACACAGATTCTGGTGAATGTGGTTCTTTGTAGTGTTCTTTTCTCCCACTTTCCTGCCTTTAGGTCCTCCTCACGTCACAGAATCTAAGCAGCCAGCATGAGAATGTGGAGGTCACCTTAGCACTGTTTTCACAGCCTCAGGTAAAGTCTCCCCCGTGACCCTGACCCCACCATTACACCGCTGAGGAAAACTGCAGACTGCCACCGAAAAAAACCCCGTCCTGCCGTGCATTCCACTGCAGGAACGTAGACATCCCGCACTGCCTGGCCTCGTTGGGGCGGATATAACACCAGGTTAGCGTGTGAGGTCGTCTCCAGCCACACACCTGCCCCTCAGCCAGCCTGTAATATGCCTCCAGCTGCTTCAGTGACATTGGAGCAAAGTCGCAGACCACTTTGCGTGCCTTTTCTGCTATTTGTGGACTTTACTGTAGCGGCTGTATCTGCTGACACAAAGACGCTATATTTACTTACTTCACTGAAGTCCCAACTCTCTGTGGTAGGGGTGTCCAATTCAAGAGTACAGCCCTACTAAAACACACCTGTTAAGCATGGTAAATAAACCTTAAAACTCATTCTTACATTTGCATAATTTACATATTAGTTTCACATTGGTTAAAAAAAAAAATTGCAGTTGCTGAATGACAGCCCTTTCAATTAATATCTGTATAAGACGTCTAGGGGTTAAGAGGTTAACAGATGAGTAATTTTGCTTCATTCTGACCTAAGCCGGACCCTTTCTAAGATCATCCAAGGGTTCAGAAACAACAGATCGCCTTGAGCAAAGCACGCAAGAGAAACAATGGGCTCTGTGGACAGAGGGAAAAGAACTCACTCACTGGCAAAGCAATAGACACATCTTGTCTTCCTTCCATGCATCACTGTGTGAAATATAAACACATGTAAGGAAATGAAGTGAAACATTTCTGTGTGGTGTACACCGCAACTCCTACAAGCTATCGCGTGGCAGGGTCTGCTGAAGCCTGACAGAGAAAACAGTTAGACAGTCGCTCCTCAAAAATAAGCTTCCACGTCCCACTCTCTCTCTACCTCTCTCACCCTCTATCTTTTTCTCTCTCTCTCAAACTCTCTCCCGCTCGGAGGCTTAGGGCAGCGCACTGAAGGATGGCCTCACGTGGAGAGGCCTGGGCCATCATTCCCCCGGCGCTGTTTGTTTGTAGCTGCTTTGCTTTATTTTTGTTTCTCTCAGCTCTATGCTCTTCTGGCTCTAAGAGTGTCCCCCTAGTAAACATGAGTTTTAAAGGAGTCATGCATCGAGGGCCTAGATCAGACCACCTAAGCCCCCCAAAGCAAACTGGACACACAGGCGTGCACATAAACACACGCAGGATGTAAAAGAGCAAAGTTGCAAGCAAACAAGCAAAGATACACACAGGCAGGCTTGCACCCTCCAGCCCAAAACACTTGAGTAGAGCCTCATGTGAAGCAGGCAGCAGTGTGGACCCTGTACTTTGTCTTTAAAAAGCTTGCGCTTTTGATTATTTGTGCTTGTTTGATGTCCGTTGCCGTTTGATGCAAGCAGAACAGAGGGACGTGTTGAACTGGCAGAAAGGAGCGTCACGCTGTGTCTTGCTCAGGCGCCCACCATTACTAACCCCAAAACACCCCCCAACAACCTCACGCACACACACCCGCCACTCCCTGTTAGACACAGCTTTGGAAAATCAATATATCTCTGAATGGGGGTCAGAGGTGGAGCTGCTTTGGGAAAAGTGACAGATTTGCTCTCTTCTGCTCTGTATGTACCCCCCAACCCCCCAACCCCTTACGCAGAATAGGGGATGTCCTGCATTCTGTCATGGGGGTGCGATATTAGAGAGCCAAACGGCACCAGCCGAGTGAGCTGAGGGACTGACATGACTACAGGATTACACAGCGGCAGGTGTGAAACGCAGCTTAACTCACAAAAACACACACATATGGAGCTATTGCTGCAGAGGAAGAGAAGCAGAGAGGCGTTCAATAAAGGAGTCCAGATTAGCCCACCCCCCCACCCCCTCCTCACCAATATGCCACTTTTAGGTGTCATTTTCGACTGTGGCAATTTTCAGCTAAAATTGTCCCCAGATCGGGTCAGCCTCGATGGCTGAAAATGGCTGACCGAAGGGGGGCACTTAAGGGCTTTGATAGGGGTAAAGTGGAGCAGGGAGAGTCTCTGGTTAAGAAGATTTTACGCCCCCTGCGAAGACACGTCTTTGATGTGCCGCAAAAATGAACTTTGCACGTGGGTTGGTTCAGCTTGAAGAAGATGTGGATGATGAGAGAGACAGAAAGAGAAAGAGAGAGAGGATAGAGAGCAATCAGAGCAATAAGACAGCCTGTAACCAGCTAACTGCCTCTCCTAATGCTGCTACAGGAGAAAGCATTTAAACTCATTGCAGTCACCATGGCCCAGGTAGGGGCAGCAGACATGAACCACAGCAAATGATGAGGGGTAAATAAAAGTATTTTTTTTGGACGCTCCCAGAAATGATATACATTATATAATAATCTCTGAAAGAATTTGGAGGACAAAAAATTCACGTTTTCCAAAAAAAAAAAAAAAAAACACAACAAATGATCAGATCTTTCCACTTTAATCCCAAAGTCCATTTACACATACAATCGTATGGTATGAAGATGTTAAGTATTGACGAAGGCTGAAGGCCCTTGTAAAATGATAGCCTACATGCGCAGAGTTCGATTCCAACACATTCTCAGCTGACAGGATAATAGGGCCTAAGATCCATTCTCATGAAATAAAAGCAGGAGAAAAGGGGGGTGAGAGAGCGAGAGAGAGAGAGAGAGAGAGAGAAACAGAGAGGGGAGGCCAGTCTGTAATGTATACGGCAGGAGGCACTGATGATTGTAATTATCAAATTGCAGTTTTAAAAGGCCATTGATTGATGTCATTAACTCAGTGAGTGTTTACTGATTGCTGCATTTGCACGTTTGCTCACGCTGGGAGCTCGCCGTCTGCTCTGATTAAAGCTGGCGAGGACCGAGTCGTCGGACGCAGAGTGAGCTCACACACCTTCGACTATGTGTGTAGGAGCACACGTACATATAGTGCACACAGACATTAGCACTCAAACGTTTGGACATACTTACTCATAGCTACTACTTATGTTAATGTTAACTCTCCGTTTTAGAGTAATAGTGAAGACATACAAGAGATTAAACAAGACAATGGATTATTACAATCTGAAATGTCAAATGGGAGCGTTTACACTCACTCAGCACACCTCAACAACCACAGGCATATCCACACATTAACTTTTCAGGATAATGTAACAATTATTAACTTTTTCAAACTACATTTTTGTGTTGGAGCTAAATTTATATAGAAATTCGTTACTAGTATCTGTCTTAAAAACACATTTATAAGTTAAGATGTATTTAATAAGATAAACATAAGTTAAGATGTATTTTTTTCTGCACAATTAAACAAAAAAAAAGAATATGTGGTATATGTACACATATAGAGATATACACACACACACACACACACACACACACACACACACACACACACACACACACACACACAGAAGGAGAACACTTATCTCCTCACAGCATATTCAATTATGTCAAAAGCCATTTTAGAAGACAACTGAGAGCATCAGAATGAAGCATCAGGCAGTGAGGGGGAGGGGCCTCTTAAGTGCCTCCTTTAACAGTTTCCTCTCAGGCTGCCTGGCTACCAGCTCCATTTTACGGGTGTGTAAAAATGCCGGCTGCAGGGATCTGGACGGTCCAGCCTCAGTGCTCGAGCTCCTGTCAATCATTGCACACCATCTCAGTAACCAGCCGCTATGACAACCAGTCACTATGAGGCTGCATCTGATCATCCTGCTGCCACGACAAACCCACCCACAGCCACAGGACAGAGAGAGAAAGACTTGGGGACAGACAGAGGAGAGAAGGAGGGAGAGAGAGAAAGAGTCTTATTCTGGCTTGAAAAGAAGAAGCAAGGACTGAAACAGGGAAGCAAAAGGAGAGAAGAAAGCAGCGTACAGACACATAAATAAACTCCCTGGGGCACCAATGCACTCATTCATGCTTTCTCCTACTCAGTTTCACTTCTTCTTCTTACTCCTTCCACATCTCTCTTTCACTCCCAGCCACAGTCACTCAAAAAGAGACTGAGCCACGGCGAGAAGGAACAATGCGGTCACACCTGAAAGTGACAGAAGGTGAGAGCGACAGAAAGAGAAAGACAGAGAGCAAGAGAGAGAAAGAGAGAGAGAGAGGGGGACGGAGAAGGTGCCACACTTTCGAGTTCCTACAAGCCAGCTGCAGCTCTCCGCCACTCTTCTAGCAGAGTCAACGGCGGCCCAGAGACAGGCAGGCGCAGTGACGGGCGTTGCATTTAAATATGAGCCGAGACAGAGGATGCACAATTAGAATGCAGGATCGGATCAATAGGCTTGCTGACAGATGGATTACTAAGGTAAATAGATGATACATGCCGCTAAATAATTAATCAGGCTGCTGCGAGTGCCTGGGTCGAGAGTGACGGAGGAGGAGGAGTGAAATGGCAACACTTTCTGACTCACAAACGAATCACTTCTTCTGAACAAACTGATTCCCAAATGAAGCAAACTTTTTTAGATTATCTACAGTTTGCATTGGTGTCACAGGCTGAAGACAGGCTTAAACCTACAAATGACAATCTTTCACATCTGTGCATCATTTATTTATTTAAATAAACTAATTCTACCGATCAGATTTCACTGATAAAACACGTTAATTTGGGTGGTTTTGTTGACTGCAACCATTGCCAAGGATTTTTTGGGATTATTTTTGAGGTGCGCCATGGACATTCATTTTTGTTTAGTCTTTCATTTTAGGTTTGAATTGAACATAACATATTATATATTTCTCTGCAGACTACAGACAACATCAATGTAAATGAACAAGACAAGGATAATGCTGATTTTAGGGTATAAATGAATCACTGAATCAGGTGATCCATTTATTTAAATGAATTTAGGTGAGAGAAAAGTTCTGTAAACCTGAATCAAACTTCCCATCGTTACGACATAGGCCTGATATTCTAGGGTGAGAAACTCAACATTAAACAAAATTTAAAAAAAGAGAAACTCAACATTAGAAGAGGGCAAAATGGAAACAAACAATACATGCTTCACGATATCCTGACTGACGAAATGTGCTCATAGTGACAAATTTGCCATCCGCTATCAAAAACTCTGGGTACAGTGAATTTTATTGAACATATAACATACCTGCACTGCACTAAATCGAATTAAACAAGAATAATTATGCTCTCATGCAGCTGATTAGTGTTTTTCCAGTTCTGACGATATCCATGATCTGCTCAGAAAAGCACAAGAACGAAATTTGTCACGATAACCATAATATATGACCACATTGCTTCTACTTAATGTATGATCTCCCGGGACTCTTTTTCCACACTTCTCCAGTAATAGGTAACAAAAACACGCTGCTTAAAACTAATGGAGCGGGAGGAGGATATTTTTAGCATTTGAAAATGTTTCATCACAGCCGCAGGCCATGAGTTTAAGGACACTTTTATTAACATAAAAGTGGACGTGCACAACTGTACGATGAGTGAATGTTAGTTTTAAATACATTTCCTGGACGTGAAGGTGTGCGTGTCATCATGTTAAGACAGCAGCATCATGTGGTGTTTGCCTCAAAACAACCCCCCCCCTCCCCTCCCAGTGCATTTCACTCTGTAATCACTCGTGTTAAATAATTCATGTTTAAGGGAAGTAATAAATATATATATGTGTCCTTTAGCCAAGTCGGCTTTTTGGAAACAAGTCTGTCACAGAAGACTGCTCTCGCAAACGAAGAGGAGATTAGATTACTTGGGGGGTGAAGAGAGAGGGGGAGAAACAGAGCGAGGAAGAGGAGGAGGAAAGAGAAAGAGAGAGAGAGAGAGAGAGAGAGAGAGAGACCCTGCAGGCTGGCTGCTGTGGGTCCATGTCTGCTGGGTGGTGGAGCGGTTTGCAGGAAAACAGGGTCTCATCTCCTGCCTCTTTAAAGCACTCTGGGGAAACAGTGCTTTTCAGCACATCTGCATTAGAGAGGGTTGTGGAGGGGCAGTTAAGCTGGGGGGCGGGTTCTCCTGAGAAAGCCCTCTAGCTCTGGGGTTCTTATTGACCATGAGGCCCGTCCACAAGCCTGCCAGTGGCCCAGAACTGACCTGCTCGACTCCAGGCCCTCACACACTGCCCATCATACCGTGAGTGAACCCCTGTAACCTGTGACGAAACTGGTGCCAGCTGTGCGTTTCTACTGGACTCAGTGGACTTGCTTTTATAGGGGCTTGCTGACGTCACTGCAGGGCTCAGATCCGGGCCATGGGAACAAGGCTGACCTGGGGCCTGGGAGAGGACTGTGTGTGTGTGTGTGTGTGTATGTGTGTGTGTGTGTGTGTGTGTGTGTGTGTGTGGTGGGGGCGCCACCCATACAGCTGCATTTCTCACATCAAACAACTACATACACTGTCCATCAACAGCTTGCGAACACCTTGTCTTCTCCTGAAATCTGAATTTTCCCACAACAAAGTGGGATAAGTTCAGTAAAATAGAAACACCTGAAAAATGTTTGTACACGTCAACGAGATTCAAAAACTGCAACACATTTCTGTCTGGGATGATCTTAACTGAGCATTTTCAGTCAATGACATGTAGAGGCAGTGGAAGTAGGAGGGGAAAAATTATTGGTCAGTATTATTTTTCCCCACTTGCTGGCATTGCCCAGAGGTGGTCAAAATTCATTTTACGTTTAGATTAAGGAATGACAGGAAAATCCAAAATCTGTCCTATAAATGAAATGGTGTGGTGAAATGGTGTCATGGCTTAAAATGACCAAAATGTGTTGGTTTTTTTTTTAGATTTCTTTTACCCAAAGGGAGATATATTGTATATATGGGTATAATAAGAATATTTAATTCAGCTTCTTGTTCAACAAAGCATCCTCCTAAATGATAGCTTGACGGTGTTTGTTTCCCAAGGTGAGTATCCTGAAGGTGCTAATGAGTGTTGACATCACAACAAGGAGATAAAATATTCTTCCTAAAGTAGCAAATCTTGTTTTAGCTATTTACACTAGCAGAGAAAACATTTGCATTAAAAACACTGTGAATAACGAGGTGTTCCCAAACACACTGATGAACAGTGTGAACCACAGTTCCAGTAATAACCTTGTTTCATTTCAGATGTTTGCTGCCAGCGTTTTGTGGTGCGTTACTGTATGTTGTTGATTGTGGTAGGGGAGTGTGTGAGTGTGTTCACTATGCCGGTTCTATATTCATGCTGTTTACTCCTTCGCAGAGGACCCAGCTGTTCCTCCAGTGAGGACGCCTGCTCTCATCTCATTTTCCCCCCGTTAATTTCCCCAACAGTGGCTGCGGCAGGCCGCGCGCACACCAATCTGTGTCCAATTGGAGTGGGCCGGCCAACAAAGCACCGCCAGGAAGCGCTAATCCTTGATCTGCGTCATGCTGCAACAAGGGCACATGCCAGGGCTCCTCCACACGGTGCTCACACACACACACACACACACACACACACACACACACACACACACACACACACACACACACAGCCACGGGCCGCTGCACTGACACCTGCTGTATCCTACCACCCAGAGAGAGGGAGAGAGAGGGAGAGAGAGAGAGAGAGAGAGAGAGAGAGAGAGAGAGAGAGAGAGAGAGGGAGAGGAAGAGACAGGGAAAAAGAGAGAGAGTTGTTGTTCGCCCAGCAGTTCACATCTCCCTCCTCGGTTCTCTGTCCAGCAATAAAGTAATTCTCACTGCTGCTTCAGACAGAGCAAGAGAAAACAGCAGCACTTACAAAACAAAAGGAGAAAAATAACCAAGCTTCACTGGACTTCTTTTCATTAAAAATCTAATTTACACATTTCTTACACTGGGCACATTTCACTACATGCTGTACTTGTATAACTATCTATGTGCTAAATGGAGAATTTTGAATCTTCAAACGCACTTGATCAGCAGGGACATGTTTGTATAAGCCGTACAAATACAATGACCTGATAAAAAAAATATATAAAAACACAAACCTAGTCTAAAATCTAGTCTGAAATAGCACACACTAGCTTCTTTATCATCCCTTGTTATGCTATATAACTCTTCCAGTAAAGGGTTTGCGCAAGTTAAGCTTTTAAAAGTTCATATTAAATGAAGTGCTTCAATTAAAAATTGCTAAGTCATTTTTAAAGGAAAAAAGTTCTTAAAGAAAAAAATATTGTATCAGTACGGGCTGATACTCAATGTTTTATTTTCTGTATTGATATTACAAAAACGGTGGTAATGTGCCATTTCCACATTTTTTGTCGACTTGACAGCATGACACAGTTTAAAAGGAGTATGTGGCGATCATGCAGTTTGCATGATGCTAATTGGAGAATATAAGATTTCATTACTTGCACTGGCTTTACAACTCCAGTGAAAACGACAGAAGCAAACTTTAGACACTAATCGTGTCTTGGTTGATCAATTACACTCAAATATATTTTGGATTTTTATTTTACAGAATTTTTGCTATAGGTGTAAATTTGTAAATGCGTAAATGTATTCTTCCAGAAAAGAGTGAGTTGAGACAGAGGAAAGAACAGGAAACAAGAACAAGACAGGGCAAAAGGGACAGAAAAAGAAGTAAACAAAGCTCTTCTCATTCTTCCAACCTTGATGGAAGTGTGGGGGAGGGGGGGGGTGTAGGGAGGTCTGGGAGGCTGACATGAGAGGACAAGCCTTTTAACATCTGGGTAAGCACAGGCTGACGACCACACCACTGCCTAATTATTAGAACACTCTTACTGAACTTAACCTCGCCACTGGACCGTGGCGAAAGGAGGGAGGGAGTGAGGGAGAAAGAGAGAAATTTTTTTGCAGGAATGACAGTGTTGGGTTAACTCTTTGTGTGCCAGAGAAAATAAGCAGCAACCTCTGTTGGGAAACCTTAGGCCACCTTTGGCCTCGTAAACACAGAATTTCTTTGGTATTGTGTATTTTTTTTAGGCTTTCATCCTTTCTTCTTCTACTACTTCTTCTTCTTCTTCCACTTCTTCTTCTCCTTCTTCCCTCTTCGAGTTTCCTCCAGTAACCTCGGCCCCTTCCATTGCAACTGTTACCCAAAGTTTTTTTTCTTCCTTTTTTTAATGCATCCAAAGGAAACACAAACATGCTG
>JBBJLS010000011.1:17969438-17980749 GCA_037577275.1 Bryconaethiops microstoma
CACACACACACACACACACACACACACACACACACACACAGCTCTCATTTTGTATTTCATTTCCCACTCTCTCTCTCTCATTCTCACACACACTCTCTCACTCACACACACATCCACCCCCACCCCTCAAGAACACCCTCTATTTCATTTACGGGTTTTATCTGTGGAATTGATCTGAGCTGGAGGAGCAGCAGGCCACCCTGTCTAAACATCCTGCAGCACTTTGACTTGTGACAGGGGACACAGTCTCAACACCGCTCTGCACTAATGTGTCATACAAAAGAACATGGCTAGAAGCTCCATGCTTTTAACCGCAATCCCCAGACTGTGTAAAAGCTTGCTTGAAAAAAATCAAGCTAAATTACAGTGGACATGAACTGAACTAAAGAAAAACATTGGATTAAACTTGTAACCCAATTTTTAGCCAGTGCTAATGCAATGTGTGAGTCGGTCCATGCAATATTCCTGCAGTGTATGAGCTGATTTCCACAATGCTTATCAATGCTTAATTGCCTTTTTCTCTTTCATTTTCTTTCACTACTTTATGTTTCCTACTTTGTGATTTATTGTATTAATGCTGGTGAAGATTTGATAACAAGCACAAAACTGTTCCCATTTCCTGCCAAAACTAGAACGCAATTACTAAACTGTAAAACACAGGTAAAATAACATTTAAGTTTTTCAAATGCTTTTTTCCCTATGATATGAAAAATGATTGGCATAGAAATCACTTAAATTAATGCTTTACAATATGTGCTTTGATATGGCTGAATTTGTTGAAAGCCTCCAAGGTGATTAGGTTTTACTTTGTGAATCTAGAGTGCGTTTAGAGATTGTTGAATAAACACTATGTGTGTGTGTGTGTGTGTGTGTGTGTGTGTGTGTGTGTGTGTGTGTGTATGCATGTCTTCCCACCTCTTTGAGAAGCATTTAGATGAAATTACACACTTAAAAGCCCTTTGTATTATGTATCTGTGTGTTTATGCATCATCACTGTTTTAGTTTAACACTGTCTTAATCTAAAACTATTGGTACAGTGTTCTGCGTTGCAGATGTAAGTTCTTATGTATGTCACTCTAGATAGGAGTACTGAAATGACTAATTTTTGTTAATGTGACCTAAATATTTGGTGAAGTTTGCTTTTTCATAACCACCAAATTTCTGTATGGCACAATTTTTTCTCTCAATGTAAAGGGCAGGTAACATTTTCAATCAAAAAAAATGTCCTGTCTTATGACAGTGATGATATGTAAATGTAAAAGGTGCTCTGAAGACACCCAGGGGTGGGTGGTTAACTCACATCGTTCGATGCGGTCCTCTGGGCTGGACGAGGCCTCTCGATCCGAAAGCAGGCCAGACACTGCGAAGATCTTCTTGCCATCCTCAGCGGCCTTGAGGGCACCAGGCGAGGCTGAGGCGATCTGGGCACCGCCATAGTCATACTCTTTGCCCTCAGCGTCCGAGTAACGCAGGTGGGGCGAGGCCTCGGCCTCCAGGCAGCCCTTGAGGCGCTTGGCTGGAGTGAAGGCCGACTGGTAGGCGCCTGAGGAGGCCTGATGGTCACGGTCCTCTGGTGGCGAAGCAAATGGCCGGAAAGCACCCACACCGCTGTGGTTCAGCATACCCAGGGGTGAGCAGTCCAGGTTGGGTGGAGGTGCAGCAAATTGATGGTGCAGGTGGAGCAACGAGGGTGGGAAGTCACGATTGGCAAAAGTGGGCACGGCCCCCTGCCGGTGGTACATGGAGGCAAAGGTGTAGGAGCCATTGCCAAATGGCAAGTGCACGTCCTTCTCCGCAGAGGCAGGAGCGCCAAATGGGCGCGGTCCCTGGCAGGGGATGGAGGCATCACGGACACTGGCCTCTGCCGTGGACGCCAGCACCATGAGCGCTGGAGAGGCCAGGGGATTGGGCAGGTAGGATGAACTCTCCATCTTGAAGGCGGCCCGATGCAGGTCCATCTTGCCAGCGGGGCTGCTGGTGGGTACGGGTGGAGGAGGAGGGGTCAGGGGGAGGGGTGGAGAGAAGAGAGCGGGGGGGAAATGTATGGGGAGTATGGTGCCGACCGGTCGGTCCGTCCTCTGTGCTCAGAACAGGGCGTCCAGGCGCCTCTCACTAGGGGTTTTGTCCGGGATGGGGCTCCTCCTGCAGGACAGAGCAATACATGGTAAGAACTCATATATAAATGCCCAAAAGGGATACCTATATATATATATACGTGTGTGTGTGTGTGTGTATGTGTGTGTGTGTGTAAATGGCTTCTGTTCTGAATGGCTGCCCTGTATTATGACCTTGGGAAAAAAAACTTTAGGATGTCCTCAGCATTTGGACGGCTATGTTTAATTATTTTCCCCCGCACCTTCTCCACCAGTAACTCCGCTATAGACTGCCTATGGTATGACTCCACATGATATATAAATCTCCTTTATTTAAAAAAAAAGGTTTTCCATGGTATGGGCTTTTCCAACCATTTAAGAATTGTGGATTAGCCTTAAAAAAGTATTGTTGCATTCAAGCGTACAATCTCAGCACTCTTAAAAAAGCTAAAGAAAGCCTCTTTGATACATTATGTTGAATGTAACACAAGTGAGCATCTACAGAGCATCTACAGTGACCCAACAAAATAAAGTGTTGCCCAAACTTTTTTCTACACATCTAAAACGGAAACTCTCCTCCACCACAAATCTGCGGTACAGATCGCGTATAAGCCTCTTATTCCCCCATCTCGGCGGCCGTGGAGCGGAGCGGCGTCTGAGGCTGATAAGGCCTTCGCTCTGATCAGATAAGAGAAGCAGGCCTGCTCGTGTGAGCACTCGGGCTATTCCCCACCGATGGGATTCTCATACTGATAGCGTATCAGCCTGCCATCTGCACAGGAAATCTGACTGAATGAATAAATTAGCCGCACTTCACCCCTTGACCCCATGCTGCGGTCCAACGGCCCAAGGGCCCCGCGAGGATTAGATGCACCGATTGGCCAAAGTGTGAGTGGATTTAATGAGTCGCAAGAACTTTTTTTTTTTTTTTTTTTAGAAATCCTGTGTCTGTTATGTATATGCTATTTCAAATCCCTACGGGTGACTTGAAGGTGATCTACTATTACAAGTTAAACGGAGAACGGGATTACATGAAATTGGTAATTGATTGTAATGATCAGCACTCAATGCTTTGGTTGGATACCATTAAGCGATTATACTACAGACAAAATACTTAGCTTGCATAATATATTCATTTAAAAGGGCAGCTTTGCAGAATATTTATGTTAATGTGTGGGGAGATTTCTCGTAAATAAGGAGGTATTCATGAATCAGTCTCTGGAAATGTGAACGTAGGAGCCTCAAGCAGTGAGGAGAAGAAGCATCTGATCCTGAAGCTGATCCGTATGGAAAACGTTCCCCCTGTGCTACAGTAATTCACGTGGATGGGCCTTTCTTCTTGTGTCACCGCGCAGCTATTTCAAATGCCACACAGAAGATCAAACGGCATCAAAGAAACTCCTGGGGAATTTACACAGGCATTTTTACAGATATCAGCTGTCCAGAACGCTCATTCAAATCAATTTTATAACCTGATCTGAACATCTGCAACCCCCATACACACAAACACACACACACACACACACTGTGGTCCTGTAAAGAGCTTTACATTATCACATACATGGCAGGGGAACGCTCTCTTTTCCTGTCTGTTGAGAATGGGTTACACTACACCACTCTGTGTTGGCCAGACGCCCAAGAATCGCATTACGCGCTTGTCTTTTCGCTAGCCAGGGAAACAGCACCTCCAAAACGGCACTGATATCAAACAGTCTGTTCCTCAATCTTTCTCGCTCACACTACCTCGCTCTTTCTCTCCCTTACACAAGGTCTTTGCCTCTGTATCAAATCTCTCCCCCAAGAAAAACTTGGAAAAAAATTAGTGTGGCTAGGTGTTGATAGCAAGGTAATACAGTGGTAAGTACCTGGATATTTCAATTTTATTATCATTACCATCAGTGCAGCCAGGCAGTGTGAAACTGACAATCCAATAAAAGGACACAGGATATCCCCCAATGGCAAGCAAGAGAGAGAAAAAATGACAGAGAGAGAAAGAGAGAGAGAGAGAAAGAAGGCATAAGTAGGCTGAGCAGTGTACAGATGTGCTAATTATTTCTGCAGCACTGTGCCTGGTCTAACTGAATATTTGGATTTTATTATTATTATTTTCAGTGCAACCATGCATTGTATATCTGACAATCCCATAAAAGAACAGGACACAGGATAGGGCTGCACAATCTGTTAATCAGCTACACAATCTGTTAATCACTATCAACAAATATCATCTGTTAATCACGATGTCGGTCTCTGCAATACCGATACCGCAACAGGCCGCAATATGCAAATGAGCTTCTAGTGTCTCTGACATAGCAACCAGTCGCAGCTCCAAGTGAGTAACTGGGTGTTCTGATGAATCGAGATCTTCATGTAATCCAACAAAAGTCTCTTTTTTAAGCATTAAAGGTGTTGGCAAATCAGTCCATGAATAGGTGGAGCTAAACTGGTATAGCCAGGATACAGAAATATATCTAAATGTGTATGTTTTGTGACATCGGAAAAACAGTGATTTGAAAACAGGCCATTATGAAGCTTAGTTTCCGAATATGGCCTGTATAGATGTACATTTGAAACGATATTTACAGCCTTACAGGTATCGCAATATCATAATGCTGATATGCTGCCCATATCGTGCAGCTCTAACACAGAATATCTATCAAAGAGAGAGAGAGAGAGAGAGAGAGAGAGAGAGAGAGAGAGAGAGAGAGAGAGAGACAGACACAGACAGAGAGACAGATGGCATGAGTAGGCTGAGTGCTGTACAGATGTGCTAATCATTTCAGTGGCTGGTACCCCATCACACACACACACACACACACACACACACAGAGATATGCACACTGCACAAGCACACTGAGAAACCAGTGTTCCAGAACAACCAGAAGGAGTGGTGAATCAGCCTGACACACACTGACACGCCAGAGACAGACAGGGAGGGAGGGAGAGAAAGAGAGAGTAAAGGAGGGTGAGAGAATGAGTGCAAAAAGAGGAACACCCATAACAACTTGGAATATGTCTCTCTCCCTCATGTTGCTGTTTCCCAATCTTTCCAAGCACATATTTAAATGTGCCAGAAACAATTTCTCCCGAAAGCTTAAAAGACATTGTGTTCTCCATCACTGACAGGGTCTTAACAAATCCATTAACATCCAAATTACTAGCAAATGCTTACAGTATATATACGTGCTTCACACATGCAACAAACAATTAAAACAATTTATTACTGTCATGTTTCAATTCTATGATAAGAGGCAGGTCAGTGTACTTGAATGCTGCTGCTGTTGCACCTTTAAAACATTTTCGTAATTAGGCATCACTCACTGTACTAAATAGCCAGTTACCTAATACTCATCTGATTTATGTTATTTACATAGAAAACATAAGATTTTTAAATGACAGTCTGTTGCATTAAAGTGACTTTGGGTAATCGAAAGTACTGGAGATGTGTTTCATCTAGTCAACACAGTCTGAGATTTATGCTTGTTAAAAAAAAGCTGTGAAGAAATCACGATGGAAAAAATTCAGGATTGCTGCATCCCTAATAAAAGTATATCCAATATTTAAAAGGCACATACATTCCATATAGGCCCCTCCGCCACCCATCAACAGTCTCTTTACTGTAGTCAGTTAAACATCCCTGAATAAAGCATGTGTTCTGTGAGTCGAAGGGCAGATGATCATTGCAGTTTCTTTTTAAATGGCACTGTTATGCCATCAGTGTCAGTTCTAATGATGTGTGCTGCGTTTTCCTCTCAGAAACTCACTGATCTATGGCAGAAGAGAAAGGAGAAAGGAGCTTGCAGACACAATAAAGATAAATAGGAAGATGTCACGGGCAGATTTCCTCAGTGGGAATCCAATTTCATAGAAAACAAACGTGTGTCAGGCTGGACTGCGAGTTTAAATGGGAAAGTTTTGGGGGAGGAATGTGGCTCAGACCTCAGCTGACGGCCTGCTGCCTGTCTGTCTGTCAGTGTATTTAGAGTCTGTTGACAACCGTGAAAGCGCCACTTTTACATTTTATTACGGGACGGGGCAGACACTGTCATTCAATACCCCCTGAAACACACGTACATCCATACACACACACATAAACACACACACGCATATACACATTCTCATTCAAACACACAGACATAAACACGTGCATACAGTCTTCCTCTCAAACACACATAAACACGTTCAGTCACTCTTCCTCTGTTTCACGCATATACACACACATACACTCACAGTTTCTTTCAAACGAACACAGTCACTCTCTCCCGGTCTTAACACACACACACACACACACACACACACAGAGCCTCTCTTTCAAACAAACATACACACTCACTCTCTCCTGTTCTACTCTCTCTCTCTCTCACACACACACACAGCCTCTCTTTCAAACATCACACACACTCTCTTCTGATTTAACACACACACCTCACTGTTTCCTCCCACTCTCCAATGAGACAAAGACAAAACGGGTAACTAGGCGAAGCGCGTGCATGACCAGCAAATTTCACACCAATTACTGGACAATATTTAGCAACACTTGAATGTGCTCTGTCAGCCACATGCAGCCCTAAATACGTGCTCGTGTATCAGAAAACTCCCCAAGACGCCGCAACCAGTGTTCTTTAAACACTCCGGACTGCTCCGAGCTTGAGGAGCTCCTCGACACTCACACACACACACACACACACACACCAGCCCAAGTGGAGGGCTCTCGAACAGCGTGGCAGGAAATTACACTGGGTTTTGGAGCGCGTTTGAAGCAAACTACTTGGCCTTTGAAAAACTTCACGAAATGCCATCGCCTTTGGGAGAGGGGTCTCGGTGCCACTCCAGACTCACGTGTTTATCCCCAGGCCCATTCACTTCACGAGGAATTGGACACACACTACACAGCCCGCAGGTTGTGTGCTTCCCTCTCACTTCCCGGCTGACTTTTGTTTTCTTGCTTAGGCGACTGAACCACGGGCCACTTTTCTCACCTGTTGCTGTAACGAAAACCAAAATCACGCGAGGTGAACACGTTACCCCGGTTACCAGGAGGCGCGCTTTCCACTCTGATTGGCTAACAAGGCACGGCTAGATTAAACCCAAGTCACATTAATATTAAAAATCACAGGCGTATGATATACTCAGTAAAAATCAGATCCGAGTCGCTTTTCTGTACTACACATGAACTCAAACGGCACAAAAAAATGTTATTTTCATTCACTAGGCTTGGCGATCGGAGGAAGAAAACAGAGGTATAACAGGGATGAAAGTAGCTGCACTCTGGGTAATGGAGTTTGGTGAGGGTCTTGGTGGGTAAAGTTACAGGGGCTGTTCAGGAGTGTTTGTATGCGAGAAAAAAAAGCTTGAAAGAGCTACGCTCTTGATCGTGGCTGTCGCGAAACTCCTACATTTACGCCCTAGTTTGTGCGTGCGGGTCGGACGGATAGAGCGAGCGCCGCGTCGCGCGCGTCCCCACGAGCTAAAAGAGGGATGATTCAATAAAGGCGCCTCAGCTGCAGAATGAGAAATTAGGATAAAGAAAAAAGAAAAAACGGGGGCGACAGGCAGTAGTAGGGGCTGTTGCGTGCGACGGACGTGAAAGTGAGATTTAATGTCAGAGCGAGCGTGCGCGTGGCGAGAGATAATGACGCTCGTGGACGTGCAGCAAACGAGATCAATACCGCTGGTGCAAGCTGTGCCTCACCACTTCACTATCAACAAATAAATCCCCCCTCCTCCACCGCCTCCTCCTCTTCCACAGTGTATGACACACAATAAAAGCGTGCAATAAATAGCAGCAATCAATCACGGCTTTATTGGGACCCTGCCGTCTGCATAAGCACAAGTGGGACCACCACTAAACTTTCACTTTTTTAATCTGAGCGCCTCCTTTCCTGCTTTCCAAAACCACAGAATTTGTACAATTTGCTTAGCGGGTGACTTTAAAAAAAGAGCAAAGAAAAAAAGAAGTGATGTGAGGCTCGAGCGAGGATTTGGTTTTTCAAATAAAAGCTTTGCGCCTGGCCTCTCCGGGGCCAGGATTTGATTCATTGTGAACAAATTTTTTTTTTTTAGTTTCCTGTCCTTGCGCGGGCTATTCATTCATTTCAGGCGCTGACGGCCTGTTTGACTCATCCCCACCCACCTGAGCCAACTAATTCCTCACTAAGCCCAGATTATTTGCAAGGTGTCTGGCTCCTCCGTGCTCAGAGCCAGGACTGGACTACAAAGGAAACCCCCCCCCCCCACACACACACACACACACTACACACACACATATGCACACACACACACACACAAAACCCCTGGCCACTGCGCGCTCCGAGAGAGTGAGAAAGAGAGACTTTACCCTGGCATTGTGATCACTGCTGGCAATCCAGACTCTGCTCAATAATAGATCACTGTTTGCAGCGAAGTTCCCCACTGACGGGTCCCGAGACAGATAAACATCAACAATCTGTACAAGCGACCACCCGACTGGTGGTGGTCGCGTTATTACACTAGTTGGAAGCCGAGGCCCTAGCTAGACACCCCCGCCCCCCAAAACTCTCTTTCTCTCTCTCTCTCTCTCTCTCTCTCTCTCACACACACACACACGCACACACACACACACACACACACACACACACACACACACACACACTGATTTGAGCACACAGCCTGTCCGTATGTAAATCCAGGCTGTGTGTGAGTGAGTCTGTGTGTGTTTGTGAGTCAATGCCATTCGCTAGAGGTGGTCGCAGACCCGGCCTGTGGCTCTATGGTGGGGTCTTGGGGGTAGTGTGCGTGTGCTTGAGGGGAGGGGTGGAGAGTTATAAGCAGCACTTGAAGAAGTTGATAGATAATCAAATCTGGATCGATCTCACGCAGATGCAGAGGTGAGGCTTGCGTGAAGAACTGTAGCTGGAGAAAAATGAACAGCTCAGAAAGGCGCGCGGAGATCAGGTCAGATCCGAGCGCGCCAAATTCCACGCTCACGCGCCGTGGAAACCAAACTGAGACTTTTGTACAAGGCGCTCCTTCAAAAGAAGTTCCGAAATGTTTTTAATGGATCAGCGTGAGGCTGCAGCAGCGTCCCATGAGGACTGAGATCATCAGGAGAATCTCATCAGATCATCCGTGCTGTTTTTTCATCATTTACATATAAAACCCGCGCGCCACGCATTCTAAATAAAGAATAAAATAAATCAAACAAATCCCGCGCGCAATATTCGCATCCAGAAAACGAGCGGGTCTGAATATAAAACAAGCGGAGCGGAGGAAAACAATGATAAAATAATAATAATACGAAGAAATTTAATTGTAAAAAATATTTTTCAAATCCTAAAATATTTATTATAAAATGAATAAAAGGATAACGAAATATAAAACGTAGGTAATGAAATGTAGCCGAAAAAAACGGTAATAGAATATTATAAACATTTATTTTCCGTTGTATATGGTCGTTTAGCGAAAGAAACACAATTTTCTTGGTGGAATCCTCTATGTTTCCTAAACTAAAAGTCTCTGTGACTGTGTTTCCCAATAAAGCGGCCGGAGCGGCGGCTCTGAGCGCGCGCAGACCACACACACACACACACACACACACACACACACACACACACACACACACACACACAGACATACACACACACCAGACTTTCAGCACAGTTTCAGCGGCTTATCGGCACTTCAGACCAGCCGAGCATACATTATTATTATTATTATTATTATTATTATTATTATTATTATTATTAATAATAATAATAATAATAATAATAATAATAATAATAATAATAATAATAAAGCGTTTCGAATTAGAATCAGGGCAGAGCTTTAAAATGTGAACATAAATATGTGGTGATTGAGACTCTCCTCTTTATTTCTCTTCTCCATCTGTTAAACACGCGCTGCTAATTATTAACAACAATTTTAAAAAGTCTGAATCCGCACTCATCACCTCTCTCTCTGTCTCTAGATTAGAGCAGCGCAAGATGGGGTAACAAATCATAAAAGATGATTGACAGATGAAAATCAGGAGTCAGATCAATGCAATCAGACGAAACTTACAGTACAGAGTCAGAAGACGCTTCACTATTCAGTCGCTTCACTTCTCTTTTAGGAGCATTTTTTTTAAAGCAGACAAAAGCTGTAGAAATTAAATTCCAGTTTAAATGTTCGTATTTTTCCCCGATAAAAAAAAAGCTATAAAGTGGAGCCAGTGTTGTAGTATTTTAATATTTATGGTGGTTTCTGGCATGTATGCCCTTATTCTGGACCCGCTCAGTCATTTGTACAGCATCTGAGAAATCCTTTATCAGAGAAATAGACTGAAAACACTCAGTTCTCCCACTTTTTCCTGGGACTAAACACGCAGCAGCAGCGTGTGAGCGTTTGGAGACCTCGCCGCGACGGTCTATAAACATTTCAGGGCCGATTACTAAGATTTATGAACCGCACTACAAACAGAAATTACAAGAGGGGAAAAAATACATGTCGTGGAAAAATAATAATCACACCACGCCAGCGCACAACCACAATGGAAACACGGAATAACAATTTCCAACATAACTATTTATATTAACAAATATATTCGAGTCCCGCGCGCTTTATTTTATTGGTATTATTATTATTATAGCCCTAACATTATAGCCTAACTAATAATACGCGCCTTTTATAACGTGTCATTAAACAAAAGCAGAAATCTGTTTATTTTCCTCCAGACGGGACCTCTTAATTACTTTATTTTTAAAATCGGACAAATTATTTGCAAGCTCATTTAATGCTTGGTAATTATCGTAATTATATTTATGAGCGTCCAGAACGTGCAAGCGGGCGGGGAGGGAAAGAAATAAGTAATTTTAACTTGAACAAAATCGCGGCGCAAAACAAAAACTTTTATTTTATTAGGATTTACAGCAATGAAGCAAATGATTAGGGGTGTAAGGTGTGATTTTGAGAACTTTTCTCTATTAGGATCAGACCGTGCTTAACGTATTAAATTCTATGAGGTTTGAACTCGCCCAAAATTTTAAAATGCATAAAAAATGAGCAACATTTACAGACATTAGATGTGATGAAGTGAATTTTGAGGGAGGGAGCAGCTCACGTGTAGTTTTTTGATAGTTAGATCCACTTAAACAGGTGTTTCACGCGCACACACGCACGCACACACACTACGTGTGTGTGTGTGTGTGTGTGTGTGTGTGTGTGTGTGTGTGTGTGTGTGTGGGAGAGAGAACCTACACCAATGT
>JBBJLS010000011.1:17980849-17998176 GCA_037577275.1 Bryconaethiops microstoma
AGAGAGAGAGAGAGAGAGAGAGAACGAGAGAGAGAGAGAGAGAGAGCGAGAGAAATAGAGAGTTCAGGACAAAAGCAGGTAAGTGAGCTGAAGTCTCTGCATGTTCACGGAGAGGCCAGCTTTACTTTCACGGCGATTTTCACCCACGCTATATATATATATATATATATATAATGTGTATTAGTGTGTAAACACGCAGTTTTATACATCCACACCTGTAAATCTACCTGTAATATATAGAATATCAATACAATGGCAGTATCTACTGCCAGAGCTTCATAAACCATAAAGGTTGTCTAACGCACACTACACTAACATAGGCTAACACATACAGAAAGTTGTTTAATACACCATATATATAAATAAGTAAATAACTCAATGCCATTGGGAGAAAAACAAAGATTTTACAAATCTGTTTATTATAATACACAAATGCCTACGCTTTAAAATACATCCACACACATCTATGTTACCTAAATGTTTGGATTAACTTACTATAAGCCACACACATACACAAACACTCTCTCTCTCTCTCTCTCTCTCTCGCTCTCTCTCTCTCTCTCTCTCTCTCTCTCACACACACACACACACACACACACACACATACATACACACGCACACACAAATATATATATATATATATATATATATATAGATAGATAGATAGATAGATAGATAGATAGATTGATAGATAGATAGATAGATAGATTGATTGATTGATAGATATTTAATTTTTATTTTTGACATCGTTTGAAAATACCATCTGTGTTTAACGCTGTGACAAAATATCATGATGAACATACAAAAATGGTGCAAGAAAAACATCTCCTTACATAGCTTACAGTGAAAGTCCTCCTGTACGGTTACTTTACTCGGTAAGTGGACTAATAAACAGCGCTATCATCAACAATTCTTTTTGATTAAATGTTATTACTAATCTGCTGTTATCTCCTAATAAAATCAAGCTCTGCAAATATTTTACAGTTTACTTCAGATGATTTCTGCTGATCATTCTCACACAAAATTGCAGAGTAATTTATGAGCACGGTTGTTAAGGGTGGGATACGAGCATTAATTTGTGCAGGTCCAGCACTTTAGCTCTGGGGGAACTGAGTGATTTAGACTGCATTAGTGGGGTTGATGTGTAGTGAGTGAAGCTGCTGTGGTTTAAGTTACAAAATGACTGTAGAGCTTTCATAAATGCTATCCACCTGCTGGAAAGAGTCTGAACTGCAATGTAGTTTAGCCACACTTACTAACAGACACGGCTAAGGAGTGTATGTGTATTATGTATTTTTGACCTGTAAATGCTTGTTTGATATGGGTTTACTGACATGGGTCTTTGATTAAATGTGAAATGTGGTTGGAGTGAAGAATTGCTCTTTCCCAGCAGGTCTGAGTGGATTTGAAAGAGGCTGTGGGGTGATGGGCACTCATAAGGGCCTTACAACTCCACATTAGCACTCTGTTGTATTGCTAATCACCTCCGTTTGAGCATCAGGGCAGCAGAAGAGGAAAAAGCCCATCCAGGTCCAGGGCTCCCTCTGCATTCAAAATCAAATTTCAGGACTCAATCTCTTAACGTGTTTCTAAATGGACTGGTGTGGATTGGTGGAGGAGTGCTTTGATGACAGCTCTTTTTACTGGGCTTGAGCAGAAATCTTCTCGCGCTCTCCATTTGGAGAGCCCCCTCATTCGATTTAAGCCATTTCACGTTCTCCCCAGACTCTATCAAATAACAAACACGTTCCAATGACTTGATTGAAGCCATTACAAGTAAGGCAGAGGCTCTTGTGTGTCTCTGTGGCGGTACATTTCAAAGTGGAGGTACAGTAGCCTAAGAGGCTTCATTCAACTGCAAATATTCTCTTCTCACTTCACCATTCAAATGGTAACAGTTAATTAGAAGACAGAAGAAGTATCATATAGTCCAGTGTGACTAGAGAGTAATAATAAAAAGGCAGCCGCAGTGTTTTTATATGCATAAAGTACACATTTTTATTTTTCGTTTTATATTTAACCCCTAAAAGTACAAGGGTCTGGAGAGTGGGTCCATACAAATCCTCACTCCTTCATTACCACAGCACTTAATGTAGTAGTTAATGTATAATAGTTCCTGAAAGATAAGCCTGCAGTTTAAGTGATTTTCTATTTTGAAGTGGTTGTGTGTTCATATTCCATACACCAATGCACAAAAAAGTCACCAAATCATTTGTTTTGAGAGATTTTGACTCCTCCAGTGTCCTGATAATGTAGGGCGAAGGAATAATTGAGCAAGCCACTGGGCCTGGTCGAGGGCTTTAATAACAGAGACATCATTTCAAGCCATCACTCCACTCTTAATTATTACCTTTGCAGCTCCAGTCCCGACAGAATACGCACCACAGGACTTAGAGAGAGAGAAAGACGGCCTACACAAAGCTGAGGAACGAAGCCTGCCTCTTTATTATTGTCTGTCAGATGCACATCTCAAGCAGCTATTCATTTGTCACTTAGCAATGGAAGCTGTTGGCCTGTTAAGAGGTGCTAAATGAAATGGTGCGCTTCTTCACCCCCGTATCCCACAAACAGACCCTTTTGTCGTGGAGCTAGTACGCTGCACACAGCATGACAACAAAAATAACCAAAATAAATGTCTGACGTGTGTTTGAGGCAATTGTTAATGAATATGAAATGAAGTGAAGAAGAACTGTTGAGGTCTGGAAAACGAAGGAAAAAATTCTGAAAAGGCTCTTGGTATGGAAATCAAAACACCCTCATCACTGCTACAGACCTATAGGAAGATTTGGCTGGCATGGGAATCAAAATGCACTGGCCCACAGTGTTGTTCCACAAACATCATCTACATGAAAGAGTCATCAGAAGACAACCTCAACTGTGATTTCATCAAAAACATTTCAGTAAAAAAGGTCAGCTTACCAATTGAAGACGCACAAAGACAGGTCAAGTATGCTTTGAGGTTGTGTGGCAGCACTGGCTCAGGTAATGTTGTGAGGTTAAAGGGAAGGAAGAATTTGACTAAATATGAATGAATCCTGAAACCTAATTTCCCATAGTCTGAAGAAACTGAAGAAGAGGTTGGATATTAAAATGAAGTGATCAAAAACGTACCTCAAAATCAAATTTTTACGACAAGAAGCAAAAGATGAAGCTTTTGGAAAGGCCTTCACTGCCCTCCCGCCTGTATCTTACTGAAAATCTGTGATCAGATCTTACACCTGCTGTGCATGTAAGAACATATATGAATACTTCTGAACCAAAAGTTGTGATTTCAGCCAAAGCGGTGGTGTTAACTTCTTTGCATGTAGGAAATCATCATAATATGTAATTTGACCAGGGGTCTTTAGCACAATTATCACTTTAAGAGGTTAAATGAAAAATTTGCCTTAATAATGTAAAGGCCATGTTAGTTTAACCCCTTAAAGTGATACTGAGAGAATTTGTAGTCACTGGCGAATGTTACTGTGACAGAAAGAGAGGAAGGTTTAATGAGTGTCTCTGAGAGGGAGTCCCTATTGTGACTCATTTACTCTTTTTCTCTCTCTGTCTTTCTCACTCTCTCTCTCTCTTTCTCCCTCAAAACACCACCTGTCTGATGTAATAGTCCTCTTTAAAGGCAGTCCTGCATTAAAGGAAGCCCTAGCTCAGCATGGGAGCCTTTAGGAGCAGGTCGCTTTTTCTCCATTGAAATTGCATTAAGGGCTTCTCTTCTCATCTCAATCCAGGCCTGAGAACGCCCGGCGCTCGCAGCAGCCCGCCAAGGTCTGCTGCATGGCCCGGCCTGCGTGTCTCTGTTGCCTGTGGGGGGCTCAGAAGAGAACAGAGACAGAGGGAGAGAAAGAGTGAGAGAGACTGTGTGAGCCGTATCGCAGTGAGGCAGTGCAACATGATCAAACAGCATGAAGAGGAAGGGAACCAAGCGCTCTAAAAATTCTGTGAATCTCGCTCTCACACACATACACACACGCGCCGTGCTTTCATATTTAACTAAAGCCCAGGCCCCACATGTGTCTCACTCAGAGGCTTTGTTTCCTCACCATGGTGGTCTGCTAAGCACCTGAGAGGGAAGAGGGCGGGGGTGTCTCTTCACAGTAGAGATTGGGGTGGGGTGGGGGAATAGACAAGAGCCAAGTGAGCCAATCAGCATCAAACTCTGCCAGGACTCAGATCCAGAATATGGCACAATATATCCCATACATAAAATCAATGATTTGTTTAATTTAGACAGAGCTCGTGAATGTGTTAATTCTGAGAGACGGCCTACAAATCTAGAGGACCTTGTTATCCCATTTGCTGCCCCATTAGCTGGGAAATGATAGAGGGCGTATTGTTAAGACACTGAACATTAAGTTTGTTGGTGCAAAGTGGGTGTGTGACGTCAACTAATACCTTATTTACTTGTAGACATTTATTATATATTACAAAAATGCATAAAACACATATCCTGTACTTTCACTCACTCACTACAATAGATAATATTCAGAAATTTTGTACCAAGGTCTTAATATTTTTACCATGTTCAAATAAAGCAGATTCACTTAAATTTGAATGAGTGATCTAGAAACACTAGCACCTTTAATATTTTCATGTCTTTCATCACAAATGATGGTGACTAAAGGTGAACTAATGACAGGGTCATGCCATATATAAGAGGGCTCCCATTGCACAAACTGCTGAAAAAGTGAAGGCTGGCTATAATAGTGAGGTGTCAGAACACGCAGTGCATCACAGCTTGCTGTGTTTAGGGTTGTATAGTTGTGGAGTGTTCAAAGTACCCATGTGGACCTCTGTCCATCACCGAACGTACCTTCAATGGAGACATCGAAATGGGACCGTGCAGCCCTGGAAGAAGGTTATGTTTTTTATATTGTGTGAATACCCAGTCATATGAAACTCTTCTTACTAGGAGAAGAGTTGGCACCAGGATGCACAAAAGAAGAAGGCAAGCTAGCAAAGACAGTGTGATGCTCTGGACAATGTTCTGCTGGGAGCCCTTGGGTCTTAGCATTCATGCAGATGTTACTTTGACAAGTAAGTCCTTTCTAAACACTGTTGCAGACCAAGTACATCTCTTCATGACAATGGTAATCCCTAATCACAGTGGCTTCTTTTAGTAGGATAAGTTGCAGAACAAGGTGTTGTCTTGGTCTCCAAATTCCCCAGATTTCAATCCAGGGAAGCATCTGTGGGATGTGCTAGACAAACTAATGCTAATGCTCGGTGTCAGATACCACAGCAGACCGTCAGAGGCTTTATGGAGTCCATGCCTTGATGCGTCAGAACTGTTTTGGTGACACAATTAAGCAAGTTTTTAATGTAAAAGTCGGTGTATACAGCGTATGTGTATAGTATATGATAATGTAACATAAACACAAGCTGCTAAATTTTGACAATTTAGGCAAACACACAGCAGTTGTCATCTTCTTCAAATATATAACAGCATATAAACGAATGGCAATGTAAGGAAAAGTGTTCCATATTCTTTCCTCCACTTGTATCTACCCTTAGATTTGACAGTGGTAAGAAAGTTAAATATACTTCTTCAGCATATTTACAAAGGTGAGAACAAGGTCTCAATGGGATCTTAATGCCCAGCCTTTTTGCTTCTTAAAAAGCAGAGCAGAGGATAAAATCAGAAAAGTCTGACTCTGGAGTGCTCGCCTCCATCACTCGCTGCTCCTCTGCTGCTAACAGCACATTATTAGTGCTCCCATCGCCCTCCGCGTCAGGCATCAACACTCATCTGTCTGTGTGCAACTCAGCAATTAGGGGACACGCAAGCAAATGCCACCCATGACCCGGAGCACAAGGCGACTGACAAACAGGCAGCGACAAATCCCAGGCTAATTTAGAAGCCCACTGCTAAAATCTCGTTATTTGGCCATTCAGATTTAGCAGCTTGCCCAGACAGGGCCATAAACTCATCTAGCCATGAATTATTGAAGTGGCAGGAAAGCGGTATAAAGCAAAATCAACACTGTTTGGTTCAATAATGAAGTGTGCCAAAAGTGTCCACACACTTGCAATGCTTCAGTAACCACTTGTTTTGACCCCCACGTTATTGGGCCGAGAACTAGAATGTTTGGACTCCCTGCTACCATCTTTTTAAAAAAATTAAATGCATTAAAATGAAAATACGTTAAAAGGTAATTGATTTTTCAAAACGTATGGATAATTAATTTGCTCTTCAGAGTGGTTTGATGTGAAATACTCTCTGGGGAAATTGTTCAGAGTAGTTGCAATAGGTATAAGGTAAGGTACCTCTATAAGGTACAGAATGTTATTATATTAAATGCTCTGAATACACTGCTTAATGCTTGAGACATTGATTTGCAATAGTTTTACAGTTTTACCCTTTACAAGTTTACAGTTTTACTATTATTTTATCATTAAGTTACATTACTCTACTATGAACAACTTCTCAGCAAACCACTGAATAACTCAGCTATTATGGAAATTAATTTTTTTGAAAATGCTGGAATTCCTCTTTAAAACTAAATGGGAAAGGAACAGAAAGATTAGTCTGAGTTGAAACTCTAAAAACTGACCAGGAATTGAAGGGATTTTTTCAATCCCTGATGTCCCTTCCTCAGCTTTGATTCTGAGTGGGAAAAAAGAGCAACACTGACATGTGGGCTTTATGTGTTGAGACACCCCTCGACTTGCTCGTCATGTTGCATTTGCGTTATCAGCTGCCAGCGCGAGTGGACGCTTACAGGGCCATTCAAGTGCCTGGACCTCCAGCCTTGTCTTCACACACTCTCCAACTGACTCCCAGCCTCCACTGAGGGGTCGTCTCCATCAGCTCCAGCTCCTTCCCTCAGATTTAACACACTCTCTGGGGCACTGCTTCAAGCCATGAGAAATATGACTCAACACAAAGCACCCTCTTCCTGCATATTTAGAGGCCCTAACACACCTGATGCACAATCCCTTCTTGACTTGAAGTGGGTGTGTTAGAGCAGGAAAATGCTAAAATGTGCAGGGCAGGGGTACTCCAGACCATCGGCGTCCCCAAAGGCTGTAGTTTCCACAGTAAATCCGAGGATCGTCCTTGTATAAGTCATTTTTAAATACAGCATGTGTAAAAAGTGTTCTTTATTTAAGAGCTTATGTTTATTGTCAGTTTTCAACCCTGTAATACCTCTCTTAACCCCAGAGTGCATGAGTGAGTGTGACATTTCTCCACAGATAGTCTTTGTGTGTATGTTTGTGTGTGTGTGTGTGTGTGTGTGTTTGTACATGTGTTTGTGGACATATTTGAAATGTTTACAGCACAAATGTTGCATTGTCTTTTGTGACCACTGACTGTTTCTGTCCAGCTCCTCCAGGAATAAGAGGATTGTCCATGAACCTCTCGCACCTCTACTTGCCTGACGTCCACTTTGCTGTCCTTATTTGCCTTTGAAAGAGACAGCCGGTCTTTTGTGCACGCGTCAAGCCGTCTCTTTCACTGTCACCAGCGGCTAATCATATATCCTGTCAGCACGGCCGCGTTTTACACTAAACCTTATTGTTCCAGCTGACATCTGTTCGGACAGCTTGGGATCCATTTATGATACCGAAATGACGCTGTGTTATAGCTAAATCAATAATGTTACAGTGGTTGTAAATATATTAACATAGGGGACAGATGAGTAGGGACGAATAATTGTCCAAATAAATCCCATTGTTCTAGATGGTAAAGACATGAAGACGTAATTGATTAGCATTTTGAAGGTGATAATAAGACATTTTCTGCTCTGAAGAGGCAAATTTTGTGTGTGTGTGTGTGTCTGTGCATGGATGTGTTTGTGTGTGTGTGTGTGTGTGTGCGTGTGCGTGTGCGTGTGCGTGTGTGTGGATTTTAACTGTCGTGACATGTCCTTGTGGAGTGATCTCAACCGTGATGGTAATAACAATAATTATCTTCTAAGTGTGCAAAGTCAAAGACATGAATATTCTCATGCAGCCCGAGTCGGGCCGACAAATGCTTTCAAATGTTTTCATCAGGACAAATTAACTGTAATTGCATGCCGAATTGTTCCAGAAACATCAAGCGCTGTTGCTTTGTTAACCTGATGTTCGAAATGAAAGGGACTTTTTAAGGTTCAACTGTGCCAATTTTGTCCGACAACGTCAGGCAGGAAAATTGCACCACAAAAGGAAACAAAAAAATATGATTATGAGACAAATGCAAAGACAAAAACAGGATTTTTTTTTTCTGCCAACCACCAGAAATCCTCGTACTTTCTTTAAGGGGCTGAAAAAAACAGCAGAATTTGCTATCACTTTTGATTAACATTTTAGTTACTCTTCCACAGGCATTAGATATCTGAAGAATGGTTATTAATAAGAACATAATTTCTACAGATTAACCTCGGTTTGCCTTTATCCTTGCTCAGGAGACCTTTGGAAAATTGATCCTGTAAGATTGATGGATGTCCTGTTCGGAGCCTCGTCCTTGTGCCAGTGGGGTTTTCTTTTCTTTTTTTTTTTGCTGTATTCTTGAGAGGTCGTTTGTTTAATGATGCAATTGCATCTCATTTTGGCACTTCTCTGTAATGTCACATTGAACAAACTTAAAAGAAGTTAAAAAAAATTCCCTAATGAATGCAGTAGGAAACAATCAACAAGTAAGAGATGAATGAATGATGAGTGTTTGCACTTGATAGAAACAAATATCTCAAAGACTCGACTGAACCGTTTCCTGAGAAAATGAAGAAAAAAGCGGTTAGACCTGGGAGCTAACTGCCCAAAAGATTAATTGAATTTACATCTGATAAAAATATAAAATAAAATCTATGCCTTTTATCTACCTCATTATTTCCACCTGAATAAAGTACACCGCATTATAACCTTTATATCTTGCAGTTTACTAACTTCTGCCCATGAAGGTATGGGAAAATTTTAATCCTGAAAATTGACATGTCTGTAAAAAACATAAATAAATTTGTGTTTGCGTGATTTTATGTGATGTAGTGTAATTTCTTTTAGCCTGTTTCCTGATAAAGCACAGTTGTACGCCCCTTTTACACTGACCATGTCTGCCAATGTGCTGTCCACAGTGAACAGCATGTAAACAAAGGCCCTTGGCCGTCACAGGCGCATGACCATTTGGCTGAAGATGAGCAATGAAATCGGCCTCATTATGGAGCTGCACGGTGGGGCCCTGTTATCAGGACCTGCGCAACGGGGCCCACTGTAGAAGATGGAGCTGGGATAGGGCCTCTGCTGCGGAGGAAGCCTTGATGTTGACACAAAGGATATTAGTCACCCTGCAAGAGCAGGGGGCTTTGCCTTTGATTCCCATTTCCTCTCGCCCATTTAACTGGACACGCCAAACAAGGGCAGATGGGGGTTCGAGAGAGTGGACGCCAGGGGTATTGGTTGTGTGTGTATGTGTGTGTGCCCGCATTCGTGGAGTAGAGGAGGGATTATATTTATTGTTCATGTATTTTTAAAGAGGCCACCTGCAGTGTCAAATGTGTAAACATGGTTTGACCCAGGAAAGCGGTGAGAGGGGGGAGGTGTGTGGGATGGCAGGGTAAGAGGGGGTCCCTTACCGTGCTGTTCCACTCACCTCCCCCCTCTGGGAAGCAGGCCAGCACTGGTCATTCCACTTCGTTAACAAAGACACATCCTGTTCGCTAATGTCATTAATGCCCCTTATTATGACATGAACTTACATATTAACTATCGATTGCCTTTTTGCCTTTATTCAATAATCAATTCAAACTGGTTTAACTGAGTCCCCGTTTATCTCAGTGTGAGGTTATTAAAGGAAAACGAGGTAAAAAAAATCTAATGGAAATGTTAAAGAAATGTGCTTAAACACAAAGGCATTAATATTGACCAGCATTATACTTAACCCCTTTAATCCTCGGAATTATATTTAACCCCATATAAGCATATTCTTCAGTTATCAAAACGTATTGTTCAGCAGCTACTATCAATTATTAATTAGCGAAATAAATGTCAGTTCTGATTTCATCTGTCTTTAGTTTAATAAAGACGAAGGCACACACCTTATTGCAGTGTGGAACTTGCAATGTGTTAAAAGTAAAGGTGCCAAAAAGGGTTTCTTTGTTTGATGCCATAGAATAGCCACATTGGTTACTTAAAGTGTCTTTCAATTGAAGTTAGTTAGAGAACATTTTGAATAAAAGTGAAGTCTGTGAAGAACCTTTTAAAGTTTCAAGAACCTTGTTAACCATCTGCTATGTATGTCCTTCCGATAAGCACCCACACACTGCACTATAGCAGTAGATCCCACCATCCTGAACTCTGGACGTCAGAAGACAGCAGAAATGGGATGACTCAACTTGATGCAAGACATCCAGTTGATGACTCGGATTGAATCCATGCCCACACCAGGTTCAGCAATCTCACACACAAAGTGTATTAAAGCACAAAGTGTACACTGGTTCAATTCCTCTCCATCTTCAAAAATCTACTGAAGACTCGTACCTCCTCTCCTGAAACACAATTTTTTAAAATCTGAATAAGCTTGCACTACTTGCACTACTTCCTATTTAAAGATTTAACTTTCAGAGTGTTCTTCTCGCTCTTCACGGTCCTGAAGCTTGATTGTTTAAGTCACTTTGGATAAAAGCTTCTGCCAAATGAATGTAATGTAATGTAATGTGTAGGCATTGTCATTATCCATGGAGCTTGGCACGTCACAGGTCTCCCAAAAGGTCTGTTGAATAGCTGTTAGCAAAAGCAGCTTCATCAGAAATGTCCCACAGAGGCAAAATTAGATTACTCTAAGGTTCATTATAAAGCAAGGTTCATTAGAAGTGACACGCATAATTTCTTTTGTGTACATGGACAGCCAAGCAGCTGGCAAAATAATGGCAAAAGCTCAGATTAAATTCAGGTTGTGTTCAGCCTGTGAAGCTGTTGGAAGTGGGTAAAATACGGCAGGTTGCTTCCTTCTTTCTTCAAGAACACTTATACAAATGCAGCAACAGGCATCACATGCCCGGCCTTGCACTCTTAGACCTGTAATACTGTAATGAACTGTACAAACACTGGAACTGGAGCCAACTACACTGGGAAAAATTCATAAAATGCATAAATGAACCTGCCTGGTGACTGAAATCTTCATGGACACAAAATCAAGAAGCAGTAGTTACTGCAGTTGTGACACCTCAGGAAGCAGGAATTCACATAAACAGAAAACAGATGAGGTAAGCAGATAGATTGCATCCAAAAAATAAACTGTTAGCTGTTAACAATTTAATTCAGTTCTGTTGCATTTCCATTCAGACAAGTCACCATGTACACCTTCTTACCGCAACATAACATTCTGCTGACGGAGGAAAACTGAAACAGTTCTGGGCATTATTCACTGGAATTCTCTTTGGATAAGTACACTGAAATGTACTTTCATTTGATTTTGTCCATTTAATGCAATCCACTTACTTAAAAACAACACAATTCATGTATTTAATGTCAGCATAGTTTCAGTTTGTAGGGTAGACAACCTCATTGGTTCATTTTATGTGGATAAATGAGTTATAATTACACTGAACAAACTAAAAGCTACCTAAATCAATATATCCATGTATGCCAAAAACGCTTTTAGGTAAATGACTAAAGTATTTATGAAATTAAGACGCAGGTGAAAAGTCACTGTTACACCAACTTTTCAGAACTAATCAAACATAATGACCTTTACAATGGACCTTGAGAGAGAATGATTTTAGAAATGGTCACAACACATGCTACAATTTTCAAGAAACAATCTGTCGCATACTTATTAAGTTTGAGAACAAGTGATGAAAACCACTCACGTCAAATTCAGATGACCGTTAAGATGGATCCTTTTCCCTTCTGGTGACCTTTGGCCTGTGTGCTGAGGGAGTTCCATACAGAGTGTCTCATATGTCAGCACAGCTCTAAACCTAGGGGACTGGCTCAGCTGCCAACAGAGTGGAGGAGCTTTTACCGTGCTGGCAACTAAAACTACATGAAGCTCTGAACGGGTCACGTCCCACAGAGGCAAGTCAAGTGATCTGTCAGTGATTTGAAGTGCAGTTTTTACGTTTTTTTGTAACAGGAATACTGGGATTACTGTTTATTGTTTGTGGTTATTCAAACACAGCACAAAAACCTGATTCATCATAACAGTTACACCTGGATTTGTGACTTCCCTAGTGGATATTGTAGAGCACACTTCTCTTCAGCTTTAGCAGTACTAACCCT
This sequence comes from Bryconaethiops microstoma, assembly GCA_037577275.1. Classification (NCBI taxonomy): domain Eukaryota; kingdom Metazoa; phylum Chordata; class Actinopteri; order Characiformes; family Alestidae; genus Bryconaethiops; species Bryconaethiops microstoma. Next base: position 17,993,042 of record JBBJLS010000011.1, read on the forward strand.
GCACCATCTACTATTTCAATATCGAGTTCATCTGTATAGCTCTTTTCACAAAATACATTGTCCTAGAGCAGCTTTACAGAAGAGTCCTTCTTAATGAAGCAGCTGGTGGAGACAGTGGCAAGAAATATTCTCAAAGAGCATGAGGGGGGTGAACACTGAGAGGAGTCCAGCATTAAAAGGACAAGCTCTCTAGGAGAATGAAGAAGAAACACCGAGAGGAATCAAGACTCAAATGGAGAATCCACCCTCCTCTGAACACCTTATGTTACAAAACCTTTTGAACTACAAAACAATGAACTGTCCCCACAATGGCCATCTGCTAATATGTCACTGTGCCTGTACAGACTATCCACCAGACCTGTCCATTAGCTGTACTGATTGTCAACTCGATCTCTCCTGACCCTCCAGTAGGCCTGGCACTGGTAGTACTAAACCTACAGTGGCTACACCATCTACTAACCCCTTCCATGGATCATCTACTAATTTTGAGGCCCTCTCAGCACTTCCTCTCAGCTTAACTTCAACGTCCTCACTGCCCTAGCAGTGTGTTCCCCTAAGAAGCTAAGATGCTAAGAAGGCAATGAAGCTAACAAGCAGTGGAAACTAAGGGTGCAGGCATCAACCTCACATCGAAGGTCATCGTTGCCTAACGTCTCCTGTAAAAATGTTATGCATCTGCGTGTCAGAGAACAACTTACTATCAGCGCTATATAACTTTATCTTATAAAACAAGGAATCATTTGTTTGTCTCTTATAACATCTTATAAGCTTTAAATTTCAGTGTTTACTAAATGTTCACAAAACCCAGCGTGTGAAAGTGACAGCCTAGTGTGTGAAGTTATAAAAGCTATTTCAAAGTGAACGCACATTAAACAATAAAGAAAGACACGTAACTGCCACAAGTAGACATGCTTTATGGTAACATTTTATATTTCTTTGTTGGGAATGCGATACTCACAGGTTACTGGTGTAAAAAATTCAGCCATTTGAACAGCAAACATAGTTAAACTCCTAATCCCAATGATTGAACGTTCCTGCTGGCATTGAAAAATAGGGCTATTCTCTGTGTGCCCTTCTTGAATTGCTCTCTTTCGTTTCTCTCCTTGCTCACTCTCTCTCATGACTGCGGACACTGATTTAACACACTCAATCAGCCAAAAAAAGTGATAATAAGGAAGAACTAGAGCAAATGGTGCTGTACACTGATGCTCATGGTTTCCGACTATGTTCGACCAATAGTCAGTATCAGACCTTCAGACCTAATTTCTTATTAAGCATCATGCAGACTTCTTTTCCAAATCTCCCATTGCCTCCATTGGGATGACACGCTCATGTGGTTTATGACAATGTATAGCATACAGACATCTGAAAAAGCAAAAGAAGTATAAATAAATTCACAGAGGCTGCTCCTAATTATTCATACAAGCTGAATTCCAGCACAAATCATGGCCGATCAACCACATTTTGGACTGAAAGGAAAATGGTGTAAATTTGATTAGTAAACTATTGCTTTCAGCTGCTCCTCCAGCAGCAGCAAGCTGGTTGTCGGGCTTGACATTTGACCCTTAGCTGTGGCAAACTGCAGTGGCCTGACTGATGGCGCAGGGTTTAACGTTCCCTCGAGACGACCAGCCACACGTCCAGCCAAGACCTCTCTGTTGAAACATTGATTCAATGGATGGCCTTTCAGCCTGCACAGGTTGGCGACAGGGGGGACTTCTGTAACCTCTGAACCTTCAGCACAGTGCCACTGGTCTTTCAGCACAGTGCCAGTTAGTCCGAAGTTAGTCTCCCTACTGAAGTTGGTTGGAGGGGGCCAGTGCTAAAGTGTGATTAGAAGTCTGCTGAACAAACATGGCTACCCGTATTGAATTCCTGTCAAGTCCATGCAAACTGAAGGTGACAGATGTAATTTGTTTGTCCCGTTGCCTTAATTTAAGTTGATATCTTTAAGCGCAAGGAAGGGTGGGTAAAATGGCAGGAGGAATTGGATGCAGGGAAGGCTGTGATTCAGAGAGAGATGAGGGAGTTATCCACGACACACTCGGTTACTGTCCACTTGTCTTCTCAGTGGTTTAGCATATATCAAGCCACATTCAGGAGGAGGTCTTTCCTTTATCTCAAATGTAGATGATCAGCCAAGACGAGGCTAATGGCTTACAGGTAAAGGGAACTTCAAATAGCCCTGCTCAAACTGCCTCCAACTGCACTGTCTTGATGGTAATCACAAATAGCGTATGCTGTTTCTGACACTGTAAAACAGACTGTTAATGGACCAATGTTACTGACAAAATTCAGGCTTCAAGAAGTTGTAGGACAAAACTGAAAGAAACATTCAAAAAATGATAGCTCACCAAGAGAAATCATCTTAAACCTAGTCAGTATACCTAATATTACTCATTATGGGGCTGTAGTAAGAATCATGTAAGATTATTTGTTGAATTCTTTAGACAATTAACTGGTTTAAGTCATTTTATCAAGAGAAATATAGAATATTTGGCAGATCATTTTAGAGATTGAAAACAATCTGCTACTGTGATAGAACCATTTATTGAGATAAAAAGTCTTGAAACAAGTGAAAATGTCTAGAAACAAGTGAAGTAATCTTGCAGAACGCTTACAGTACCATCATGAGAAATATCACATATATTCATTACATCTAAGATGATTTCACAAGACAGCAGAGCGTGAGTATGTTTGGGAAAAGGAAGAACATGTGTTCATTTAAAAAACACTGCTTTAAGTCTCCATTACAGCTGTGGCTGGATGCTGGTCATGCCACTGCTCCCGGTAAGCGAGGAGGAGCTGGAGAGTTAGAGAGAGACTCAGTGTATTAACCAGGAGTGAAGGCATCATGTGAGTAACAGAGTCCACCAGAGAGCCAAAGAGACAGAGAAAGAGAGAGAGAGAGAGAGAGAGAGAGAGAGAGAGAATGAGCAATGGAGAGACAGAGAGAGTGGGAGTGAGAGAAGGGTAGAGAAGGGAGAGAGCGTGTGCGTGTCTACGTGCGAACGAGGACACTGGCGGACAGCTACAAGATGGAGTAGCAGGAAGCGGGAGATAAGCTGTCGCGCCGGAGACAGTGTGTGACAGTCCTCGAAGCGGCAAGCAGGCGAGAGTGTGACAGGGAATACAGAGAGCGGCATTATTGTTTAAATCATTGATTGCTTCCCTCCTCCCCTCTGCCGCTGATGCCCATGACACCAGAGAAAGTGGAGAAAAACAGCGAGCGCACCGCGCCCCTTTGTTCTTCTTCATTTCCACTGGATGCACTACCTACTGCCTTTGTCTGGGCCTTCGCCTTCACTTCGTCTGCAGGCTCTTTTCTTCTTCCTCGCTCCCTTTTCCTTTTTCTGTTTCCTTTTTCCCTTTTTTTGGTGTACGTTCTCTTTAGTGGAACCTGCTCTATTCTGCTTTCACCACAAAAGGTTGCAGTAAGATGAAGAAATGGAGTTGAAAATCTTTATAGTTTCATTCAAAGCTTTTTGAGAAATACACTATAAACATTTTGAAAGGAATATCAGAAGACATTTCGTCAATTGCCTAAAGACTATAGATCAAAAAGGGCCACTGCCCACGTTTTTTGCATGGATTTATGTACTAAAAAGATCCTCTGCAGTCAAACAGGTTATTTTTGTTAGTGTGCGAAATCGACCTCAGTTCTGACTGGCTGCCCTACGTTGTCAGGGCTGAAACGCTGCTTATAATTCCTTACAATGTACAACATAATTGTAAACATGTTGGTTCATTTGACATAGCAAAATCCAGGTCAAAAAAGAATTTGAATTCAGATCATGCAACTACATGTCTGCATGGACAGACTGCATCTACAGACTGCATGGACTCAGAAGTAATGCATATTTTTAAAGATGAATAATTTATTAACTGTTAATAGTTGACTTACTATATTAAACTAATTTATTTAAAAAACTGTCTTCTATGGTTTGGATGAACCTGAGTATTACTGTAAGTAATTGTTGGGGTCTATAAGAGACATTTTTACTAATTCTAATTCTTGTGAAAGCAAGACACTTTAATGCTGAGAAGCATATTCTTTTTTCTCAGAGCAGTTGTCTAGTTAATAGATTTGATCAATGTCTAAATAATTCTTTATACTGATCAGCTTGAAAATGTACAAAAATCATTCAGAAAATGTACAAAAATCATTAGATATTTCTATAATTATCATCATTAAATCGGCCCTTCAAACCATCCACTCAGCTGCTTGTGCTCTGTTGCCATGACTTTGCAACTGTAGTCTTCTTGTTTAAATGCAGCTTTCAGTCAGCAAGTTCCATTTATGGCTCTCTTGATGAAGATTTTTCCTGTCTTTCCTATCTATTAATATCAGTAACAACTGGAGGGTCCCTACAGCGGACAACCCTGGACTCGTGGTTGCAGGAGAATGATGGATAAATCTCTGATGGGATGGGGGCGTAAACTGCATCCACCTTTTATCATTTTCACATTCATCATGAGTTCACGTGATTTTCATGTTCAAGTTTGTGTGAATGCTGCATTTGTACATCAAAAATAATGTTATAAAATGACAGAAAATAACATACATTTTGATTAGAGGTTTAACAAAATGCACTGCTTTTAAATGAAATTCTCTCAAATGAGGGGAAATATGACACGATTTGGTTGCAATGCAATTAATTATTTTGTTCATTTGACTGCTTTAGTACACATACAGGCAGTCATGTTAACCACACCAGAGGTTTACAGGCCAAACCAGGAAAGAAATTACAACAAATATACAACAGATACTGAGATCAGATAAAATGAGTGTCTTAGCAATATGTTAGCACAGAAATTCTTTTTATTCTGTTTCTGTTTTGCATCACTGTATGTCTTCGTATAGACTTGCCCGTATGAGACAGAATTGGGTCTTTAAGCTGGGTGACGTCTCACTGTAAAATGACAACACTCAGTCAGTCCAAATCATATTTCACTCATGACCCTGCACGCTCTCCACGCTACCGTCGATCTGACAGTGATTTAGAAAACAAGTCTCAAGAGTGACCCCACAGCTTTAATCAGAGAATCTCTCTCTCTCGCTTTCCTTCTCTCTCTCTCTCTCTCTCTCTCTCTCTCTCTCTCTCTCTCTCTCTCTCTCTCTCTCTCTCTCTCTC
>JBBJLS010000011.1:18010783-18026951 GCA_037577275.1 Bryconaethiops microstoma
TCTGTGCTTTAACCTGAGACGAGAAGAGAATCCAGTCACACACACAGCGAGGGGAAAACCTTTGTAGTTTTAGCTCGATGATGAATCTACTCTTAACGACTTTAACGGTCAGAGTTCTCGTTTAGAACCGGACGCCGTTAAAACGGCTATTTTTGACCGTTAAAGCGGCACTGACATAAAGTCCATAAACAAAAATGAAGATAAGTCTAAGTCAGCTGCTACGCCCACTTCACAGGAAGGGGAGGGGCTGATGCGGGCCCTAAATGTGTTGAATGTAGCTAAATATAAATATGGACCTTGGTTAAAAAGCTCCTTATGTGAAAGAATTAAATTGAAAGAAAATGGATATGTGTCATTCGTGCATACTAATATAATATCAGTTATTATCAAGAGTAATTTTTTAGCCATTAGTTGACAAATATTCTGTGTGGTCCACGAACCCCCAGTGACTTTCATATTCGGCGCACTTGCTATTGAAGTTGAATAGCCCTGCTCTAGGCCTTTTATTTCATTTTTCCATTTTAAAAAGTTAAGTCATAAAAAAGGTACAAATATGCTTAAGTAAATGTATTGTGCCTTTACAACTAATTTAAGATATGCATTTGGGCCTTAAGGACCATTTGTACCTTTGGGAGTACATTTACATTGTTCATACCTCGGAAACTAACGTTTACTTGCACAGCACCGTTTTTCTGACAGTGCTGCTATTGCATTTTCCAGATATGAATGCAGGCCAAGGAGCAGAGTGTGTTAGTGCAGAAGTATGTTTGAACGTGACTCTCTTTCAGAATGACCCAGCAAGCATCCCATAGAGCTTCCTGGGGGAAATTCAATTGAGGCCAGTGACATATTAGCATTCTGTTGATCAACGCCAAGGGAAGGTGGACAATCCACTTAACGAGGAGAAAGACTGCTGGGCCGCTCCCTCAACAGCAGATAACATCACACATACAGGCAGGTCACAGCACCAGGCAGTCTCCGACACACTCAGCACCACCTTGTACTATCGTGTCCAACAAACGCAGAGGAGCCTTCCTCGTTTTTACTGAGGGCCATTAACAGTCTGCTGAATTACATAAGCCATAGTAGGTTGAGCCTTGAAGGCTGCTTGTACAGAAAATGTTCCCCACTCACGTCCTGTATTTTTCATAAGCGTGTCCGCCCGAGCGTTTATGACCATATTTCATATTCCTCCCCATATTAAACAGTCCTCAATGTCGCTCTAATAATTACATGTCCAATTACGCCTAGTGCTTTGTGCACATTAGTCTCTGACATCCTTCTTAGCCAGCAAATCAGTATTCTAGGGCCACACTATTGAAGCTGGTTGTGAATACTTTTTTTATTCCAGCCTGTAAATGCATTATCTGGGCTCTTGACTGTCACAGTAGCATATATGTGTGCGTTTGTGTGTGTCACAGTAGCATATATGTGTGCGTTTCTCTGGGCTTTCGGTATTGGTGCATGTGTGTCTTTGTGCATCTGTATGTGTGTGTGTGTGTGTGTGTGTGTGTGTGTGTGTGTGTGTGTGTGTGTGTGTGTGTGTGTGTGCGTGTGTGTGTGTGAGTGCATGCTGATTGGAGTAATTAAGCTCTCACTAGATGGACTTTAACTCAGCCTCCATGGCTAATAGACAACAAATATATAAAAGCAATAAACTAATGGTGTGAGTAATTAGGCAAAGCTGTATTTAGGCGCATGAGGGAGCAGCGGGCGGTGCTGAGGAGGACAGTCTGCTTCTGCTTTGTCTTATAATCAGAGACCCAGACTCCTCTGCTGGAAAAGAGAACACACAGACAGCGAGTGTATTCTGTATGAGTGTGTGTGAAATAGAGAAATAAATTGAGAGTATTGACTGTCCTGGATGCCACAGACTCACATTTTGTCACATATAAAAAGTGTAGTGGTACAGGGATTCAAGTTGGAGTTGCTGAAATATTAAGCAGCAAAGATTTGTGTGCCGTGACATCATCCCAAATGAAAAATGGTAAATATTTTCCATTAGAACTGCTTATTTAAGTCAAACCTAATGTGTCTTGAGGAAATCATGACTAGTGGCCCAATGATATTGCAATATTGCTAATGAGATATGCAACTGATCTAAAGCCAAGAGAACAATAAAGCAACCACTAATACAGATTCTACTCATTCCGTTCTAATTGAACAAGTCAGAAGTGAATTTGCCAGGTGGCAGGCAATCAAATTATTACTGCACCATATTTTGTCACGCCCAAGGCGAAGCCAGTATTGAGATGATTCTGTACTAAAATGCAGATCAAACACAAGATAATTACACTGGTTTAAAAATAATGTATTTTAAACATGTAAACATTAATTGGGAGATAATTACATTGGTTGTATATTTGGAGAAAATTGAGAAAATTAGATTTTTTCCTGATTTATTACTTCAATGCCCTAAAATTACACATGAATGTTTTTTTTGATATTGGGTTAGACATTCTGAATGTGATAAAAGGTAGCCTGTTCTATTCCTAACCCCATTTGTGGAAATGACAATAATCTTCGGAATTTCTCGGTAAGAGAGCATGTCTCTGCATATGTAGGACTGATGTGTCAGATCTGAGCTCCCACATATGCTGGCCAACAAAGTTCATCTACATGCATTACAGTGGTCTTCCACGGATCTGAAGTGTTGGTGACAGCTTAAGAATTGCATATGGAGGGAGTTCAAAAGAGATGGATTTATCGCGGCTTCCAGCAGCCGTGCCGCATTCTAAAGGTTGCAAATGGAACTGTTCCTTGCCATACTTTCTCCGAGCCCTTCTGGCAAAATCAGAATTCAGATCAAGGGGCCCTGATAGATTGATGTGTAACAGATCACAGCATGCATGCAACCCCAGCCTTTCCCAGTGTCCATTCCTCTTACACCTCTGGTGGGTCCTTGTTTGAACGTAAGCAGGTGATGTTAAGTTTTAGTGATACATTACATCCAAATACCCCAGTTTAGAGAGACCTTGACACCGTTGTCCTTCAGGCCATTCAAAGACTAATCCTGATTACCAAGCATGATTTGATGTTTAAAAATTAACATTAACATTCAAAATTAATATTAATGAACAGAAATCATCACGTGTACTACTGTAAACATCCATTTTATATCTTGACAAATAGGTCTAATATTGGTTGTAAGTCTATTTTTCTCCACCTACACCCTATAAAAGTGGTTCGTTAGAAAAGGCAATGGCTCTACATAAAACAATTAAGAATCATTTTATCTATAAATTATTGTTTGCCTGGCTCTCTTTGATACAAAACGTCTTGTAAATGATTCGATCTGGCACCAAAAAGCATTCTGCTGTTGTCACAAATGAAGGAAATTTTTTGGGAACCATTTTGCTAAAGTGTGTAAAGGTGCAAAAAGATTTTTTGCAGAGATGCCATAGAAGAACCACTGTTGGTTCCCTAAAGAACCTTTTTAATGCACGGCTCTTGAGGTAAATGTTTTTTGAAAATGTAATGTGAGAAATGTCAAGTAAATGTCAAGAACACTTTTTCATGTTTGAACAACGTCCCCATAATATCAAGGTTCTATAGCAGCTACAGATTTTCCTTAGAACCATGCAACCAAGCCAAGAACAATTTAAGAACTTTTATTTTTTAAGAAAAAAAATTATTCAGCATATCCACCACAGAAACAGATTTGTTTCAAGTATTGAAGACTGGCTGCATCACACAGTTTGCCCCATACCTATGGTTCTTTACTGGGAGTCTTTTCATCATAACACTGGTGCGTCTCCATTCTGTGTAGATGAACCTCCACATCTTTTATTCTTTTTACCAAGATCTTTCAATATCCGCATTTGTGCTAGCTCCCCTCTCTCTGCCGTCCAAGCTTGTGCTGCCTTTGGGGTAATCAGGGCACAGGGAAAAAATATGATGTCCTTTCACAATTATCCGCTTTGCGAATATTAAAATGTCTAGCTACATAGCTGAGGTACCTTTGATTGGTATCTTAACCTTTGACTACGCCACCAAGCCATTGACTTCCCATACGCCTATTGGAGGGGCTGGAATTTAATTCCGAAATGATTCAGGATAATAAGGGACACAGATAATATATGCATGAGGGATATTACGTTTGGGCTAAATGCAGTCGGGGGCCAGTGCGATTGGAGTTGAATAATCACTGCGAGTTATAATCCGGGTGATAGAAATACTGCACTGTCACAGTCAAGAGAGCAACTCTTAAATCACGCAGGGAGGAGAGGCAGCGGAGACGAGGGAGAGGAACATCCCTTTGTTTCAACAACCAAAACCCCCAAATCAAGTGTCCTGCTTGTAATTTCCCAAAGATGCATAATTACAGAGTGACACAGAGTGACACATGGCAGAACTCAGAAGGACCTGTTATATCAGTGTCACATCTCACCAATGAAAGTTAAAGTGAGGGTCAAGTTATAGAGGTCAGGCTTAGGGAAAACTTACCTATAAATTTATATAATTTTCCCCTTCAGACCAATTTGCTACTGTGCTACTGTTTCTACTGTATTTGACACCTATCTACGAATATGATTGAAAAACACACAATATGTTCAATAAAAAATAAATAATATTCATAAATGATATCTTAAATTTCCTTTGGTCTGTATGTTCGCTGAGCCTGCCTGGGTAAAATTTGTCAGAGGACAGCAAAAATTTTTATTTTTATTCTTTAACCATTGCATCTTGTCTTTTCTGTTAATAAGGCAACTTGTGAATGCAGTTGTTGTATATATTTGAGAATACTGTAAAATGTGTGGATTTTAAATTTTGTTTGTGTCACAAAAGATAAGCAATATAAGAAAACACCAGTTCTAGTTTCATTTACTAAATGATTTTACTGCGACCAACAAGGACATGCAAACAGCATAATTTCCTCTAGCAGCAAATTTAAACAAGTGGCTTTGTTTCTTTGGGCCTGGTACTGGGTTTGTTAAGTTCACGTGGTTAATGTATCATTATATTCAGTCTTTCAGTCACATGGGACTCCTGAAAAAGCAAAGAAATACGAAGCAATTAAAAATTGAAATTTGATTATATTACATGGTTTTACAAGATAATTTTGAAAACTTATGCCCACACCCCACTCAACACATCTCCAGATATTTTCAAAAACATTGCAGCATGTCATACTGCAAGTATAACCCTATAACCAAAAGCACTACAAATGTCAACATGTGACTCTTAATCAGACTATGAGGCGACATAGCTAAATGGAACATATTAAAAAGAAGACAAAACAAACCTTATCCAATAAATCATACTAACATTATAAAAGTGAGAGGGAAATGCAATTGACAGTTTTTAATTAAACCTTAACATCAAACTCATACGTGGTTCTATGAATTAGCATAATGATTTCATATTTCTGTGCTGCTGGTTAGGCTTCCGCTGGCGGGATCTGAACAATACTAATAAATCATGTTTAGATACTGTATTAAAGTAATAGGATCTTTTATCCCCCTATGATATCAGACCTGTCAAGACTGGTTGCTGATTTCTAGGGAACACTGGGCACTGTTTACTTTGTTTCTCCAGTTCTGGGCATGATTTCATACCATATGAAGGATGCAACTACTGGTTTAAATCATAGGAAGGCTGGAGGCTTTAGGTAGCATTTTAAGGTAAACATTGTTTAAACAGTGTGCAATGTATATCATACTACAAAAATCAATAAAAACAAAAAACAAAAGTAGAGGCCACCTTGAAGTCTGGCTTTTGAGACTGAGCTTGAGGCAAATGTGTGTTGATTCAGTCATGCAGGTTTGTACAGTGCTAATTGGTGGAGTGTAATGCTTTCATTACCTGTTAACTGCATTAGCCTTGTAGCTCCAGTGCTAAACTTGTCCTTTGTTAATGAAGTACACTTGTGGTCCGGGTACATTGATGTAAAGCTGATTATTTTGCCAAACTTTCATTTTAACATACAACTCACAGTATCATTTACACTTTTTCATCTCCAGTCTGGCCTTGTAGTTTTCTTCGAAGGCAAAAATACACAAATAATCATTTCTGCATGCAATGAGGGCTTTCCGATGGCGACTACAGGGGTGATGTAATACATGCATATGGTAATGGCCCTCTCACGTGAACCTGCCTTTGTCATCCTCAACCAAAGCGAGTGGTGGCCACGGCGACTTCAGCCTTTGATTGTTCTCTATGAAATTCTCTCTTCTCCTTCTTGCCTGTCTCCTTTTCTTTCCGTCTCCCTCTTTGGCGCCTTTTGTTCTCCTTGCGCCTATTTATCACAGTGTGAAGGTTGAAAGAGATATTATTAATCCTGCGGAATGAAGGCAGGGTTAGCGGCATGGATCGCATTGTGAGAGGGGTAATGATAGGAAGACGTGCTTGGCCAGTGGCCTGTGCGGGCTTGATGAATGGGGATGGGGGCGAAGTGAGTGGCGTTGGGCGGCGGGCCGCTGGGCCGTGGAACACCCCCCCACACACACCCCACCTCCAACACACACCCACCCACCTGGCACTCAATCCCAGACCAGTGCAAAAGGAGAGGAAGATGCACCACACACACACATACATACACACACCTCTGTCTCTTTGTCTCACCCTTTATCTACTCTAGATGATAGATTCGGAACCATATTTATTCCATTTGCGCTGCTTCTTTACTTACCCACCTCCCTGATCCTCTACACTTCTACTATTCTCATCCTTTTTGTTTTTTTTCCCTTTTACCTTTCAGACCCACTAGTTTAACTCCTTAACTTCTTAAGAAACTTAAATTCTAAAGAAACTTCACAGTGTTGTGATAGAAACAAGTCATGCAATTAGTCATTTTATTAACTATCCAGCTTTTTATAAAGCTGGAAAAAAAAAAGTGTTTTCTTTGGGGACCACTTTGCTTTACAGTGACTTACTTGTATTTCTCTGCCCATTAAATGATTAAAAAAATTTAGGCCAAAATTGTATCTCAAAACAATATCTCAGGCGTCACGTAGTGTATTCATAAGCACTTAATTAAATAGCTTAATGTGGAGGAGCATTCTGAGGCTTTAATCACTTCAGAAGTCTGGTTTCTATCACCACCACTGTGAACAACTCTAAGTAGGTTTCTCTTGAACTAAATATTTCTTGTCAAACTACTGATCAAGTTACATATTGCCTTGATTTGTGTAATGTAAAGGTCTAAAACTGATTTTATTTAGCAAAATAATTCAGATATAAGCATCATGTTTGTCTTCATTTTTTTTTCTTTTCTTGCAGTAAAAAACACTTACAAAATACAACTTAACTTTAAGATAGCACAATCTACTGAATCATTAAAATGTAATACAATATAATAGATAATACCAAGAAAAACAACCAGAAACTTTGTGCTTTACACAACAAAGAAAATGCATGTTTTGAAATAAGTACACGGGTCCAGATAGAAATCAAAATATTCCCGTATACCTTCTCCTTTGCAATCCTTCTGCTACAGCCAAGCTTGTCAGCACTGGGGCAGCTTGATAAATTTTCAGCACGAGGGAACATGATGGTTTCACACACTGGCCTTTTAAACACACTGTCATGAGCTGATGCCAAGCCCAGGACGATGACAGCTCTGACAATGCAACAAGCCAATCAAGCCAGCTCTATTACTCTAAGTGTCATCTCCGTGGAAAGCTCTCACCACCCTATGACTCTCTCCCCCCTCTCCACTAGGCCACTGTAACGCCTTATACCCAGCTTTAGCTACTGCTGCAATGCATATGTCGCCTTTCATATACATTTCCAGTTGTAAAAGAAGAAGAGTGTGTGTAAATGATCAGTCCATTTCAGGTTATGTCTTAAAAGGATTGTTGATTTCAATGGATTTCAATCAGGTAGGTTTACTCTCTACTGGTAACAGTTTGTGATTGGCTTGATAATTACTTGTTGTGCCGAATTAGGTGCAAGACCACAGAAAACAGAACTCTGTAGTGCTTGGGGAGCCCATATCAAATATTTTAAGCCTCTGGTCCAGTAGAAATGAATAATTTTTCAGAATTCTGATTTTAAAAGATTTTGTATTGTCTGATTTTCTATTTAGTGCACAATAGGGGTGGAAAAAGAAATTAGATGCATTGCAAATAAATCCTACATTGCACTAAATGCCATGATATAACTTTCATGTAGGCTTCTGCAATGGTTTTATTTTTTATTGGTACATCAGCAGCATTAAACAAGACCAAATAAAATGTGATGCTGTCAAACAATCAAAATATTGTTTAAACTGTAATCAGTCACATTTGTTTATGTTGCTGCAATATGTCACAAAAGAAGAAAGCTTAATTCATATTAGACAACAGAATAAGCTTTATTAGACTGTATATATTACTTTCAGCAATTCAGTACCATTAATTTCACCATTTGAACTCTGGATTCAACTGATCCTGAAAATGAAAATCACATATTTTCAGTGGATGAATACAATATTGATCATTAATATCAAGTGAGAGCAACAGGCTCTTGAGAGGAACTGGAGCTTTCCACCATGCTGTTTTTTCCGTTACTTTGCTGCTCGTTGATTTATCCGCAGGTCTCCCACGAGCACTGTCCAGTGTGGTCTGAAAAGGTATCACTTTAAAAGCCACTTAAAAACTGTATTCGAATAAGAGGGCTACAATTGAGAATGCTATCGAATCAAGCATGCAAGCCTTCAGCCAGCAGTATTACAGATATTTTGAAGAGTCAAACTAGAAAAACTTGCTTACATTGTTAGTAAAAATTGTTTCATTAAAAACGTTAACCTTTGATAACCCTTAAAACTCTTTTGAACAAACATAAAAACTTTGGACTGTAGGAAGTGTACTGTGTGTAGCCTATATTCAAATTCAACAGAAGCAGGGCAAGTTTACTGCTCATTAGTAAACTGTGTACAATCCGTTGGTTCTTCTTAGTACCTGATGCTGTAAGATAATGGCAATGTACTCCAGATGTAAATGGCACATCTAGAATGAATGCTAAACATTTTTTTAACTCTCTTCTGTCTAGTGATGCAAGGACTGCTGCCCAAAATTTAGTAGGTAGTTGCTTAATTTCTTTTAGCACAGTGAAATAAAGGGACAATGAGTAAAATGCACCTGATACCTGAACTATTCTCTAAAAACCCCCAAATTAAAGTTGCCAATCTACAACTTGACCTCATAGTTCATTTTGAATACAAAACAACAAAAAGTGCATCCATGACCAATAGCGCTGTCCAGTAAGTGTGTTTTGCATGCCATTAACATAAAACATAAGAAAAATAAGGTATGTCCACCGACAATGACCCTGATCCAGAACCCACTGCTCTCCGAGAAATGAATAATTAACTCAGGCCGGCGTGTTTAAAAACAGGGTTAAAAGAAAAAGCAACAACACACCATGAATCATTACCCCCCTTCTACTTTGGAAACAATAATAGATTAGCATAGATTTAATATCACACTATATATCATGGTATTATTGCTGGATGACAGGTGTAATTGAAAAACACTCATTAGAGCCAGGGTGTTTCATTCAGAGTCTGAGCCCTCCAGGAGGGTCTGGCCAGACCATTCGTCTTTACTGAGCAAATCATGGAATACAGAATGATACATGGACTTGAAGTAGCCAATATCATATTTATTACCCAAAGATGACACATCAGGTTTGTGTTAGAACTAATTCCATGATGCCAAGAGAAAGTAAAAAAGTACATTCCTTTCATCATTTCACTTTTCACATTTCACTGCTGTCATCTACGGGTCTTCAGACATTTGTGTCTATTCTATCTGGCTTGTTGTTACCCTTAGCTCACTAAAAATAGGAAAAATGTCCTGTCCTGAACTGAAACTCTTCAGACTCCCACAGGAGCCTGAATGCTAACTAGATAACACACTGGTCTCTGTAGGTCAGGAGATGTTATTACCTATTTCCTGTCCTCATTCAGCCCGGTCAGCAGCCTGCAGACATTTTAAACTGTAGCTTGTTGTGTTTGTGCCCGCAGACTTGCCTCCATCTCACCCTTAGCATGGCATTCAAATGAGTGTGGAACAGGTGGTTCAAATTCTGAACTTTCAGCTTACATCTTGTATTTTGTCATTATTATTTGGACATTTTTGCTATGTTTGCAACGTTAAAATTTCATGACGAACAGACCAATAGAAACGGTCCAAATTACAAAAAAATCTTGTTCTAATAATTGTGAAGTTACATTTTTGAAAGATTTTGTTGAGACAGCTTCAATGTGTTCATTCAATAAGAAACTTGACCAACTGTCTCACACAACTGTACAAACCACTTTAATTAAGAGACTTAATAATGCACACTAATCTTTCTGGAGTACTGTTTAGAGCAAAAGTGTGCAATTTTAGACAGAGCCTTGGTCTTCCTTAAGAAGTAATACTTCACTCCGCTCGAGCATTCAAGTACTCAGCGGCCAGTAGCCAGGCACTTTTTAAGTAACTGAAGCGCAATAATTATTTTGAGGAATTGGGCTGCTTGGGACGAGTGGTGTCATCGTGCCTTTATCCATGACCTGCCCTCCATCACGCTAAAAGCACTGTCTGTGGAAAGTGGTAGCCCATTTCATTAAGGGGGTAATACTTCAGTGGCGAAAAAAGTTATTTTATACACTGAATATCCGTCAACTCGTCCATTAGTGCGCCTCTCACGGTGACTTTTTTTCACACACAGGGATCTGGAAGCATCTCCTTTGAGCTATGCTGACAGCCTCAGAATTGAGCCCTGTGATCTTATAGCTAACAAGCATTCTCTGTGTCAAATTGAAAGGGAAAACTCACCTTTAAAAAAGGGGAACAGAGGTGGGGACGGGGACGAACAGCCCAACGTCTGATCATTACAAACAAGGCTTTATTTGATCCGGTTTCAAAGGTATGAACTTAGACAAACATTGATCAATAGCAAAGTATGTTGCAGCCCAAATGTTGTTATGCTAATACCACCTCATGTCACAGCAAACCCAAAAAGAAAAGCACGCCTTTTCACCCCCAGCATGTTGTGAGAGATCCATGGCTTTTCAAAGACAGGGTGACACTCTGTATATAGTGCACTATGTTGGGAGTTTGCCATTTTGTAGTGGTGTCCAAAAACAGGATAAACACTGTTATGTACTTTTACGTTAAAATAACCTTTAAAATTAGTTAAAATAAGCATTAAAAGCTCTTTAAAAGTTGAGCGAGCATTCGTTAGACAGGCTCTAAAGAGAAAGTCAACAACCAGCCTTTTCAAACGGTGAAGTTTCCTGAAGCCTGAGTAGTCTGGTAAATCATTGTGATAAGTCAGTTATTAATACCAGGTAACAGAGGTCTTCTGACTGATGATCGAACTGATCATCTCGTCAGTAGTGTATGTGTTCATGAGCTTGGCTTCATGAGCTTGATGTCAGTTTTGTGGCATAATGTCACATTCATGTCATTAAAATTGCATAGCTACCTACTTTATAGTCACTTTTGCTCTTGATTTTATTATTGGGAGTTTTTCTCATTTTCTACTATGGTGAGGGTAGCAAAAGAGGGAAAATAGATTTGAAAAACTGAATAAATACTGGATGCGAAAAAACGGTGGTCCAAGTGAACAACATACAAATAAAACATATAATTAAAGGAGCTTTAGGAGGCTTGTGACAATCCACAAAACACAAAAGATATGACTATATCCATTTTATTATGGTCCATTTACCAGAGTCCATGTAATATGTTGCTGAATATATTAAGGAAAGTTTGTTTAGTATTAAGTCATCCTTTCTTTTTCAAAGTATTCTGGTCAGTTCTGTGCTAGAATGCAGTAGAAAGCGTACAAATGATGTGTCTTAGCTACACACACATACTGTGTCGTATGCTAGGGAACATGGCTACTTTCATAGTAATTGTACACAAATTCTGTTCCTTCAGGTTCAGTTCTAGGTCATCGTGGCACAAGGTTAAAGTATTTCCCAAGCCAACTCACCAGATACAGCTAATGACCAAATGAACCAGATACAGCTAATGACCAAACTGATCCAGTCTTCATGGACTGGATCAGTTGTGTTGGGGCACAAAATACTTGAAACCATGAAGAGCTGCAGATCGCAAGGACTGAACTGAAGTTATGTTTAGTACTCTTGATTGTCCGATGTAGAGAACAGTGATTAGCAGAGCATTGTGAATACAGTGCAAGGGATTGGTCCTTCCCAGCCTGTCTGAATAGGCCGATTTATCATATACCGGCCCTTCCATGGGTGGGAGGCGGAGGGTGCAGAGTGCAAGGTGTCTGGCGGCATGCATCGGCTCCATCAGAGGCCGCTGCGCCTGTGCTGGAGCTGCGAGTGACAGTGCATGGCCCAGACTGATTATGCCTCCACTTCCCCCCCTCGTGTTCTGCAGCATGTGATTTGGGGGGCCAGCGATCAGTGTATGAATGTGGCGGGAGGCTGTGCCAGCTTGTCAGAACATTAGGGGCGCTAATGGAAAAGCACCCCCTCATACACACACACACACACACACACACACACACACACATACACACACCCCACCCGGCGACGCTCATACCAAGAGCAGCATTACTGCGGCCTGTCACACTCCGCTGGCCACTAAACTAATGGGGCAGAGACTGAGAGACAAGGGAGAGAGAGGGAGAGAGATGGAGGGAGAGAAAGAGTACTAGATGCAGAAAAATAGTTGCGGAAGAGAAAGGAGTGAGAGAGACAGACTGATGGAGACAGAGAGGAAGAGGAGTGCAAAAGGGTGGGAGAAGATGGAATGGGAACCAGCATACAAATGAGGGAAGCACTAAAGTGGGAGATGGGGTAGAAGGATACAGAGAGGATGGGGAGGGAGGGAGAGAGAAAGAGAGAGAGGGAGAGAGGGGCTCATTATTTAGCAGTGAGTGACGTGGCAGGGCTATGGGCCGCTGATGAGCGTGATGCCCCGTTGGCACAAACGCGTTTCCTGAATTGCAGCCCTGCCACCTCATTCCCCCAAAAATCCAGCAGGCAAACAAGCCGTCCCCCTGGGGGAAGAGACGCTCAGACCCTCAGCACATGGCAGCTGCTGACACCACGGCATGGCACACACACCCAGATGCGACGGGCCAGCCGGCGGGCACAGCCCGACATTATTATCGCCACTCTTATCTTTCCATGTAAATATGTATTTTGTTTTTGCAATACGCGCTATCCAGGGGTTGCAGCATGCTGGAAAACCCGGACACATGTAAATAGAGAAAGTTTGTCCAACTTGTCCCGGGCTAACGCGACTGCTGAGGTGTCAGTGGAGTTGCAGGGGTAGCTAACAGGTGGAGCAGGTGCTGCTTGGGAGGCTCGTGACTTGCCTTTGAATGGAGACCTCGCCATTCCCCACAGCATGGCAGGGTCAGGAAACACCAAAGAAGAGTCGTTTTGAAGATTTCAGCTCTTGCCCAATGACTGACCCTGTAACTATGGCTGTGGTTCCTAAACCTGGTCTTGGAGTACTTCCTGCCCTTCACATTTTAGTAGGTTTCCTGATTTAATTAGCTTATTAGTTAGATACGGTGTGTAAGAGTAGGACAAAAACACAAAATGTGCAAAGAAGTGGTACTCAGTTTGATGCAAATCAGATTTATATTACCGAACCATATCTTTATTGTTTATGGCTGGAAAGAAGTGAGTGTTTCAAAATGAACCCATATGTTCGTCACGGTATATTTGCTGCTAACCACTTTCTCATGCTTGACGAATCTGACAAGCCGGTAGTTATCCGGGCAATGGGCTCTATTTCTGGCCTTCAGCTTTCCTCAAAAACCCCCTAAAGAAGTACCTTATTAATAACAGTTAATGACCAAATCAGAATCCACTGCATTACCAATTCAGTCTGGGAACAGAATAGTGCCCATTCATATTTTGACTGAATGTACAGTAGTCCAGGGCCCAGGTACTTTTGATTTACTCTTTGATGAATATGCTCATCTTTTTGAACACACTAATCTTCCAGGGCAGAGCAGAGCAGAAGTATGAGATATGGATGCTGCATTAGACTTCCTTTTGAATATTTACCAACCATGTACCAGGAGCACCCACCCAGGACATTTTCGTGCTTTCCTTGCTTTGACACCCCTGATCCAACAAATCAGGTAATTAAAAACACTGAAGCCTGCAGTTTACTTCAAACAAAAAAGCTGTTTCTAAACAGGCTGGATTTGTATGAAGCAGTGTGCACCAACTGCTAAACAGTTGCACGTCACTATGCTGTCTGTTCTGAGACTTTGTTCTGAGACCCCTTGACTGTAATTCATTCAGCTGCCATATGCTTTTCTGTGTCCTATAACAGGACTATAGCAGTGAGTTTCTGAAAGATGTACATCAAGTTCTTTTTAAATATGCTTACAACAACATGTTTGGTTTCATTTAGCTCTTCCATCATTTGAAGTCACAGCTCTCCTGCTTGAGCTATCTGTGACGCACCTTCGTCACGCTCCAAAAACTCATCAAAGATGACAAAAGAGTTGTTTGCCACCACTGTGCACACGCACACTCAAGGAAGTGTGGCTAGTCAGGCCAAAGACGCCAGTCCCCTTCTACCTCGGTTCGATCTCTTTCATCCTCCCCCCTTGACAAACAGAACCCCATCCTAGAAAAGCCTTTCCCACTACTGCTCTCTCCCTGACAATCGCTTTATTGCTGCCTTATCAGGGAATATGAAACTGTGTTGCATGACATCTCACAGTAAGCTGAATAGATATGCCAATTCTTTCTTTTTTTTCCCACAGCCGGCCGATTTGACAAGCTAGACTGCCCCTCTTGAAAAGCATCAGTCAAGCGCGCCGCTGTCGCCCTGGCTTTTCTCCACCGCTAGCCGTCTCTCCCTGCTTTGCTCCCCCTGTTCTCCATCTCCTTCCCCCAGCAATCTGTAAGCTTCGTCTCTTCTGGACTAAAAGGCAACAGAAAAAGTGAAAGGGAAGTAGGAAGGGGGGGGGCTGCACAGTCCCAAAAAAAAAAAAGGGGTGAGTGAAAGAGGAGGGCGTTTGGGGGATGATTTAAGCATTGGAAATATAAAATGATAAGAGGGGTATATGGAAGCTGGCAGAGATAACACTGTGGATATAGTATGGGGAAATGGGAGCGAGAGAGAGAGAGAAAGAGAGAGAGAGAGAGCGTGAGGGAGAGAGAAAAGGTGCTAAAGAGATTGAAGCCATAAGCTCCAGGTTGAGGAGATGACACCAGCACTAATACGAGTGTTTAAATATTTGATGCTCAAGGATAAAAGAGGATCGCCTTTGAACGGGATTGAGTGTCTGCAGGAGAATCTATTACGGAAAATCGGCTGTGATTTGACAGCGGCACGGCGGCCTTGTGTGTTATTCCTCAGTAGCTCCCACAATCTCCTTCTCCCCTTTCCACTTAAATGTTTCTCTGCTCTGCTTCAGCAAATGCTGATTATCCTCTCCTTTGGCAGAGGCAGGCCTGAGGTGGCAAAGAGAGACTGCGGGAGAAAAAAGAGCAATATCAGAATAGCAGCAACACAACGAAAGAATAAGTCATTGCTCTGATTTCCATTATTCAAATACTCTTTAAGAAAACTGTACGGATAAACATAAAGCCTCTTGATTGAAACGGCATTGTTGAACAGTGAGGTTGAAAGTTATTGTAATCCTATATGCAATTTGGTTATCTAATACTGCATGACAATGTGTTGTGCAATTTTAGCCATGCTAATGTGAAAACAAGAACCAAGTCATTCTTACATTCGTCTCAGTATTTATGTTACGTTCCTGTTACAGTGCTGCCTGGAACTTGGGCCTGGGCAACAGGCTAAACGATGTATTTTCTTTTTCACCTGAACCTGATTGAGACCATGGCTCTGGTGTGACTGATGCTGGTCTGTGGTCAACCTTTACCTCCATGAAATGAGGCCACTGGTCTACAGATTGCAGGTGCAACCCCTTGTCAAGCAGTCATGTCCTTCTCTGGGCCAGAGTTGAACAATGGCATTGACTTCAATTTCTACCTGCAATACATGACCACTAAACCCTCTCCGGACAGACTACTTCGCCCTCATAAACAGAGCCAGGCAGTTTTTTCAAGTCTCCCACCCAAGTTTCACACACAATTGTAAGGTTAGCGTGAAATATATGACTTTTAGTCTGTGGTTTATCTGAATGCGATAGATAGCACATTGGATTTTAAATGAATGAGGAATGAAGATTATTTAAATCTATATTGAGAGAAGTCTGAAGTCAAATGTACCTT
>JBBJLS010000011.1:18034965-18050173 GCA_037577275.1 Bryconaethiops microstoma
CTCAACCCCATCCAACACCTTTGGGATGAACTGGAACGGAGATTGTGAGCCAGACCTTCTCATCCAACATCAGTGCCTGACCCTACAAATGCTCTACAGAATGAATGGGCACAAATTCCCACAGAAACCCCAAAATCTTGTGGAAAGTCTTCCAAGAGGACTGAAAGCTGTTAGAGTCTATGCATTTGAATGTAATGTCATTAAAGTCCCTGTTGATGTAATGGTCAGACGTCACAATACTTTTGTCCATATATTCTGCATAGTGTAAGGATTAAGTTTTGGAGTTTTTGGAATGACATTAACCCCTTGAATACTCACTGAGAATTTGCTGAACACTGAAGGCCCAGTGTACCTGTGTACTATCTGCCGGTGTGTAACAAAGCTGGCGCACAGATCTGAACATACAGTTTATGGGCCATGTGATGGGTGAAACACAAAAGAAGCTTCTTTTCCTCACGCATATGCATTTGAGGGAGGTCCATGTAAAATATGAGAGGATAAGTGGTTGACGGCGTTACATATTTCTGGTGTTTATATATCGCACACAGTGCAAGAGGGCCAGTAGCACATTTTGCATTTCACCAAGCACAAGGCCCACAACTGCACATTTAGGCTGGTGTGCTGGTGTCTTACAGATTCAGCAGACTGTGTGTGTGATTTGCGCCTGAAACTGCGGTCTAGTACACTAAGGATCTATTTCTCTGTCTCTTTTATACCCTATATCTCACCAGCAGCTAGTAAGTTGGCAGAGCTGTGTGCAGTCTTGGTACATTAAACGCAAAATTTAGGCAATCATGCATCCATCTGGCCCACCAAGTCCTTTAATGAAATAATACTGATGAAATAATACTGAAATAATGATGTATTGTTACGAAAATAAGAATACATACTTGGGTATAAACACTAGACGTATCTTCACAATCTGTACTGCATACTGATGACAAACCGCACCTCATCTACCTGTCCCTGCTCTTTTTCTGTGTTACAAGCTGTTATCAGACACAGAGGGTGAGGAAGGTCCAGACTATTGATCACTTCTTTTAATTACCCCCAGCATACCAAACAACCTAAATGAACTCTCCTCTCTCCTGAAAAAGCCATGCATATTTCAGAGGCAGGAGGCCAACCGTATGTCATTCAGGTCCACTCTGCACTTATCACACTTATTTATCTCCCTTTTCCCCTTGCTCTCTGTCTCTTACTCTCTATGGCAGAGACACTGAATTCCAGTCCTGGAGGGCCAGTATACAGAGGTTTGGTGACTTCCCTGCTTAAACACACCTACTAAAGCTGATAATTAAGCAGTGAGCAAAATCAGGCAAGCTAGAATAGGGAAATCAGTAAACTTTGCTGGAGTACCCGAGCTACATGGCATCACAGAGCTGGTCACTGCAGCCTCGTCAAAGCTCTGAATCCCAGCCGAATGTGAAATGCTAATGTAATGTATCCATTGCAGGAAAGATACGGTGCTATTTCGGTTATTCCATCACCCCGCCTCTTCAGCAATGCTGATTGGCACTTGTTGGCTCCCCAGGGATAGATGTAGGGGATTGGCTGAGATTTCTCTCTCTCTCTCCAATCCTTCTCTCTCTCTCTCTCTCTCTCTCTCTGGTGTGCTTTAGGGAAGGATGGAGCCCCACTCTCTCGGCTCTCTGGAGCGAGGCCCTCCATCCTAATGACGGACTTTAGAGGGGACATCTGCATGGCGGAGCAGAACAGCCGCTGACACGCTGTAATCCACTGCCGTGTCACAGGTTGGCAGCCATGCCAAGGCCTGGCGCACGCCAGCCAGCAGGGCACAGACAACGGCCAATAAAGGCCAAGGTCCACAGTGCCAGCGAGAGTCAGCAAGAGCAGGCAGATGCCCTATGCTCACTGACACCCCTGCAAAGAAAAGCACCGTTCACAGTTTTGTCTGCTGGTCTGGGCAGCCTGTGAGGAACTTAAAAAGCTAATATATGAGGATTCTAAACTTTGATATCATGATATCATGTTTGTCCTTTAGAGTTTTGGGTAGATTTAGGTTAGATGGCCAGAAGTACAGACTATAACCTGTTGATATAAACTAAATGCTAATTATATTCATTGAATAACTACACAATTCATTATCCAAATACTGGTAAATAGTAAAGGAAACTTCTACCTTTAGTAATAACTGTTATAAAGTCACGTGTGTAAACAATGACAAAACAGGGTGGAACAGTCATGTCACAAATGTAAACAAAAGTAACCTAAGCAAAGCTTACATGGTACACGCCACCATGCTATTTTTATTTTTCATACGAGGCAAGAGGGGCCACAGGCAATAAGACAAGAACGCCGTCGCAGCTTCCTCCCATAAGCTAATAAGCTGTAGCCTGTCTGCAAGCCGCTGCTCCAGCCGCCGGGGATTATGGCCATCACCCAGACGCTCATTTGTGTATGAGTGGATCGGTGGCATGCTGTTTCAAGTGGAAGAGGGAGAGTGAGAGAAAGAGAGCGAGAGACACAGAAAGAGAGAGAGAAAGAGACACAGAAAGAGAGAAAAAGAGGGAAAGAGAGAGAGTGCTCCAGCAATGGCTGAAAAGAGAGATGAGGCGGACGGGAGGAGATGCAGGAGTAGGACAGGAGTCAGGGAGGGGTGTGGGGATGAGTGAAGGTTGAGCCAGTTGGGGGGGTGAATGGAGGTTGGGAGGGGGAACGCAGGCCGCTACATTCCTAGTCTCTCTCTCTCTCTCTTAATTGAAAAGGAAGAGAGTGCGGGCCGTTGTCAGGGCAAACAGGACTCAGTCAGTCAGTCAGTCAGTGCATTATTCCACAGTGCTTGGCTGGCCTCCCCTTCCCTCCGCTGTAATTTAAATGACTGTCAGGTCAGTGGCGAGACCAGCACCACTCCTGTTAAAAGGGAGACTGCCACCGCCATCGCCAGGCTGCCACGCTGCTGATTGTCTGTCTCTCTCCTCTCTCTCCTTCTCTCTCTCTCTCTCTCTCTCTCTCTCTCTCTCTCTCTCTCTCTCTCTCTCTCTCTCTCTCTCTCTCTCTCTCTCTTCTCACTCCCCCAAACCAAATAGCAGGGAGGCACAGCTGTCACCCAGTGGTCACAATGCATTTACTTAGTGACAGAATTCTAATTAGTCAGAGAGGTGGTGTCACCAGACAGAGAAGAGGGGAAAGAGAGAGGAAGATGTGTGTGTGTGTGTGTGTGTGTGTGTGTGTGTGTGTGCGCGCACATGGGGGGTGGCGTTGGTTGAAGGGACAGAGTAGAAAGAGGCTGAAATAACTACGAGAGGGTTGCACATATACTGCCAACCCTCTCGTAGCTAAAATTCTTATTAGACCAGGCTTTGGGGCCTTTTGTGTTGTTATAAACAACTGTTTTTGTTAAGAACCTTTTCTTAAATGAGACGAAACAGTAACTCAAACTACACTGACATATACTCAGATGTCACTTTATCAGAAACACATCCATTGATCAGCTACAGCATTAATACCACTGAAAGATTAGGTGAATCCCATATCTTGGAGTCAAAGAATGACTTTAAAGTCAAGTCACCTAGCCCTTCATAAATTGTCAATTTCTGATCACAGACCTGCAGTTAGCTCGAATTTCTTTGGAGTGGTGAACCACAGACAATCTAGCAGAGACAACGACATGTAAAAACCAGCAATGTCATATGTGTGATACACTTGCACTATCATCAAACATATTACAACACCACTATCATGCCAGTGTCACTGCAGTGTTTAGAATGGTACAGCACCCAAATAATATATGGTTCACTGGTGTGGTCCTGTGGTAAAATACTGACCACTGATAAATGCTATTAGTGGAATACTGACAAAATGGCCTGCAGTCTGTAACTGCGCACTCATAAGAAACAGCTTTAAAGTAGGTGGGGTTCATTAAGTAGCCAAAGCATGGAAGTCCAAGGTATGTGCTTCTAAAGTGATTGGTGAGTTAAGGTAATTAACTTAGTTGCAAAGAGAATCCTCACTACAAGGCTTTCCTGCACAAAAGTGTACACAGCTTCGAAAAAGCTAGGAGTCTGGATTTAAACAAAGTCTCTTCAGAGAAGCCTAGTGAGAGTGGAGCCCAAACTGTTCCCTGCACTTGAAGCACAGAGATTGGGGGCCAGGCCAGTAATGACTGGAGGCGGAGAAGAGTGAAGCGCCGGGGTCCCAAAGTCATCCCTTCGTTCAACTCCAACCCAGGGGCCTGACAAGAGGGCCTTTTCTCTGGCTCTTTCCACCGCTGGATACCCACTGAACAAGAGTATTTTCGGGGCCCTTGAAGAGTTTATCCAGGCCCCATTACCATAGCTCAGGAGAGGGTTGGTGGCTCCCAGCCCCTAGAGCAGAGCTGGAGGGCCCTCCAGGATGACAACAGACAAGGGTCCTTCCTTCCTCTCCCGCTTCTCTCTCTCTTTCTCTTGTCTGATGTCCACCCCCGCCCTTTTCTCTCTCTCTCTCACACAGACACACACACACACACACACACACACACGCACACACACACACACTTACAGGCAGTCTGACAGGCCCATCAGGGGTCTCTGGTGAAGCAGTTGGAAGGGTCATCCGTGGCATCCGAGATTGCGTGTGCGGAGGCCCAGGTCACAGCACATTTACTCACTGACACAATTCTAATTAACCAGCCTCTACTGTGTCACTGCACCTCACAGACAGAGCACACACACTCAACAGAGAATGACTAATTCTGTCTGACCAGCAATTTCTTTGTCTTTTTTTCACTTTGGTGTACTTCCAAGGTTTTAACTCCTCATCCACTTGTAACTTTGAGATGTTTTGTCAGGGGCAAATGAGACAGTTTGCAGAAAAGTTCAAACTGTGGAATAAAATGACTTGCACAAAGCCATATCACTTTTGTTTTTTGTACCGTTTACCAATACATTTTGCCAGTTCAGTGATCAGCTTTCTGTCACCCTGTTACTGTCTGCAGATAGACTGACAGGCATTGTGAGAAGAGAAATGTTTACTGTTGGACTGTCAACTCTACACATATTGTTCAGGTCACATTATGTTAATCTCTTAGCTGTAATGGTGTGTGTGCCTATGTGAGTGGGCTTGTGTGTATTTGGGTTGGTGTGTGTTTGATTTGTTGTGTGCGAAAAACAGTCGATGAGGGGGGTATCTGAAAGGCATGGCTGATAAGGTGCCACTCCCCGGATTCATTTGTGCTTGGGCGCAAGGATTAAAGGGGACGGAAGCTACAGATAGAAGACAATTGAACCAACATCTAAACCATTTTTTGCTTACCCTCCCCATTTCTCTCTCTCTCTCTCTCTCGCTCTCTCTCTCTCTCTCTCTCTCTCTCTCTCTCTCTCTCTCTCTCCTCGCCCTTTCTCAGTTGATTTGTACAAACGGCATGTCTCTCTGCACACCCCCTTCTCTCCTCACTCAACAGTCTCAAGTCATTAGCATCGGGCTGGCCAGTTCAAGGTTAAAGCGAAAGTCGCTCGGAGAAGATAAAGGCTCGGGCCAATAACACAATAATGGAAAAGGCAAATTAAACACCACAGCTTAAGTTGGTTCTGGGGCAAAAATGAACATGATGGTTCTATTAATGAGCAGAATATGGCCGCAGTGCTGAAGAATCCTTGCATCTCTTTAAAGCTGCTCTCTCTGAGACCATGCATCACAGCAGAGACACAGGAGAACAGGAGAACAGGAGAACAGGAGAACAGGAGAGCGTGGTTAAGTCAAGTAAAAGGTCAGCCTTTTAGTGCGGCTTCTTACGGAAGAACTCACATAAAGCCAACATGGCTGAAGAATCTTCCTCTAATACCCTGAGTGGGCATAGACCATTTGACATTGCCCTGCTCCATACAATCATCATCATTTACCTGAACCTTCATTTTTTTATTTGCCTTTTGCAATCTTTCAGACTACAATGCACAGATAGTGGCCAATGCTAAAGCACAGAGGGCTAATAAAAGATTACCATAAATCTATAAATCTACAAATACACTTTCTGTATATTTGCCACCAAATATACCAAAGTCACTAAGGCAGGGATGTCCCATTTTGGAGTTCAGCCGTTCCCTGCACAAACATGCCTAAAAAACTCACACAATATCTCAAACTCTTCTGTAGATTAATTTTAGTGATAGTATAGTGTTCGTATTTGAAAAAGCATTGATCGTAGGCTGTCATAAATAACAAAGGCCTCTGGGGTTTGACTTTAAATACTTTCAAAATCACTTATATGTCTTTTATGAACCACTTATATGTATTATATGAATTGCGATAGCAATACTGCAGAGACCTATACTGTGATAACAATGACTGATATATTGTGTAGCCCTACTTTCAGCTATTCAGTCATTTTTTTGATCTTGTCAAGGCAAGGTTCACATGAACATCAAAATCATGTCATTTCAATAGGGTAAACGGTTTTCCAGCTTTCATTACCGAAATTGAAGGAGAGCAACAGTGTCTGTATGCTCCAACCAATGAGTAAATATGTCATATATGGCCAAAAGTACATGGACGTCCCTCCTAATTATTCAGGTGTTTCAGCCAAACCCATTGCTAAAAATGTTTAAAACCAAGCACAAAGTCATGCAGTCTTCATCGACAAGAACTGGCAGTACAATGGATCTTAAGAGCTTAGTGTTACTGTCATAGGATGTCACTTTCATTACATGTCAGTTGGTGAAATGTCTTCTCTGCTAGATTTGCCCCAGTCAGCTGTAAATGCTATTGTTGCTAAGCTGTAAGCCTTAGCAACAATATCTCAGCTACAAAGCATTAGACCATGCTGGGGTATGTACTGCATAGCACATAAAAATTACTTATACTCTGCTGCATGACTCACTCCAAAACTGCAACTTAACATCAACTGTGTGTAGAGAGCTTCATTAAATATGTTTCTATGACTAAGAAGTGGCACACAAGTCTACAATCAATATGCACAATATCAAGCATCAGCAAAAGTAGTTTAAAACATGCCGCCACTGGACTCTGGAGTGATAAATCATGTCTCACTGGAGTCTTGGCAGTCTGCTGGATGAACCTGGCTTAGGCAGATGCCAGAAAAACACCCCTTACTGGAACGCACAGTAGCAACAGTAAAGTTTGGAAGAGGAGGGATAATGGTCTGGGGCTGTTTTTCTTGGTTTAGGCTGGGCCCTTTAGTCCCAGTGTAAGATGATGTTAATACTGGAGCAAAAAATAAATTTTAGACTATGCTATGCTTCCACCTTTGTTGCAATAGTTTGAAGAGGACCCTTTACTGGAATACTTTTTACCATATATAGTGCATCATATTCACAATCAGTGGTCCCTGCATATTGCATATTTTATACAATCTAGTCTCCCAAAGGTAGTAACAGCTTTCCATATAGCTTAGGGTACTTAGGAATAAACACCCTAACAAAGCCATCTTGAAAACAAGGCTATCTTCAAAAAGGAAAAACAAACACAATCTCGTATACTGTCTTAGCAACATACAGCATATGCACAGTTGGGTTTAGTTTACACTACTGGTATGAAGCTGTGAAAATACACATAATAGCCTTAGTAAGACTGCCCTAGAAAAAACAGTGCACAGTGCCCACATTTAGACACAGGGCTGATAACTAACTGCTGGATTGAATCTGTGTGTTTGAGTAGAGAAATCACTTTGCTATGCTGGACTATAACCTTTCAAGACAAGAGCTGGACAGTACTGGCTGAACGCACATCACATCTATGCCACTGCTCTGCTCAAGTGACAGCACACTAGTTAATTTTAGCAGAGAATGGCAGGTAGAAGAGGGCCTCACTGCTCAGGGCCTTGTAGTCGTAAAGTTGTTGCTTCCACCTTCACGCGCGAACCCTGGTGCCCTCATTGGTCAAGTGGCATGGCAGAGAGGGGGCAAGCGGGCACAGGAATGTGCCCTCTGTAAGAAGGTTAACACAGGTATATACTTCACACTGAGAGAGGGAGAGCCCATTTAGGGTAATTTCCCATGAGTGCACTGGCCGGCTAAGTCGACAAGGGCCGCAGAGAACTACTTCAGAGAGAAAGAAGTGGTGGGCTAAAGTAGGGGCCTCTCTCTTCATTAGCATGCCTGCGATGCTGTAGAACCTGCCATGGCAGTTTGATAGAGGGCTTTTGCATGGCCTCCTTTGCTTCTCCTACTGCTGCAGCTAGATTACACTTTGGATAACTTCACTGGCCTTGGGATCATTTATTTCTGCTAATTCCACCCATGTCCCAGTCCCTCTGCACTGAGCATAAAACCCCATGCGCTGTTACTTAGCACAGCTTCCTCCACATAATTTAAAGTTCAGGTACCAGGATGAGAAAGGCAAATGTCACCATAAACAGTCCTCTCATCTGTAGAGGACTGCATGATAAGTGAGGTCTCATAAAGAAGAAAACATGTTCCACTGTTGTAGTTGTCTACATTTTTGCCTTTCTTCTTGACTTCGGCCTTAGGCTAAGCCTTAACCATGTAAAATGGATCTGATTTAAGCATTATGTTATGGTGCCTTCTAATAAAAACTGAATAATGAGTGCCAGGCTAGACCTGACCCTGGTCCTATCCTCCATTCTAGTCCTCTGGGTTGTTGGCCAGCCACTTGCTCTGAGAGTGCTGTTCCTGTATCTAAAAGATTTTCAAGAGGAAGTAATCAGCAATTAGCAAGCACATGTATATGTACAACAAACAACCCACTGACTTTTATTACCCCGTTATTTTACCACTGATCTTGCATGCTGCAGATGCTCTGGTTATACTTTATGTAAATAACAGAAATATGTATTTTCTCACACCCAACATATAACGATGATTGCATCTGCAGTAAATAGCCTCCCACAGGAGCAGCAGACAGCCTTTTTATGGGAGCCATTGCCATAAAATCAAGAGCCATTGCTATGCATTGCCAGAAAAAATTATAAATGAAACATGTTCCCTTCCTGGCTGAAATAAAGACTATAGTTATGTCTGGCAACACAGTCTTGTGTTTCTGTTCGGTACCTCCTCCAGATGTATGCGACCAGTCATTAAAGCAATCAAAAGCACAGTTTTACAGAGTTTGTGCAGATGTAAATAAGGGTGTCTCAATAACGTCCGTGCAACAGAGCAAGTTTTAATGATGTGGTGCCTCATTTCCCATCAGCACTACTCAAGAGCACAGCATCTAAACACAGGAGAAGCTGCCACTTTGGGACACGGTGGCTTAATGAACAGCAGTGTTCATTCTAGCATTAGAGTTATGGTGAGCTTTTCATTGCCTGATTGTCCCCGGCCTGGGTCTGTTTTGCACGCTGGATTAATTGGAGCAAATTTAATACAACAGCAGCTACAAAAAAGCAGGGACAAACTTTGTACATGTAAATGTTATGCTTATTTAGCCCTGAACTGCAGTTCTATCCTATTTGATTTGGGCGTGCAATAGAAAAAGATGATGATGATGATGATGATGAAGCCTAGCCATTTTAGACCATGCATCTGTGTGTGTGTGTGTAAGCACACCGCTTTTTTCGCAAGCTTGGGGTATTTGTGTCTAATGAGTGGTTGGCTGCGAGAGCTAGTTAGCACGGGGGAGTGTTTGGGCACAGTCGAGCTGGCTGATTTAAGGTACGGGGGTCAGAGGGCAGCCCAATTATGTCCTTGGTGTGAGCGCCTCCTGGCTCTTTGATTCTGCACTTCTAAAGGGGCAGGGGGGTGCTGGGGGTCCGTGGCGGCAGCAGCATTAAGGGGATGTTAATTGGAGCATGTTGTTTTTGACGGCCAAGCCATCAGGCCAGGGCACAACACCACCACCAGTCTAATTACAGAGCCAAAGGCCTCCATGTCCTCTCCTGGCCGAAGCTGTACAGACACCCTGGCCTAGAAAATGTGAATCGTCCAGTGTGGTCATGCAAAAGAGAATTCATATATTTACAAAGCCACCTAAAGTTGCATTTAGCTTCACTCCCAATGTTCTCCAAGGCTTCAACACTTAGCTAAACCCAGCCCAGGTCCTGCAGTAGCTCCACATTGCATATTTTTTCAACTCTACCATGCCTAATACAGCTAATTAAGCTAATTGAAAAGCCCTCCCTGAGTTGAATTGGACATTACAGCATGGCAAACATGTACATATGCAGTGTAGGGGTACTCCAGAACCTGGACTGGGAACACTTGAGTTACATCAACTAAAAAGTACCATCTCCACTGACACAGCTCTGCATCTCAATCTGTTTAGCTAAATGTCTCTGGAGAAACAGAAACACAGAGAGAGAGAGAGAGAGAGGGAGAGAGAGAGAGAGAGAGAGAGAGGAGAGCGTCTCATTCAGCTGCTAATTAGCCAGGCTGTCTCCCAGGTCCCCGCTCATTGTAATGTTTAATTACAGGCTGAACGGCAAAAGGGATGTGCTGCCTGTCAGCTCTGCTCAAATGAAGCCATCCTCTCAGGTGCAGACAAAATGGTTAGATTACCAGTGCATCCCTTTTCACTTCTGTTTACCGAATGCTTAGCCATTTACTACTGACACTAATACAGCCACTGACACAAAGCTTGACTCTTTATATAATCTGTTTGTGCTCATGTACCTAAAAGAGCATTTTCCATGAGAACGCTGGACAGCATAGTGGATGAATTTCCGATTTCCCCATGTGGCCAGGAATGCCGCTGTAATACCAAAAAGAGGTCCTGGCCAAGATTACCACTGTAAGCTGTTAAATGTACAATTGCTAAATGTAATCAGATCCAAGAAGAGAGGGAAAATCCTGAACAATTTAGTGGAGATTTTTGATTGTCATTTTTGATTGTATTACTTTGTAAGGTTTTCTCAGGGTGTGCAGGATTTCTTGCGTCACCACTAAAAGTCGTGAAGCTAAACACGGAGAATCTGAGCACAATGCCTTGCCATGCTCACTTCCTCTCACATTCTTTGTAATTGTAATATTTGTGTCTGGGGCTGATTACGGCCCCCCTCTCCACTCGTCAACGCAGTGCAATTTTGCGGGAGATGAGCTATCGAGCGGTTACATTGAGCCAGCAGCGCTCACACTCTGTCATAAAGCAAGTGCTCTTTATTGGGGCCGGCTCTGGGCGACCAGAACGCCGTCCTCCGCTATTTAATCCGCTGCTAAGAGCACTCTCCTGGGTCCCCTGCACTCCGCTCTGGGTAAGAGAAAAAGCCTCTCTGATCAATGCTGCTCAGGCAAGTGTGTGCATTTTCAACCATGTGCTGCCTGGGGCCTGCTGGGATGGTCAGCTTTTGCTCTGCTGCGCTTTGAACACCGGCTGCATTCCCAGGTCAGAAGTTACTCATATCCTGCCTGCTTTACAGCACGCCTCTCATTTGCACGGTGGTTATTGATCAGAAAGCGAGTCGCCGATAGCACCTGAGTCAGCTGCTCGTTTTTTATGTGCAAATGTTACAGAAGGGCAGGGATAAGAAGCACCCTAACTGGTGAATAAAAGAAAATCGGGGGAGGTTTAAAGATGTAGAAATGCAAAGGCATTAGGAATACATTTGTAGCTACATGAATGGCCAGACAGAGTATGTGCAGGCTCAGATAAATCGGTTTTCATAACCGCCGGTCTTTCTCTCCTCATTCAAAGCTACTGATTATGCGTTTTTTTTGTGTTTATTCACAATGATATGTACTCTGCCTGCAGCAGAAAGGATAAATGAGCTTTTTAAGAGGGATTAGATAAAGTAAATGTGTACAATCTATTGTACATCTCTCTTGTCCTGGTTTTTTTTAAATGTTTCACTGATGTGATTAACTTCTTATGACTGCAGTTACGGTTCTCACTGGACAATACATCATATTTCAAAGCAATGCATCCAAATTCAAAGTGATTCACTGGAAGCTTCAGGATAATAGGTGCATGCATGCATCACTAGAGGAAGCACTCTCTGTGAACCAAGAGTAAAAAAATCACATTCATGGATGCCACATCTTTAACTGGTACTTGTTGCTGGTACACATTAACATTATTCATTAGAAATCATAAATACTACAGTATTAGAAGGTGAAACCTATGTGTAGAAAACCAGTTTTAAATCTCAGTTTGGAATACCTACCAAATCTACACACTGTGTCTAAGCAGAAATCCTATTATTACTGTCCTACATGGACACTTTGTTGGGTTGAATGGTAGTAACTTTCCAGAGTGCAGAGCACGGCCTGAAAAGGGTCTAGGCCTCAGCAGGCAACATAAATCAGTCCGTCTCCATGTCACCCCCAATACCGACACCTCACCAATTCTGCAGAACGGTGACGACTCCTCTCCACCCCCATGATCCGTGATGCGTGTGGCCTGATGGATGGTCCCTCTCCTGGTCTAGACACCATGATGAACACCATGCCTGGAGCTCGAGCCATGCCTGGGAGAAAGGCCTCCTCCTAGGGCCTGCGCTCCCGAAGGGCCCCTCTGCACCTCTTCGACACCCTGCTACCCTCCATCCATTCTGCCGCCTTTATTTATTCATCCGCTCACGGCCTGTTTGTTTTTTAAGCAAGACAAATCGAGAGGAATAAGAGCTAGGCGAAAGTTGTTGTTTTTATATTCCACTCCGTGTCAGGCGGTTAGGAGCAGGGTTGTGCATCATGCCACATGGGTTATGCATAATCTCGTACATGCCAAGGCATGATTAAAGCTGGGATGAGATGTGCAGGAGCAATGCATACTGGGTAAGCAGTGCTTAGAGGGGTTCTTTAGAACAGACCCTGTTAGATTTGTGTGCGAAGGCCACAGGATATGGTGTGCTCATTAAGAAATGTTTAAAAAAACAGTCTGTGTGTCACACAGAACACACAAGCAGTACTGAAGTTTGACAAAGAGACAGTTGCAAAAAGAAAATTTTAAAAAGAACAACATGATGAAGTAATAAATCCAGACACTATTTTTAAGCTGATCTTTACACTTAAATTTACAGTATTTGGCAGACACTCTTATCCAGAGTGACGTCCATGAAAAGATTCTTGATACATGTGTTGGATGTTTGAGAAGGGTCAAGTCAGGTTGTGCTTGACACTCTAAGAGGGCGAGCTGTGACCTATGGTATGATCATTGCTGACAGGTAAGATGAAGCTGGGTCATTTTTGGTTTTGTAGGTAAGCTTTCAAGTTTCAAACCTAAAGTATGCAGCCGCAGGAAGCCAGTCACGTTCACGGTGGTGGTGCGGTGTGGGAGAATTTTGGTGTATTGAATCAACTGTAAGAGCCTAGTAGCCTTCAAAGGAAGTGAGTGGCAGTAGTCCAGTCTTGAGACTGAACAAGTATCTGGGTGGCGTCAGTGCTGAGGAATGGACACACTCTCCTGATAAAGAACACAGGTACCTGCAATCAATGTGTTTACAGTTGCTTTTAAAAGCCAGCACAAATAAAAACTGCATGATGATCCATTGTGATATATGTGGTGCATAAAAACAGTAAAGTCTTCTTGTTTTTAACTTTTGGAAAATTTAGCAAGCCAGCACCTGATGGTCTCAAAGCCTTGTCTGCAAAATGCTGACATTATGAAATATCTAAAGGTGTTCAAGCATAATACACACAGAAGGAACAGCAGTGGTGTCAGTACACAGTCACAATTAATTTCATACATTCCCAGAGCAAGGTCTCCAAAACACAGTGCTGTCTTACAGTCTGTTTTCTAAAGATGTTCCAAGTTAGTATATAACTGGCATAATTTACATCAATATTCAGTCTCGGATAATTGATCAATCACTAAGGCCATTTCAGTACCATGACCTGACTCGAATCCTGAAAGAAATTTCTCAGGTAGGTCTTAATAGCTATGAATAGTAAGACTTCTCATTTTCAGCACCATGGATAGCAACTCCTTACCCGAGTTCTGTGGAGAGTGCAGGAGCATATGGCTTTTTGAAGCAGGTTCCTATGGGCAGCGTCAGGATTTTAGAAGAGGATATTAGTAAGTAACTTGGTCCTACATCAGTATAAAAGGGAACCTTCAACTTCACAGAGTCCTCTAACTCTCTTAAACAGTCACTTTAAGCCCAGGATGGCATTTTTTACCACTTAAATTACAGAAGACTGACTAATCACAGACATCAGGCCACCTCTAAGAGAATCCGCTTTGAAGACCGAGCCCAAACATCAAAGAGCAAGTCATTAAAAGCAGTATGGCGCACAGAAGTGGCTCAGCTCCTGGAGTCCATCTCAGAAGTCTCTGCGTCTGAGCAGTGGACTGAGCAGGACAGTGCCGGTGCAAGTACCTTCCCTCTGCCGTTCAGGGCCATGGCACTTCAGTGAGCGGGGGAGGAAGCCAGTTGAATCCCCCTGAGTGTAACTCAATAAGGGCGCGAGTGTCACGTTGACAAATGTGCACGAGGCGAGATTATTTATAGACGAGACTATGTTAAACAGCCCAGGTTTGTACTGTGTACTTTCACTCCAGTTGGAAAAAACGACTGGGGTAAATCTTCTGCTCAGCGGCCAGTGATAAATAAAGACAGGGGAGTCGCCGCCGGTGGTGGCGGGCGGGTGCCGGGGCTGTTGTTGATGCTCATTTGTGTTTACCCTCAATCTCCGGCTGTTCCATCACTCCACCTGCACCCCTCTGTCTCCCCACCGGCCTCGCAGAGGGAGGCTGGGTGGGAAACAGCACAGGCTGACAGAGAGCACTGACTTTAATTTTGTCCAGAGGGGGATCAAGCCTCTTTCTTTCCCCTCAATCTCCTTTACGCTCTCACACTCTCTCTCTCTCTCTCTCACTCTCTCTCTCTCTCTCTCTCTCTCTCTCTCGCCCCTGGAACAAACAAATATTTGTCCTCATTACTAATTAAACAGAGGCAAGAGGAGCACAAAGGTAAATTGACGACAAACCATCCTCGAGCTGAACACTCACACATGTATACATACGCACGCACACACAGACACACACACACACACAGTGAGCGAACCCCCTGGAAAAAACGACCCAGTGCCAGTGATTTACGAGGCCCGTTGCGTGCAGGCTTGGGCCTGCACCAGTAAGCTATTCATAAACAAAAGCAGCTAAATAATGAATGTGTCTCTGGCTGTGTGGCCTGCCCATGTGGCGTTTAAATGAATAGGAATTAGTGGGGAAGAGTTGAGGAGGGCCCTGTGTGATGTTGTTTATGTGTATGGGGATATTCATTTATCTCTCCCAAAGTTCACCACCATGTGGAGATAGTTGGAGCACTAAGCCTGTAAAGAGTGTGTGTGTGGTTGTGTGTGTGTGTGTGTGTGTGTGTGTGTGTGTGTGTGTGTGTGTGTGTGTGTGTGTGTGTGTG
>JBBJLS010000011.1:18050273-18113349 GCA_037577275.1 Bryconaethiops microstoma
GACCAAATACTTATTTTCCACCATAATTTGCAAATAAATTCTTTAAAAATCAGACAATGTGATTTTCTGGATTTTTTCTTCTCATTTTGTCTGTCATGGTTGAGGTTTACCTATGATAAAAATTACAGGCCTCTCTCATCTTTTTTAGTGGGAGAACTTGCACAATTGGTGGCTGACTAAATACTTTTTTGCCCCACTGTACCTTTAACAGCAGGAGTGTGATTATGGCCTCACATTGGTGTTAATAGGGGCAAGAGTGGCAATTTTCAAAATTAGAAGATAATAATTATGACTAAATATCTCAATGACATGCCTATGTATCTCATGAGAATGGTTTTAAGTTACAATTAACTCATCTTGGGTCATAATAATGAGATGATAAGTAATTAGAAGAGTATCCCAGAACTGTGATAAACTTTCTCATTATTTAGAGTTATTATTACTTAAGCGATAGTATTTTGTTCTTAATACATATTCGTTAGAATAATAACATACTAATTACAAAATAATAATAATAAGTACAAGTAACTTATGCTTACTAAATGGTGTGAGATTGTAGATGCCACCACAAATCCTCCTTACTTGAGTCACCTCAATTCAAACCGGCTGTCAGTTATGTTGCTCCCACACTTCCTGTTTCCTGTTTGAGGTTGTGGACATTAATACAGGTAATGAGTGGAGGACACAGGAGCATCTTACCGAAGAAGTTGCTGGGAATAAAAGAGGTAAATGACAGCAGAAGTAAATGCTGTGTTCAGTGAATAAATAAGAACTAGCACTATTATGGATCTGCATGTGTGTGCAAAATGTATTGCTATGCAATGTTAATTTCAGAAAAATAATCTATAGGGGTCAGTTATTTGTTTGTGCTTTGGTAGAAAGCCACTGAATTAAACAAAATACATCACATGGATTTCAATAGTAATATCTGGAAAGGATACATCATATAGCAACCCTGGCCGCCTGATGGCTCTAGTTTTGGTGAATGGCACGAGAACACTACATACAGGGATTCACAGTGTCAACAGTAATATTAAGTGGAGGAGGTATAATGATTATGGATGTTACAGTTTGCAAAGACATTTTAGAATTATGTGCTTCCAAGTTTGTGGCAACAGTATAAAGAAGGCAATTTCGTGTTCCAACATGACTGTGCACAGAGCCAGACCAAATTCGATGAGTCTGGTGTGGAGGCCTGACCTCAACCCAACTGAAAACCTTTGGGAAGAACTGGAATGTTCTTTGGGAGCCAGGCTTTCTTGTCCAACATCAGAGCCTGACCTTACAAATGCTCAAATTCCCCCCAAAAATTCCCATGACCTAAACCATGTGACATTCCTCCTCTAAAGAGTAGAGGCTGCTATAACTGTGACAAGCTTAGTCCAACAAGCCTAAGCCATTAACATCACCTGCCCAATGTAGTGTACATCCCCTATGTGCCAGCAAAACAGTTCTGACCTTTTGACCTCTGAAGGTGTTAGCAGTACATAATTTACGTTCAGTAAGTTGCCAGGTGGGACCTCGAGGGATTGGTCTAGTTCAGGGGTCGGCAACCCGCGGCTTGCGGCTCTTTCATCCTTATGTTGCAACTCCCTGTGGCTTTGGAAAACAAATAATAATTTAATACTAGAACGGCGGCTAACTGGCTATACCTATAATGGCTGCGCGCGTCAATTGACGCAATGCCCAGTTTCGCACAAAACGCTTCCTGATACGACGCTGCTGCTGTGTGTTCGGGCATTTAGTCCTGCAGCCTGCCGGCAGACATCCACGCAAGCAGCAGCCAGCAGGTGTCCAGTGGACTTTGGACCCAGAGCCTGTCGTACAGCGCCATTCGCCAAATCATAATCAGAATTGCGTTTATTGGCCGAGTATGTGAGCGACACATACAAGGAATTTGATTCCGTTTGATGGTGTCTCTCAAGCACAACAGTATAAAACAACAACAATATGTAAAGATACGTGTGTACATGTGTCTACACCACACCCATATGTCTCTTACAGAGCATGCTGCTGCTACAATAGGCCAATAGACGCGATTCTGACTCGACTCTGATTCTAATTCTGAGCCTGATGAAATTACATCAACTGACGCTGTCAGCCGTTCTTGGGTTGGTTTTTTTTGTTGTCTTTTTTTAAATTGTATTTCTGTTGTTTTTTTGTTTTTTTACAGAGTTCTAAATGTTAAAAATGTTGTCTTTGAATAAATAAAAGTTCACAAGCAACACACTAGCCTAGCTTTTATAGCATAAAAGTAAAAAAAATAATACATGCAGTGTTCTCTTCATTTTAGCTGTCAAAAAGGATTTGCGGCTACCGGGGTTCTCTCTTTTGTGGAAACCGGGTCCAAATGGCTCTTTGGGTGTTAAAGGTTGCCGACCCCTGCTCTAGAACAATGTGAGTGGAGGAGAACATTCTAAAATAGTGTGAATGGAGGGAGAACATTCTAGACCAGTGTGAACGGAGGGAGAACAATCTAGAACAATGTGAGAAGAGGAGAACATTCAAAAACAATGTGAATGGAGTTAGAATGTTCCAGAACAGTTTGAGTAAAGGAGAGCATTCTAGAACAGTGAGTAGAGGAGAACATTCTAGAACAGAGTGAACAGGGGGAGAACATTCTAGAACAGCATGAAAGGAGGGAGAACATTCTAGAACAATTTGAGTAGGGGACAACATTATAAAACAGTGTGAATTTAGAGAGAGCTTTCTAGAACAATGCAAGTAGAAGAGAACATTCTAGAACAGTGTGAGAAGAGGGGAGCTTTCTTGATTATTATAACTGGAGAACATTCTAAAAAAGCGTAAACGGGTGAGAACCATGTTAATAGAGGAGAACTACACACAGGTGTGACACACCAACCTAACCTTTTGGTTTGGGTTTGAGTTTTTTGTTGTTTTTGGCCTTTAGTCTCTCATACAGTTCAGTGTGAGGAACCACACTGTCTTCAGCTCAGGTGTTTTGGAAGCTCTCATTAAGTGTTAAAGATGAAAGCACTTGGAGTGTAGATCCTCTGTAAAAGAGTTTTCGTGCATCACAGACATCCTGTTTTTCTTCTAAGATACATGAGTGTCTAATTTAATCCCAACCCATCTAGATAATTTTTCTGTTGGGTATTACGCCATTTCCTGACCATAAAGCATCAGTTCCCCTTTAATATGGGGCCAGACAGAGGCACTCTTTTTTTTCTTCAAAATTTGCTTTAATCCTGCTTGACACTGATGCCTTAGTTGATAAATAAAAGATGCCTGTCATCAGACCACTAAATAAATATAGCAGCGTCTGCCACTTACCTACACCTAGACAAACCACTGAATGTTCCCTTCCATTGACCCTGTTAAGCAATATTATTGAGCGTACCATGAGTGTAAACACACACACACATGCGTGCGCACGCACACAACCACACACACGTGGGTGCACGCGTGCACACACACACACACACACACACAAGCGTGCATGCATTCACATACATAGACACGTGCATTCATATAGAAGTTTCTTTACAGTTTTAGACTTCTTTCACATAGTAGGAGATTGTAATAATATAGAAGAAATTCTAATGAAAAATAGAAGGCAAATCATTTTGCATGAGTAAACTTAAAATAAAAGATGCCTCAAAAGGTCACCAGACAACCATTTAAGCTCCCTAGAGAACCTTTAATGTAAATGAGTTATGTGAGTGTCAAAAACCAGTTTGAGTTCCAAGAACCGATGTAGAGGCTCTTTAAACAATGTAAAAAGGTTCTTTACACTTACAATAGAAAAAGGTTCTTCACACTAACACATCTCACCCATAATTGGTGCTTTAAATAACTATCTATTACAGCTTTCTTTAGAAGTATCAAAAAAGTTTCTGCTAGGACATCATGCGAAGAAGCTTTTCTGGCACCTTTATTTATAGTACTGTGCAAAAGGCTCTCATGGAAACTGTTTAAATCCATTTTTCTCAGCATGTGATGCAGTGTCTTTCTGTTGGCAAAAGTTTACATCCGGATAGGGATAAACAAACAAGACAGCAATAAAACGTATCAAGATTTGTTTTATTTGTAAACCTAGTTGATATTGTGTGAGCTGGTGTGGAGAACACAGGTTCGCTTCCAGATTTCTCCTCGATTTCTCCAGTCGTTTCTTAGATTTGTGAAATCCCATCAGCAGTCCATTTAATGAAGGACTGACTGAGTTAAACCAGGTTTCTAATGGAAACCACAAGTAATACTGGAGTTCCACAAGAAACACATTGATATACTGTATATGAAATCACTATTTACTGTATAATGGCTTTTGGTTTTTTTTAGTAATATTAATATTAATGTAAAAAAAACCCCACTCATCTACACTGTTTTTAAATATTATATACCATAGCAATACAGGCAGGACATTCCACAGCCAATATTCAGAAAGCATTCGTGATTGCCCCCTAGCAACATGAAGACTGCCCCAATCACATCTCATATCAGGAGCGAGCAATCTTTTGAGTAAATCACAGATGATTTAGGGGATGTCCCTAGTGATAGCTCAGACCTCATGAAAAGTACTCATCGTCTAACTTCAGTTCTGAGTAACCAGATAAAAGTATTGTGACTGTCCCTCTGAACCAACCCAAAACTTGACTGAACATTCTGTGGTGGGCATTTGCACGAGAACGCTCCTACAATGAGAAACTGTAATGAGGAACCCACACACCCACTCACACAACCTGCCA
This sequence comes from Bryconaethiops microstoma, assembly GCA_037577275.1. Classification (NCBI taxonomy): domain Eukaryota; kingdom Metazoa; phylum Chordata; class Actinopteri; order Characiformes; family Alestidae; genus Bryconaethiops; species Bryconaethiops microstoma. Next base: position 18,054,980 of record JBBJLS010000011.1, read on the forward strand.
CTTCTCCCTTGCCCACCGCGTAGGTGGTCGATACCAAAATACGAAGCTCAGATGCTCAGATGTATACACATGTGTTTTCCCTCCTTTGATCAAGTGCTTACAATATTCAAATGTAAAGGAAACGTTTTTTTTTTTATTAGCCTGATTGCTTCAGCAGTCATGCTACTGTTCTTAAGTTTTATTTTAATATTACCATTATTATTTTTATAGCTAAACAGGCTCCTCATCCAAGCCCGTTGGGAATTTGGCATGGTTCCAGTGCTAAAAGGTTTATTAGTATCTGGTGTATGGAGTGTTTATACAGCTTTGTTGATCAGTTGATCAGGGGCCGAGTATTGATCGTTTCAAGATTCAGTTTTTATGGTTAACTTCCATAATGTCTGGGAAGAGAGAGTGGAGGGTGAGTCACCTTGAAAGTGTATAGAGGAGAGAGAGACTTGGAGTGAGCATTGTGACGTCACCGTTACAGCAGCAAATACGGAGCAACAAATCAGTCCTGAGAGAGTTAAAGACTCATAAACAGCCTTTAAGACACTAAAGCTAAGGTCAGTTATGAAAAGAAACGTGTGTCACTGCTGTTAACAAAAATCAGCCGCGATCGCTTGTTTTAGCACTACTAGGTAACTAGCGAGCTGCTAGCCAGCACAACTAGCTTATTTGAGGCCCTGTCTCAACTTTTCTGTGTGAGAAATGTGCCTGAGGCTCAGGAAAGTGTAGTAGGGTGACAAGTTAAATTAGGTTTTTTCTTCTGATTCTATGAGCTGTTTGTCTCCACACCCATGCATGTAATGCCCCCTCGCGCCCTCTGTTTTCGTCCATTCCCTGTGTTTGAAATAAAAGTCCACCCCAAGGGTAACTCTATTTCCAAAATCCCCCCCCCATAATAAAGCTTTAAAAGGTTCACAGCAAGTTTTATGTAAGATGTTCCATTCTGAAGAAACTCAGCAAGCCAGAATTGCTCACACTGGTTGTGAATGGAACCAGACATCTCCCTCTAAAAGTTCTTTCACATGAAGGTACAAAGTTAAAATTGGAGGTGACAGATTGTAACTGCTGCACTATAACTAACCATCTACCAACACCATAGCAACCATAGCAGTCAGAGTTTGCATTTTCTCAAGGAAATGCATTCTAGTTCAAACTGAGAACCTAACCTCAAAGCTAATTCACTGGGGGAATAAATTCCATTCGATTATTTTTAAATAAAAGACACTGATATTGTATTTTAACAATCAGGTCAAGTAACCAAGTCTTGTCCAATACCTTCTGGAATCAATCAGCCTCCAGCAAGCAATCTTCAAACCTATTTGTGATTTGCTCTATTAAATCACATGGGGTCATGTGTTAAATATGGGTCGGGAAGCACATGTGAGACTTAAGTGGCCTTCAGTTTAAGACTGATGTCCTTGCTAGCGAAAAACATCATGATATCACATGCTGTCTTGGACAACGGCATGTGCTTGGTGAGATCATGATGGTTACGTGAAAGAGAAAACAACAAGGAAAAAAGCAGAAATGTTGGTAGCTTCCTCTATACATTCTCATAACCAGCAAAAACTGTGAAAAATAACACCTATCACACCATCTTCACAGCCACATAAACATCCTGTGAGAGAGGGGAGGAGAGTGAGAGTCATGTTTATAAGGTAAAGTTACTAGCGTGCCAAAAGTGTGGCTAAAACATAGAGATGATGGCAGATAGCTGAAGATTCTTTTACAAAGTTGGCCTAGTTGCTTTAACCCTTCATAAGCCCAGGAAAGATTTAGGTCTGATAATACAACCTACGAAACCACTTATTTAACCCCAAAAACGGTAACTTAGTATTAATCTCATAATTTGTTGTATGACTGTATGATTCAGGAGGTACTACGAAAAGCAACTGTTATGAGAGTCAGAAATTCTAAGAATTGTAGGCATAGACATCAAGACTTTCGAGCTAATGCATGCGTGGAGCTGTTTTTGTTGGTAGTATTGCACAAACGGATGGTTGCAGGCCTGTGAACATTTTTCTCACAGATATTGCATAGCCACACTGAGTATGATATAGAGCATATTTCACAAACTCTATATGTTTAGTATAGTGAGAAACACACTGACCATGCTATGGTGTGTGTTTTGCACAGGGTACATTTGCATTATATATCTTGTAGTGTATGTATTATACTGGATGAAATAAATAGTTTGGTTCTTTGACAGAAAGTGGTTGCACACAGTAAACAGGGTGATTCGTTGGAGAGTTCATCTAAATATTGAATCCTGAATATCATCAATATAGTGTTATGTTACGATGCCAAAAATGCCACGGAACTTTGTGCTATGTAAGAAGTACTTTGTAGAAGAACCATCTTCGGTTCCCTAAAGAACATTTAAAGCACTTCGCTTCTCTTGCTGTCTTCGGCCCTCTCCCTCACATGCATACATCACACAGACTTGCCCACCCATCCAGACCACTCGCTTGGATGAGTGTATGTGACATATCTAGGTGATGATGTGGAAGAAAGAGTGTGATTTCCCCCTTTTTGCATAAAAGTTCAACGTTGTTCTAATAGAAACCACCAATCAACATAAACAGGACTGTTTTAATGTGTTGAACGTACACATCAAAGAGTTAAATTGAGCTTTTTTAAATGTGAGCTTTCTTCACAGGCATAATTTAATCAAACATGGTTGTTTTTAGAATGCAGCTTTATTTGGATTGAAAGGGAGCGAGATGGGCACGTGTGGTCTGGAGAGGGCACCTCAGAAAATTGCTCAGCATTCAGGAGGACTCTGCATCATCACTGATGACTGACGTCTCTATGTGTTCTATATTAGAGACAGAGAGAGAGAGAGAGAAAGAGAGGAGAGTCACATTCTACCTTACGCAGGTCCAAACAAGAGAAGCCCTAAGATCATATTGATGCTGCCTCTTTCACACTGTTCAAAACTGTCACCTAATCACAATTCCCTATGTTGGAAAATAAAAAGCTCTATGTAGAACACTATTCATGTAGGGAACAGAATTTGTGAATGAGTTGAGAGGTTTCATATGCCACGCATGGGTAGTCCTATATTTAGGATGCTATGGGACCCAGTACGAAAAGTAAAAACAATAGTAATAATCCCCCTCAATCGACCTTTAGTGAATAAGGAAGGACAATGGAACATGTTTGTTTACTCCCTATTATCCCTTATTGTCGCCATACTGTTGGTTCTTTAATGTAGGTTAATAGTCAAATGTGTACTATTAAAAGTCCCATATGCTACATTTGTCTTGTATACTTTTCCCCTTAGGTCCAAAAGGTTTGTGTGGTTTTATATACCAAAAATGTCAAACTTCTCTACTAAATGAACAGGTTGTTTTTGCTACTATGCATTTAAGACATATATATGTGTGTGTGTGTGTGTGTGTGTGTGTGTGTGTGTGTGTGTGTGTGTGTGTGTGTGTGTGTGTAAATGATCACTGTTCTGACTGGTAGTTCTGTACTGTGCCCCATTCAATAAGGCAGCCCAGACTGAAACACTCCTTATATCTTTCACACGAATGGGCAGGATTAAACTTCTAAGGGCCAAATAAGTAGCGGCGTGAAGGGGGCTGGATATTGCAGCGCACTGTAAGGTTGTTACAAGGCAGTCACAATTAGTCATTTAAATTAACCTGATTGATTAAATTAATCAATTAATCTTTACATGGTCAATGAAACAGCTTAGTGGTTCCTTGAAGTTAAAAATAATAAACAGGTTGTTATTAAGCAATTATAATGGCTCTCCACAGGGGGAACTATTAGCTCAAATCACTTTTGTAAGCAAAAAGTATATATGTATATATGTATATATGTATATATGTATGCCTGCAGCATACCTGTGATGATCTCTTTGATTTGTATGCCTTTTCCACCGGCTAGCGGTCGATGAGAGGAAAAGAGAGTGAAAGAAAGAGAAGAGAGGATTTAATTATTCAGTTACACGTAGTTCACTGTTGCCCAAACAAGTTGAACATGTACTATGTTACCCAGAATGTTCCAGGGTACTGTGACATAATGCTTGTGCGAGGTTTGGCTGTGCTACAGTCATAGCAGTGTGTTTGAGTCGGACTTGCCTGTGCGGATGTATCTAGTGTGAATTTCCGCATGGGCGTGGGGGGAGTCCTGGGGCGTGCTGGTTTGGGGCTGGGCTCCCTCTACGAGATGGAAAAGTGCAGGTGAGAGAGGGCCACGCCCACCCCAGACGCCCCAGAACGCCGCCCCTTTTACTGTGCTGGAACAGAAACTAAATCATATATTTAAACACTAGTAATGGAAAACAAAGTGTGAAGTATGCATACGCCATCACAAATCATCTTTTTTATAGTGAACATATGTAAATACTAGAAGTAAGTACTAAATATCATCAAGCAATCTATAGAACTAATATGCTGGTCATGCAGTCATTAGAGTGCGAGACCAAAGCGCTAAAGCACTTGTTTAACTCCTCGGCCACTCTGTAATGCTTTCCATTTATTTAGTGAGTAAATAAGCTTTAGGACATAATAAGTCTAGGAAACGCTCATGCAGGTCCAGACCTACATTCTTCCTATAGCTTAAAAATAATCCAGTGAGTTGCTTCACTTTTAGTGCAGTTACTGAATAATACTCTTTAGCACACCTCAGTGCTGAAGTGAGGGCCTTTGAAAGTAAGGCAAAATACAAGGAATGATTGGAATGAAACCAAGCTAAAATACTAGACACTACACATTTTTTGGAGTCAAAAATGTCTCTCTCGGATATCCGTGATTTTCAGGTTTTTTTTGTGGAAACACTCGGCTCAGAATGTAATTTAGTCCAAACCTGGGTCACATTGTCTTGAGGTGACCTTTTAGTGGGTTAGTCAGCTAATGAAAAAGGCCGCCAGGCAAAACAAGGTTTGGAGAAAAGGGGTAAACAGCGACCTTGAAATCTACTGAATTCTGCACCCATCTGTAATAGTCAGTCAGCTGAAATTGTGCTGATGGTGTCAGCATCAGCGTGCTTCCAGAGTAGAGCATGTGACCGCATTGTCTCACCAAAACTAATTTTCCATAAGATAATCCCGTGCAGAGGAGTGCATCACATTTTTATTTCGTTATCTTGTAGCAACCCACTGCTGTTGGTTGATGTTATCCACTTTCCGTGCCCTCGGTGGAAAGGTTAAACCAAGTGGGCGGGACTATGCTCAAATAACTGAGCTTGGTAGGTAGGTCATCTGCAATAAGCTCTCTAAAACAAAGGCAGGCACACTAAACCCTGAAGAGCCAAGTGTGCCTTCACAGATTCGCCAGGTTACAGTTGCTAAGACAACATTCGCATGTCACATGGCAGTCAGGAATCCCCCTGAAAGCACATTTTTTATGTGACGTTAACGCAGCTCCTGGCTGTTTGTGGTTTGTAAGACCAACATGCCTGCTGACTGATCTTACCTGAGAAAGTGTAGGATGTCTCGGTGAAGTCTGGGAGTCTACAGGAATGAAACAGAAAAAGGTGGTGTTTTCACACGTTACCAAAAGGGGAAATCATCTAAAATGTCCTTTTATCAAGAATCGGGTGAATATTAGGCTTATTTGTTGTTTCCGTTTGCATCAAGAGAGACACTCACTTAAAGTCATCTCCCTCCAACAGCTTCCTGTAGGTGGAGATTTCAACATCAAGGGCAAGTTTGACATCCAGCAGCTCCTGGTAGGCGACTATCTGTTTCTGAAGTTCAGCTTTAGCCCCCTCAATGGCAGACGTCAGGCTGGCGATCTGGGCCTGGTACTCAGCCACCCCAACACTGGTCTGGGCATTGGCCTCGACCAGGCTTTGCTCCAAGGTCATGTTCTGGGAGGGCAGTGTGAAAACATTACATGTTCACTCGCTTTTTCTGACACATTCACAAATTTCAGTTAATAATTTATAGTAGTTTGCTATAATACTATTACTATAGTATATACCATACTACATCAAATAATATAGTAATAGTGGATAATAAGTCTTAAGAGTTAAGGCAAGACAGTACAGGAAAACAGGGTAATTCTCTTAAAACATTTGTGTAATTACTAAATCATTATTGGTCTTTGAGTGTTTATGTGAATCCATCCATTGGGAAGACACACTCCATAGAAATGATTTTACAGATTTTTGTAATTTCACTATTTTATTGTTTAATCAAGAAAGCCCCATGCACTATTGTTTTAAAACATTTTATAAGTTATTTTTAGAGAACGTATTGGGAAATCCCTCTTTAAACACTTTTAGAATATGGATGCGCTGGATATTTGTAGGATCTACCGTAGATGCTCAGCTTGTTGTTAACTAACTAAATATCTACTAAATGTCACTGAACCTCTCTCACTTATTTTCCATTTTCATTAACCGCTTAATCAATACTAGGGTTGCGGGTACACGGAGCCTATACCAGGGCCAACATCTGACATGCATGTGTTTGGACTGGGGAAACCAGAGAACCCAAAGGAAACCCACACCACTAGGAGGAGAACATGCAAACTCCATACAAACAAGGCCAGGACCCAGATTCGAACCCCCAATCTTAGAGGTGTGAGGCAACAGTGCTACTCACTGCACCACCTTAATGCACCATTTATGTGAATTTTGACTTTAACGCAAATGAAACAGACATATGTGCATATTCTTTTCAGATTCTACATGTTCAGTGAAATATGACTTGACTGGGTCAAGTATGGGTGGATCTAAGATAAGTTACTATATTGAAAATAATTTTGGAAAATACAGTCAGGAGTGGGCATGAACTGACAAAGCACGCTGAAATATTTCTGTTGAATTTTGACATGTGTTGATTACAGGTAAAGAGTAGACACATTATAGGTCCAAAACAAAACAAAACAAAAACAAATAGTCAGCCAGACCAAATCGTAATTTTTCTGTGGTGTCTTAATCTGTACAATCTGTTATGATTTTACCCAAGTACTGCATTCTGCAACTTGAATAAGCTGACCTGAATAAGATGTTTTAAAATCTACAACAGAAAATCCCCTACATTTAGCAAGTATCAACCATGCAAAAAGCACCTAACTTTTCAGCATTAACTGTATAGTCTAGTAAATGATTTATATGTTTTTGTGCAAGGGGTGCATTTTTCTCTGAGAAAGGTAGCTGTGAACAGCCGCTTGATGCCTTCTGTGGTACTGACTGCAAAAACCACTTCCTCAGTCATCTGTTTCCTGTACCTAGCAGCTGTGATTTATTGTAAATACGTTAATTGCTCGCTGGGAAGCTGTGCTGATTTCATCTCCCAGGCTCATAACACCTGATGTCTGGCAAGATGTTGGACCTGAACCTTGAGCGTCACCAACCAGCACCCGACCGTGCCTATCTGGCTTGTACTTTCTGAGCTGTTTACAGCAAAGCTTTCATTATTAATAAAGTAAAACCCCAAAGAAAAAGATAAAACCACGTTCGTGAGACACAAAGCAGGGGATAACCAAGTGGTAATAAGTGAGTAAGTGCATGAGTTTCATTCAGAAGACATGGATTCACTGTGGGTTATCGTTACAAGCCAATAGACGTCATAAAGTTGCTTGACAAAGCCAGCTTTGATGTCAGCCGACTAATCTCTGCTTTGGCCAGACTGCCCATTAGGAGTAATAAAGACATGGAAACGCTTCCGCTGGATCAAACCTGAATCAGATTACTCAGAAGAAAGTATCTGTGATCTGAGGAAGAAGATGTTAGTAAGGGACTAAGTGGTAGTTACTCTGCTGACACTGACGTCAATGAGACGCTGAATAAGATGAAGCACATTCTAGCAGATATGACTGTATTATGAGGAACTGATACATGGGCTACTTTAGAAACCAATTTCTTGCAGCCCAAACCTTAGTGGTGCACAGTTACAGACAGTAGCCCATTGGTTTCTGACCATAGAACCTTGGCTGGATATTCCTGAGTGCTGGATTGATCTCAACCTAATGGTGACACTCCAGCTGTGCCTGATAGACTCATTCTAGCACCACACTGTTATGCCACTATCATCCCAGTGTCACTGCTGTGTTGAGAATGGTCCAACACCCAAATAACATCTGATTAGCTATTCTCTTGTGGTTAGAAACTGATCAGTTATTAATTGGCTAGACATTTATACATTGTGCCTGACAGTTGACATTCTACAGTGTGTAACTGTACACCTAAATATTGGAGCTATAAGGTAGATGGAGGTCATGTCGAAGTTCTAGGAAGGTGTTTCTAATGAAGTGGATGGGGAACGACTGTATGTGCTTGTATATAAATATGCAGATGATATAGACACTCACTTGTGTGATGAGCCCTTGTAGTTCTATTCCCAGTGTCTGTAGCTCCTTCTTGGCTGCTGTGATCTCGACTTTAGCTGCTGACACAGCCTCTGAGCTCTGAGCATTGGCAGTCTGTATCTCATCCATCTGAGGAAATGGTACAGAATGTTTGGCGGGGGTACAGAGTGGTACAGAGTTACTAGGAAAAGTGCTAATATTACGAATAATGGTCTATAATATGTCAGAATAATCTATTCGGAATATTTTAAAGCTCGAAATGTTTTGTAACCAAACGTAAATTCAATGTGTATTTATATCCTCACCTTAAGTTTGTAGTACGTTTCAGCCTCATATCTGTGCTGCTGGACAGACTTCTCGTACTCCATCCTCATCTTGTTGAGTGCAGTAGAGATGTCAAAGGACTTGCCAGTGTCCACTTCGATCATCGAGACTGAAGTGTCCATGGCCGTTGAGCCCAGTTTGGACTGCAGAGTGGACAGCTCCTGAGGACAGTCATCAAAAGTCACACAAAAATATGAAGACCCCAAGTTTAGTCTATATTTTGATCAATTTCAACAGCTTTGTCACATATTGCACACATGTGTGAAGCACCTCTTCCTGTGTTTTGGTGACAAAGTCCAGTTCACTTTTAAGACTGGCATACTTTGCATCCAGATCAATTCTGAGGTCAGATGCTGATTCAATATCCTGCAAATAGAAATTCCACAGTCAAACATTTTACATTTTCAGCATGATATGATTCTTATAGTTGCAGTAATTACAAAAGATAACATATCTCACCTTTTTCATGGCAGCAATGTCAGATTCAAGCTGGAACTTGACCCCTTGTTCAAAGTCAAGCCTGTTAGAGTAAGTAAAAAAAAATATTTTGCATCATAATATGCCATGAACAAAAGTCGAACCTAAATTTAATCATGAACCTAACCCTTAACCCTGAAGGATCCTGCACAGTTAGTTACTTCCCACCTTTAGAATCAGAATCAGAAAACCTTATTGATCCCAGAGGAAATGGCTTTAAAATCCAGCAGAAACACTCACTTTGCCTTGACCTCGTGTGCTGCGCCACGGACGTTGTCAAGCTCTATCTCCAGTTTGATGGTATCGAAGGTGAGGGCCTGCAGGGTGCTGCGGTACTCACTCAGCTGGGCCTCGTACTCTACTGTGGTGGTGCTGGATGCCTCAGGAGACATGTCAGCACCTCCGGTCAGCTGGGACAACTTTGCTTCCAGGGCGGCATTCTCCTGCTGCAGTGACCGCACTTTGGCCACATAGGCGGAGAAGCGGTCGTTGAGGCTGGACAGCGTGCTTTTCTCAGCCTCGCGGGACAGCACACGGGGCAAGGAGTGGCCCAGAGCACTTCCAGCCGCCAGAGCAGCGCCTGCGCTCAGTCCTCCTGATGCGATGGTGCGACCCATGGCGAATGCTGGGCTGGCGACGAGCGCCGCTGCAGATCCACTGGCACCCAGGCCAAGTCCTGCTCCAGCTCCAGCACCCAAACCAAAGCCAAGACCAGCACCGGTACCAAGACCTAGGCCAAAGCCCAGCCCTGCTCCAGCACCTCCACCAAGTCCCAGGCCCAGCCTGGCTCCAGCTCCAGCTCTAGCCCGGGACACACCGCCCGAGAAGCCGGAAAGCTTGGATGAGGATAAGGACAGAGACAGGGACATGATGGGCAGCTATGGATCACTGCAGAGAACACAGTGTGAGCAGACTGGAGAATGCAGGAGGGTGAAGGGCCTCTGAAGAGATTTATATAGAGTCAGGGATGAAGAAGGAGGGGGAAGATCCAAGCAAACACTAATCTGTATGGAGATGGAGGTGAGCCAGGAATTGTTTTGGGTGCCACCTCCAAATTCCAATGGACTTTGAGACCAGAATCCCCCTCTCCCTAAGGGAAGACTTGTCTTTATGTTTTACAGCTATGAAGCTTGAAATGGTGTACAAAAATTCTCTATTAAATGAATAGTGTCCCTCCAAACAAGGTCATGATAGTATTATACAGTACTGTAAACGGCTTCAGGATGGATGTTTGCTCTGTTTGTAGCTATGTGACATACTTTTAGCTACGTGACATATTTAACCAGCTATCTGACACATTTTAAAGACATACAATGTTAGAGGTAAATGTGTAACAATTTAGTGGACAGATTCATATGCAGTTTGCACAATGTCATTTGGAATATGCACCTGGTGCTAATTTCAGAAAGAAAGCATCGGTGGGCTGATCAACCTCATTTGAGGAGAAAAGGGGAAAAAAATGTCTTTTTGTGTCTGAACAAATGAGTCATTTACATTCACTGCATTTAGCAGGCGCTTTTATCCAAAGCGACTTCCATTCCATTCCCTAACTACAGGGGACAGTCTCCCTGGAACAACTGGGCGTTGAGGGTCTTGCTCAGGAACCCAGTGGTACTGAAGGTAGGATTCGAACCCATGACCTCTTGATCCAGAGGCAAGTATCCTACCCACTAGGCCACCACCTGAATAAACTGAACAAACCATTCCTTTCTTTCACTTAAATAAAAGACAGACAAAATGATCTTCTCAATTGAATCTATTACATGATGGAAATCCCCTTCGGCCCACCTGGGAATGGTAGAGGACTTTACAGCAAACTTCCTCCACAGTGATATTTTAATGCCAGTCTTGATCTCACAGCAATCAAAAACTGTACGGAAAAAACTACAACTGGAACATAACCACCCGCAGGCTTGACATCTCCTCTGAGCTGCTCTTTGTGTGCATCTTTCATAAAAACTGGAATTTGAAAGGCCCTGCCTGATCTTGAAAGCCTTGAGGTGTCGTTTTGGGCAACAGCTGCCTGAAGGATTGGCCTCACCTGCCTGTCTCTCTGACAGGTGAAGCATAGCATCTCTCTTTTCACCCCCCAAGTCCCTGTCCAAGATATCCTTACATAACAACCAGTGCCTATGTAAAATGAACTGGACAACAAAGTGAGTTTTTTTTGTTAAAAAAAAGTGACACACAAACAATTAAGCTTTTTAAAAAAGCAGTAAACCTGATAGTTAGAGGTCCCTGCTGTTGTTATCTGCTCATCTGAGCATATCGTGCAGCTTCTGCATGGTTAGTGTGGTGTGTCATTCTGCCACAGAGGAACCATACAGCCCTTCAAACTGTGTTCAAAAGTCAAAGTCAAATTAAACTCTGTAACCTCACGTATTGGCACCTCATGTATATAAATGCATACAATGAGGTAGGACGGCGTGGCTCCAGATTTTACAGGGCACAAAAAGAGACTTAGAACACACATACAAAATAAAATATAGATATAAACTCAAAACTCGAAGTAAAAAAGTGCTGTTTAATACCCAGGGTAAATTTTCACATCCAAAATTCGTGCAAATATTGTATCGGCAGTCAAGAGGAGAACAAAGAGAATACTGGAGTGTGATTGTGTGCTTTAGTTGTGCAAATGATGTTGTGAGTTGTGCAGTTCAGTATAAATGCATAGTCAATCTCTGAAAAATACAGCAACTCTGGGACAGTACAATGTCCTCTAAGGAGACAATTTGTCAGCTTTAAACAACTTTGTAAGTGCAAGGTAAATGCTTACTCATTTTAAATCTTTGCTCAAAGAGCTGTGAGTGAAAATAAGGCATGTAAAATTATAACATGCTTTTTTCTAAGGGTTCAACTGAGACACATTTCACGATGTTTTGAGCTTTCAGTTCAAGGCCAACGCCTTTAGTTCTGCATTTGAACACTTACATGTCTGCTTGGGTAAGCGAACAATACGTAAAGGAAATCCTGCTGCATTTTTTTTCATAAAGAACAGGACGCTTTCTGAAGCACATAGAATTTGCATGAAATTACTCGTACGTGTAAGCAAAAGTCAGTTTCAGGAGGTGTTAAGTTCCAGGCTACTCGTTCGTACATGAAACTAGCAGCTGTAAGCTAAACATGCCATCCTAGCTAGCACTGATTTTACTGTCAGAGACCCATTTGGTAATCAATCATCCACTTAAATGGCTTTCAGCACTCTGCTGCTGTTGCACTGCCACAGATCTGGACATGTGCGAGCAGTGCCACATCAGCAAGCCATTTTTTCAAAAGCAGATTTAGCTGTGTAGCAATTACTTTTCGTTACAGTGCTTGAAATGCCAGAACTTGCACTGACGATGCTTACAGCTCTCTTGATGAAAAGTTCTTTCTCAGAAAGCTCTGACATTAGCCTTATATGGTTGGTACAGATTAGATGATTAAATGAGGTATGTGACCAGCAGGCAGGTAAAATTAAATGTAATCTTTACAAAAAAAGAAAGCAGACACTTAAAGAACCCACGACACTTCTATAGTGCAGTGTAATAATCTATTATAATTATGCCTCCTATGATATTTCTTTGTTTCCATAGCGCTATTCGTTAGTAATCTATACTACAGGTTTATAGGTCTATACTATTTACAGGTCTATACTAATTATCAGGTATTTCACCCATTACTAAAAGGTGTACAAAATCATACACGTTGGAAACAGAATGGGTAGCACTGAAAAGCTCAGTGACTTTAAATGTGACACTGTCTTATGACGCCACCTTTGTCACAAGTCAATATCTGTCCTGCGACCTCTGCCTCAAACTGTAAATGCTATTATTGTGAAATGAAAGAGTGAAAGGGCAACAACAGCCATAGCCCACAGAGTAGGGTTGCTGAGAGTTGAAGCTAAAGCACATTAAAATGGCCTGTATTCTGTTGCAATACTCGTGAGTTCCAAGCGGCCGCCGAAAGCAAAATCAGCACAAAAACTGCCGGGAGCTTCATGAAATGTATTTCCAAACTTCCATCTTTATGACAGTAGTCTGGGTAAGGCCCATTTACTTGTATTGAGTTTTATATAGCACATTTTACAATGAAGCAGCTTTACAGAATACATGTCTGAGCCCCTAGTGAGCAAGTCAAAGGTGACAGAGGCTAGGAAAATGGCCCCAAAAGCTCAGGAGGAACCAAGGCTCAAAAGAGGAACCCAACCTCCTCTGGTTGATACTGGATGGCAAGGGAGAATAATAGAAATGTCCCTATGAAGATGACTAACAATAACAGGCCTTAGTGTACAGACTTAATCACTGATGAGCAGTGGAGCAATCTATAGTTAGCAAAGTAGGAACAGTTAGAGACTGTAGTAGTAATTGTTCTTTGAGTCTGTGTGCGTAATAGTTTGAGTAATGGATTGAGAGTTTCCAGTCCACAGCTGTTGGAGCAATAGGTTCCACTGGAGCCTTTGAGCCTTGGTTGCAGGGGTAGGATCTTTTGCACGTGGTCCATGGAGGACAAACCATTCCAAGACAGATGAACAAGGGTCCCCGACAATGGCCGGTTCAGTATGAAATGGTGACCCAGAACCCTGATGATGAGGCCATCTTCTATTCCAGCATGACTGCGCCCCTGGGCTCAAACTGAAGTCCATAAAGACATGATTTGATGACTTAGAAGAAGTGGACGAACTCTCAACCTTTAGGACGAACTGGATGTCCATTGTGAGCCAGGCCTTCTTGTCCATTGTCCAGTGTCGGATCCTACAAATGCTCTATTAACTGAATGGGCACAAATTCAAACAGACACACTTCAGAATGATATGCACAGCCTGCCCAGAAAAATTGAGGCCATTATAGCTATAAAAAGGAGCAGGCAACTTCATATTAATGCTCAAGGTTTTGGAATGGGATGTCCAACAAGCTTATATAGGGATGATGGTCAGGTGTCCACATACTTTTGGTCATATACTGTATAATACCAATAATATTTTAATATTTAATATTTTAACTCACAAATGCCTTGTAGATACTCAGCTATATTACCAAATATTAAGTCACACCTCTTGTAAACTAAAGTTTATATTACAAAAAGAATTTACGGTAAAATTCATATGAAAAAAAAAAAATTTCAGGGATTATATTGTGAACTTTATCACATACATGTGCAATGATCCAAAACCAGGATGCAAATTTACCCGACCACTGTTAAAACCGACATATTTCGAGACAAGCAATACTCGGGAACAAATATTTCTGCACAGCCTTGTCCTTGTCAGACACTTAAAACAGGAAGTTGTGGCTTGCGAAGGGTGTCTCCACTTTACTAAGGTGTCTCAACATCACTAGCAGACACCAGACATGCAACACAGGAACTTATCTCTCATCTCGACCTGATGCAAGTCTCAGAATCCAAAACTGTAGCTACTAATCATAGCTTTGCTACATGAAACTAAACTATTGTGCATCAGTCATCTGGATGAAGTATGTTTCCTCAAGAGTATTAAAAACTCCTTTTGAATAAAAAACATGCACATCAGAAATATACTATGAGAATACTCACTAAAACCCAGAAGTAAAAAGAGCTTATGCATTCCAGTACTATGCTTAAGTACTATAGTGGTGATTTTGTCCTCTATTTATTTACCCTGAATGTTAATCACAGTGCGTTTTACATTCTGTTTTGTTTTTAGGGTCATAAACTGTTTAACATTTTGTGCAAGAGTGAACTCCAGAAGGAAGTGTCTTATCATTAATCTTTGCTTCTGATGATGGAGTCCATTTCTATGTAATTGGTTTGGAATTTCTTTATTTCAAAATTGCCTGTGTTGGAATTTTTTTGGGACAGAAAACAGTCCACCCTGAATTCAGTTGTATTTCAAAGCTAAATTAATTGAGGAAATGTTGCACATGTGTTGCATAAATGCAACAATGAAAACACGGGTGCAGGAGTTTCACTTCTGGGAGAGTTGTGGTACATTTTGTTTTCACGACTTCTACGAACTACCAACGTCCCACCGGCGGGAAAAACCCCCCTGTGGAAAACGAAACTTCAACCAAACCATTGATTACGAGTTCCTACATTTCATCACAGGGTGTGGCTGACTGTGCATAAAGGCTACTGCTCTATTGTTAACTCGCCTTTTAAGGAGAGTGAGAATGACAAGCCTACTTGGGGTCGATACCATTAATAGTATTAATAATAATAATAATAATAATAATAATAATAATAATAAAGTCAGTTGCATATTTATAGGCAACCTTGATAACGACAGTGACGAGAAGGTCACTTACAAAATCTAAGCAAGAAAACTATATGTATGTGTATTGCCTCCAGGATAGATAGCTTTCTGATTTTGATTTTATATGAAGATCACTCTGAAAATGAATCTATGGCCTCTACAAAAGTTATATTTTGTTTGTCTGACAGCAAATAAACAGAAATTATGTAGAAATATCTAGTTTGCAGAAAAATGCCATATTTAGTGGAGTGCTAGCCAAACAGTGCTTCCTAATAAGATGGTGTGCATATAAGTCACACTAAATTCACACAAACACATCTGTGCAGTGCTTATATACGCGGTGGTAAATACTCACTTGGGACAATGTGATGATTTTCACAGTTTTTCACCCATATTCATTGTCCCCATGGTCAAGCATGCCGACCATGTCCTGCATTGGTCAGGGGCTCTATAGAGCTTTCCTGAGAAGGCCACACTGCTGAGGCAGCCGAAAAGCGTCCAGCACTCAATGGACAAAAAGCAGTGACCAGCATGAGTCACAATGGCCCAGGAACAACAGATCTGGAACAAAGGTGCTGCTTTCCAGAAGCCCGGGCCACCATAAAGAGGCATGCGACGGGAGCTGTTGCCGTTTCGCTGAGCACCAGTCAGAGAGAAACTGTGCTGCTTTGCAGCAATGTCTATAGGTGAGTAGTACCCTGTCATATAACCAACACCAGGACAGGAATGCCTCTGCCAAGACGCCGATCGTCCTTCCTGGGCCAGGCCAGCACGGAGCGGCCAGGAGGCGTGGGCCGGGTGAGCACGGGTGGCACCACGGCGCCCCGGGGCGTCTTTGTGGCCAGTGCACCCGCCACCGTGATCCAAACGCCTGCCAACTTAGGTGCGCGTGTGTCCCGCAGGGCGCTGGGCATCAGCAGCGTCTTCCTGCAGGGCCTGCGCAGCACCACCAGTGCCCCTGTGCTGCCCCAGCCGAGAGACCGAACCCACCAGCAGCTGGGCTTCGACAGCCTCAACGGCTGCCTGCTGGAGTATCGCGACAAGGTCCGCGCCCTGGAGCAGCTCAACCAACAGCTGGAGGAACAGATCCGAAGCTGCCTGGACCGCAAGGCCTCCAGCGCTGAGACCTGGGGAGCCCTAAGGCATGAATGGGAGGACGTCTATAGACAGGTGGGGCAGAGCAGGCAGCAGTAGTCCAGATCAGGAGGACAACTGTCCTTGATTACGGTGTTGTGACAAAACAGATTTACAGTGGGCACACAGTAAATGGCAGCTGGGAAGTCAGAGTTTAAGTAAAGCCATAAAGTGAATGAGGAACTTGCTGAAAAGTCTGTGCAGCTTTTAGGGTATTTGCATTGTGTACCTCTGCACTATTTTGGCTAGAACCCAAATATAGCCTGATAACACTCCACCCAAGTTTGGCTCCACCCAATCCATAGAACATAGGTTGACAAAATCCTGTCTGAACCCCCCAATAAGAGACCAGATTAAACATTTGTAATGTATTGCCTATTAACTATCAATTAATGTTCTCACACTGCAATAAATATTTACAAGTGCAATCATCTTAAATCTAGTCAATGTAAGGAATATCTCCTTATACAAAACATTTAGATAAATCAAAAATAAAGGAGGGAGGGATGACAAAGCAATCACTGCTGTCCATGAGGAGAAACAGTACGTCTTTATATTGTGGCCTAAGTAAATATGTGCATCGGCAGGCAGACTAACACACTCTCATTGTCCACCAGGTGAGCGAAGCCATCCTGGACAATGCTCGACTTATTCTGCAAACAGAGAATGTCCAGGCTAATGCTGAAGACCTCAAAGACAGGTATTTTCAAATATAGGATCACAAGAGCACAGTACTTTGAATATACAGCATTTTTGAGCACAGGCCACAGTATTTTAAACTTTGTAATGTTGCTAACAGTTCATAAACAGTTTATGTAACATGTAGCTAGATACATTTAGCCATATTTTTAGATGAACATTAGTGGCTTACAGATAGGACACCTGCAAGGGAGATGATAACTCCAAGGCCTTTGTTACAATAGTGGCTCAGAGAACACCTGTTGAGGGGCACTGAGGTAATAAGGGGCATGAAGCCAAAGGGCATTGCCGCACCCTCAAGAGGCTCCAGAGTCTTGGAATTGAATGGAAAATTGCCAAAGGTATTGTTTTATTTACATTACAGATAAAATATTGGTAACCAAACAGGCCTGGGCATATCTTGGGGGATTTCTGATCTCTAAAGATTTCTCAGCTTACTGGACATTTTACTGCAATGAAAATGGCTTTTGACTGCAATTCCTCATCTAGTTTGGTATTTCAGTTCAACACATCTGCTCTCTCTCCATGAAATAAAGAGACAGAAAGTCAGGCTTTCAAAGAATGTAAGGTTGTATACGTAACGCTCCAAAGCACTACCCAAGCCTGTCTTTATGTGTGTATGACTATTCAGGTTTGAGAATGAGCAGCCTTTCCGGAAAGCAGTGGAGGAGGAGATCAGCTCACTCTACAAAGTGATCGACGATGCTAACCTGACCAAGATGGACTTGGAGAACCAGATTGAGTCCATGAAGGTTGAGCTGATAGACCTTGCCAGAAACCATGAAGAGGTAATCCCAACAACAGAGTCCTACACAATGCAATTCAGGCCACATCAGGCTGCAACAAAATCGTTTTCCAGTCGCTTCCAGTCATGCAGAATTAAAAAGGCTTCGGTTTGAAAGCATTGTGATATAACAATCCACACAAATCCGGTCCCTCTGTAGGATGTGAGGGTGCTGTATAACCAGATGGCTGGTCGGGAAGTTGACGAACCTGATGCTCCTATTGAGACCAGTCTGGAACAGATCCTGGCCAATATCCGCTCCTACTGGGAGAAGGTCATTGAGAAAAACCGTGCAGAGACTGACACATACCTGGAGTGTAAGGTAAAAAGTCTGAACCTGCACCTACAACAAAACATGTACAGAACAGGACCTTGAAGTCTTAAAGGCACATTTGTAAGTGGTACAGTAGCTGTGACAAATTTAGCTGTGAATGACCTTTGCTGATGATTCTTTGTACATGCGTGTGTGTGTGTGAGACTAGCAGGCTGACTGTGTGAACAGCAAGTTGAGTCGAGAGGAGGAGGAGTTGGAGAGTCTGAAGACGGAGTGCAATGATGCTAGTACAAAGATTCAGAGCCTGCAGGCTGAGACAGAGTCTATGAGGGCACTGGTAAGAGAGTTCAGTCCATTATCTGCTCACACTGCAAAAAGTCATTGTCAAGAAGTACTAGAATCAAGCTAATGCATCTGCCAATATAGTGAGAAAATGTCACTTGGTAAGCTTTCTTAAAACAAAACAAAGTTACTGAAAACTAAATTATCTTACATAGTCAAGTCAGTTGTTCTTAAAGTAAAAAACCAAGATCTGTTATTTCTTTTCAGGATCTTCTTACTTGTTTAGATTTCATTTTTGTAGTGTACTTAAAAAGAAGGTTATGTATGGCCATGACTGATGTAAACAATCAAACAACCTTTAATTATCATAAAAAATGAAGAGTCCATAAATATGTTAACACACCTATATATTAATGGTAATTTATGCTTGCACTCTTATGGGATTCTACTAGTGTTAGTGCGCCTGCATTGTACATACACGTTCGAGATTAAACATCTGAAACACATTTCAGGTCGGTTTCCCAGACAGGGATTATGTCTAGGCTTGGACTACCCTTTCCTTTTCAATGGAAAATCTCCATTCACAGCACTACTTAATCCAGGACCAGGCTTAATGCCTGTCCGGGAAACCGACCCGAAATCTTTTATCTGAACCTTGTAAGATGTAATAGTTTTGTTTGTGTGTAGCAGTTTTGCAGTGATTCTTTCAGTAAAGGATCCTGTAGTGTTCTGTGAGTTGAACCGTAACCCATAGGTCCTGCAGGTTGACTCATAGTTCTGACAAGTTCAGGTCACCTTTAAAAAAATATTTCACCTGTGTGGGCGGGACGAATCAAAAACTTTCTGTCTAAGTTATATATCACTTACAGAAATACTGCAGGTCGAGCGGGGTAGATGATTAAACATCGACCCCGCCCCCCGGTAAAACAAATTGTTATTGGTTAATTCCTTTGTCACTTTCTAATATTAGTGGTTATTTGGATATTTCAAATTATAATAAAGCACCTGGATTGCTAACCAATGGGAGAGTGTCTACTAGACACCACAATCCCGGTTGCGTCATTTTATGTTCAAGAATTTAAAGAATTTAACCGTATCGCATTATCTCCACCCAAACCAAATAATGAAGTAGGAGTAGCACCTTAATACTTGCACTCTGATTCTACTGAATCGAAATTAGACAGTTATTTCAATCTAAGAAATCATTAGGCCGATAAGTAAGGATGTTATATAGGTCACTTCGATGATGAATGATAGGTCTGTTTAGTCCTCGCTGAAATGTTAAGCTTCTTATGTCATTTCATGTAGAAACGAGGCCTGGAGAACTCCCTGAACGATGCTAAGCACTGGCATGATATTGAGCTGCAGAACCTGGGCTCTGTTATTGGGAAGCTGGAATCAGAGTTGTCTGATGTGCGTGGGGACATCGAGCAGCAGCGCCGTGACTACGAGACTCTCCTCAACAACAAGATGAAACTGGAGCTGGAGATCGGAACGTACCACGGAATCCTGGACGGGGAGGAGAACAGATACAACCCTTTAATGTGAGTCCCCGAACCCAACGTCCCCAAACTACTGGTAACTTCGGCCCCATTCGCTAATCCCACCTCTGATATTAAAAGTAGAGAATTCACACCCAAAGGGTTCTGAAGTCATTGAACCAAGATCTGTATAGGTATTTCCTCAAAGTAGCTTTGATAAAAAAAAGAAAAAACACCTCAGACTTTCTCAAAAGGACTGGTTGTACTAAGCGTGTTAAGAGCAAACGACTTTTTGCTGAAGTGAAACCAAGCTGCAATCAGTGTTTTCTTTCTCACTTTACTTTTGTATTGCTTGCTTCCCACAGCGCTTAAACAGTCAAACAAATAAGACGACCTATGTCCTACCATCTCTAGATCCAAAACGAGTCTAGTGATGCACTAATCTAGTGTTTTTTTCTAATAATTCTCATTAGGACACCTTTTTAATTATACATGAACATTCAACAGATATTAGACTTTTTTTTTTTACCCTTTTGTCTTCTTCTATTCAGTTGGGTTTTTTTATTTACATTAATAGAATAGATAGTGCTTCAAACTGTCAAAATGATCTGCCAATAGGCCAGTGTTTCCCAGTCCTGGTTCTGAAGGCCCACTGCCCTGAATATTTTGGCATTTTCTCTGCTCCCAACCAACTAGCTCATTACCAACCCTTACAGTGTTGAAGGGCGTGTGTTAAAGCACAGATCGTAAAATGTGCAGGACAGTGGGCCAAGACAGTGCTTGTCAGATGTCAGGGACAGCTGAAGCTGAGACTGGATTCTGGTTCATTCTAAATGCTCTTATGGTTTATCGCACTCCTCAGGTGCCCAGGTGGTCCTGCAGAGCCAGAAGGAGTCGCAGCTCCTCCCTGCCCTTCTTCTGAGGAGAGGAGCACCAAACAGCCTGAAGGTAACACACTTTTCTGTTTTTCTTATACTGGTTCATTGTGGCTCCCAATTTCTCATTTCTTTTCCCATTCTAATCTCCCCCCTCATAGGTTCAAGAGAGACGGAGAAGAAATGAATGCTTTCCCATGCTTTCACAGGCATGGCTCCAGCCCTACGTCACATCTGCTGAGCCATGTCCAAAAACTGCTTGATTTTCATTTGCTTCCATTCCCTTTTACACCATTGGTTGTATAGATTACACGGCTGTTTTTACAAGTTAAGAGAGTTTGACAGTTTGGGGACAATAAACCAAATCTCATACTTGTAACTCCTTCGTATTTACCCGTATGTTTAAAACTTTCATTCTTTTTAAGAAACAACTGCTGAAACTATACCTCTGGACACAGCAGACTATTTTGATGTTTTGGCTCATTTATCCAACTGGGGGAGACCAAAATGAGCAGGGACTGGCAGGTGGGCTGAGAGAATAATGGACTCTGGTCTCCATTTACGCCCCTGCGCACCATAATAATACATTGGGTCTGTAATGACACACCTGAGCACCAGCCGCTTAGACGTCACTCTATGATCCGTATCATTATTCAACAGTTTAGGAAATCCACAAATTACAGGGCAGGAGCATTTTAAGGTGCGTCAAAAAAACACCACACGAACACCACGTGAACAAAACAGGAGAATCGGGCGTGTTTATTAATCAGACCAGAGAGCATGAACTGACGCATATGTAGAAAATATTCAATAAAAGTTACAACAATGAAATAGTCAACAAATATTTCCCATGGTAGAGTTAAAAAAAAAAAAAAAGAAAAAAAAAAAAGACTTATTGCTGAGGTATGGTTGGGTCGCCTATGACGGAAAAGCAGCCGGTACAGATGCGGACTGGCGTCTTGGGGACGACGGGGGCAGCCCTCCTCAGCCGAGGACTCACAGAGAAGGCGCTCACATACTACAAAGGAAAAAAGACTATCAGCCTACTTCCCATGACCTAAACATCACTATTCACTATCAGTGCTTTTCTTTCTAAGGAGAATTACATCTAAGAACATTTGTTTGGAATGAATGTAGCTTTAAGAATACATTCCACACTCACAGGAGTCTTGTCTGAAGTTCCTCTCTCCACAGGTTGTGATTGGATTCCTGGGGGGGGCGTCTGAAATGTCCAGGGTTAAATCATTCAGATCATATGATGCCAGATCACCACACGTATTTTTTTTTGTCTATGAAACGCTCACTTTTTTTTTTTTTTTTTTTTTAAGAGACACTAAGAAAAAATTAAAAAGAAATTAAATAGTTCATTTTCAGTCTTAAATACTGTATGTTTATTGTATTAAAGTATAAATCACACAGTGTATATTGTAATACTCCCATTACATTCTTATATCTGTATAAGCCTAACATTGTCAGTTGTGTCTCATTTAGTTAAAAACAAGAAAAAAAAAAAAAGAAAAAGAAAAAAACACTTACCAGCTGAAGCCTGTCCACTGGTCCAGCTAACGACAAGCATGTGAACACAGCGATAAGTAGGACGGCCAGCAGTATTCCCTTCATCCTGCCTGGTCTTTTCCTTCTGTCAGGGAGTTAATGGTGGAGCTTCGGCAGCTGAGTCTGCTTCATAAAAACACCTGCCGAAGGAAGGGCGGGACACTGGTGCTTAGGTCAGTCCTGCGTCACTCGGTCTCGTAGGTCACTCCGTGGGATGAATAAGTGGAAAACCATTTAGATCGATGACCACACGGCTAAACATGTTTGTCTCACCAAAAATCAGAATGTCAGACCAAATATATTCGTTAAAAAAGACATGATTTATTTAAGACATTTGCGAATGACGTCCGTAACGAGAATAAAAGTCCCACACAAGAGAAATCAATCACCGGTTTTGAGATCCTTCGGTTTTAAACAAAAGCGGCAATAGGGTCAGAAGGGGCAGCAGTCTGAGCCCGACCCTGCTTGACCTCTCCCATCTCAAACGGAGGTAGCTAAAGATTATCTGACAGATGGGAAAAAAAAAAAAAAACCCTACAGATTCACTGGTCCACATATTGATAATATCCTCTGTTTATATATTACACATCTATAACCTTGATTCTCAATTTCGAGAAAGTAATTATCAAACTATTATGTGCAACGCTGTAAAAAGAGAAGGAAAAAAAAAACAAAACATACAACTAAAAATAAATAAAAACTTTTTTTTTTTTTTAATTTAAGTAGTAAAAAATACTGCACCATGACTGAAGGTTACAATACAAATTGTATGTTATACAAAATCAGTCATAAAAGAAGATCAGCAGAAGAACAGAGCAGTGGCCGAAAGGAAAAGGTCGAAAATCAAAAAAATTCACAGTCAATAATCCCATATTATTAAGATCTGTCACTTGCAATCACACAAAAGCAACTGGCTGAGACTAGTTTATGAAGCCCGTTCGCTAAATGACAGTTCCACACATGCAGCCCGACCCTGATCCTGCACCTTCCACCACTGATGCCACTGCACAGGTGACGCTAAAACCACACAGCTAATGCTGGTTGCTGGTCATCAGATAATTACGCGCCTCTTTTTGGTCTAAATTTTGGTCCATTTCTTTCCTTTCACCCAATGAAAAGAAATGCAGACAGCAATCTATGAGGTAAGTCAGCCACTGCTGTCAACCATAACCGGTTCACCCCACTAGACGGCACTAGGGTGTTTCCTATCTACTAAGTGCAAGGTTTCTCGAGTGAGAACCTAAAGCTGGTGAGCAGCGGGCACAATGTTGACAAACTGAGCAGCGGACCTGACAGAGTTAACGAATGATCTGTGAGCCTACAGGACACCTACATAAATCTTTCACGACAACTGCATAAACCTACATAATTCATTATAAAAGCTTATTCCAAGTCATAAAGGCTGCCAAGTAAAGTTTGTTGGAGTCAGCCTTTACAAATGTCTTTATAGGTTTGCCAGTTGTCACGTAGGCATATGTAGGTAAAATGTAACCTTATGAAGGCTAGCCAGAATTTTATCCCTCCCTAGACTGGAGAACTTCAAGTGAGCCGAGCATCACAACTCCAAAAACAAGCGGATAGATGGTTGGATGGGCCATGGCACATCAAAGTGGATGTTCTGGGAAGTTAAATTGCAGTTCAGTTGTTCTGTAAGTGTTCACCGTTGTTATGTTTGTAGCAACATTCAGTATAGATTTAGTACAATATCCCAAGTGAAATATTCTTTCAACATAATATATAAAAGCACAGGAGAAACTTTGTCACGAACAGAAACATGAGCTTGTTATCCCTTTTAACCGTATCTGTGATTATGTTCTCCCAAATAGCACACATTTGCTTGGCATAAACCTTCAGTGGTTAACTTGTACCTTCCTGCAAACCCTAAAAAAATTAAAAATAAAAAGCTTCCAGTTTGAAAGTGTCATCGTTTATCCCAGGCAAAAGTCTCTTGTCTCCTGCTCTCACACTTGCGCAAACAGACCTGAACGGGCACACACACATAGGACAACGCACATTACACACACACCGAAAGAGAAAAAGTGGTCCAAATCCTCAACAAGAGCTCAGGAAAAAAAAAAATCCTTTCACAAGTGCCGGTCACCTCTTATGTACGTCTTACAGATGTGATTCGACATCTTTTTTTCCCCTCCTTTTTTCTATTTCTATTCTATCAAACATACGTTCCATTCGTTGCTTGGGCTGACTCTTCTCTCTTTAGAATCAAGAGTGCAGCCTTGACTGCAGGACCACGCAGTTTGACTCATACTAGCAGCTTCTGAAGACACCCACACCTCAAAGGAAAGTAATGGTCAGTAAAAATTGTGTTTAAAATGTTAATGGCATAGCGCCACGTTTGCTCTGTATATTTCAAGGCTTTCTGTAACATCAGAGCCAAGAGCATGGTGCCTCAGATGCAAACATATGGACCAAGAGTGAGACATTGCTAAGTTCACCCTTAGCAAAAACATAAAAAAATTATACAAAATTCTTTTTTTTCCAAGTTAAGAAGCAGTCCTAGGCTGGCTGAAGGGGTATACACCCGACCCCCACCCCACCTTCATGGCAGACCATAGGTGTCATAAATGTCCAGCGGTTGGTCTCGGGGTCGTACATTTCCACTGAGTTGAGGTTGGACTGTCCGTCATAGCCCCCCACGGCGTAGAGGCGGCCGCAGTTGGCCAAAAGAGAGACGCGGCTGCGTCGTGTGTTCATAGGCACTAGGTGGCTCCACTGATCAGTCACGGAGCTGTAAACTTCAGCGCCACTTAGGAAGCCCGAGCCATCGTAGCCTCCAGCGATGTACAGTTGACTGCCCAGGGCTGCCGCACCGTGGCGACAGCGCTTGTTCATCATGGGAGATATGGGGTGCCACAGGGCTGTGTGGTGGTTGTAGTACTCCACCTAGTGGATGGAAAAACTCAAGTTTATAAAAGGGACCTCAAACAGTGGTTTCTACACTGCAGGACATTGTTGATGCATGCTGAACTGCTAAAAACATCTTGAATTCTGAATAGCATAAAGAGCATAAATACTACAGATGGTCTCAACATATTAAAAAAGTGTTAACATGGTCCTGAATCCTTTAACCAAACTTAGTGATAGTTTGCTAAAAAATGAAACGTACATCATAGACCCCCTACCCCAAAATGTAGTCAAACAGTATGAGCTATGGGGCTAATTTAGCTACTAAGTAATGACAATGATATGCATGGCTTCATTTATTTTTTCAAATGGTGTAAATTGGACAAAAGCATAGATATCAAGCATCTTTAAAGATCATACACTTTATAGATAAAAGGGTGCCATACAGTGTCAAACCACATAAGGGTGTCTGAGATTGTTTAACAACCAAGTACAGTGGGTGGAAAATGTGAGGACTCAGGCTGACTTTACATAGTGAAACTTTCATGTAGTTAGTTTCATGTCGTGAGTTGCACGCAACTGAATTTCCGTTCAAATTAAGAATCTCACGAAGAGCAACTTTGTACAAAAGCTGCACACAACACATTAGATTACTTCACTAGTCAGCAAAGTAGCATCTCGTATTGTTCGATACGCTGTACGAACGATATATGCTGCGTTACTAAAGACATCTTAAAGTCTGAATTTTATATATCCAGTTTTAGGCAAAGACTAGAGTGGGTCTACCCTGAATGAAAATACTACAGATGGTCTCAGCATATTAAAACAGTGTTAACTGTTCCTAAATCCTTTAATCAAATGTAAAGTGATAGTTTGCTGAAAAATGAAATGTACATCATAGAATGCCTACCCCAAAAAGTAGTCAAACAGCTTGAGCTATGTGGCTAATGTAGCTACTAAGAAATGGAACTGGTGTGCACGCATTACTTACTTATTCAAATTGTGTAAAATGGACAAAGGCATGGACACGAGCAGATTTAAAATGTATTTTAGTTTTGCAAGACCTTTTTGTCCAGTTTTGTAGATAACAAGATACAGTGTCAGAAATCAGATAAGGCTGAGATTATTTAACAACTAAGCACAGTGAGTGGAAAGTGTGAGGACTTCAGCTGGCTTTACACAGCAAAACTTTCATGCAATTAGTTTCATGTTGCGAGTTGCAAGTGAAATTTGAAGATTTATTAAAGCTTCTCACTAACCGTGTTGAAAATCTGTAGACCGTCATGTCCGCCCGAAACAAATATCCTGCCTTCAAACACCGCCACACCCGCTGCACTTCGACTCGCACTCATCTCCGTTACTACCGTCCATCTGGCAAGAGACAATACACACGTGTATAGTGTAGTTTTCTTTTATATACATAGAGAAGACAAAAACTGACACTCAGAGATGAACACAGTTTAAGTCATCATAAGGGAATAAAATCCACCTGTCAGTCTCTGGGGAATAGCACTCCACTGAACTGAGCGAGGATTTACCATCGTAGCCGCCACAGACGTATATGTGTCCATCCACTACAACTGTCCCCATTGCACTTCAGACAGAGAGAAAGGAGCACAACAAGAGCAATTCGATTAGAGCTTTATTAAATATAATTCTATAATAGCGATTCTAAAACTTTGCTTCTTTAGTCAAGCACTAACAAACACCACAGGCAAAATCAAAATTGTGGGTAATGCATCCACAAAACCACATGCAGCTCTTCATTCTGGTGGTGTGCATGCCGAACTCAATTTCTCTACCCACCCATTCAGACCAAACCTTTTTACTGAATGAGGCACAATACAGGGCAGCCGATGAGAGCATATGTCATCTACATAGGTCTTTATCTCTTAAAGGCACAGTCTGTTTTATTATAAGAGATAAAGAGTGGCTGACGTGCAATAACACACATTAAGCGTTTAATGAGATTTTTTGTCTCAGTATTGAAACCAATACTCTGGTAACATGACAACCCTAACATGGACAAAACAGCAGTATTGCAATCAAATTGCTAAACACTGTGACTGTGCCTTGAAATGTATTTAAAATGCATTGGTGAATCAATAATGTGACATGGTTAAAGATTAGCTTGCAATATGAAGACCCGGATTCCTCAGAACGCAACAAAAATTGTGATATTAGTGTTGTAAAGGACAATATTGGAATAAGGATTAACATGTGATATATTTGGCAGCCCAAAATGGAAAAGTTTTGCTCCACAGAGTACAATTAAATCTTCAGCACAACACAAGCAGTCTTACCTGCGTTGGCTGTTCATGCTGGCCACCTTAGACCACGTGTCTGTTTCTGGGTTGTAGACTTCAACTGTGCTGAGTCGAGACTGGCCATCGTAACCTCCAATAGCGTAAAGCAGTCCATTTACCACAGCCACGCCCACTCGACTCCGGGCTGTGGTCATTGGTTGGCAGCGTTCCCAGCAGTTACCAATCGGATCAAATACTTCAACAACATTTAACGAATCACCTGGATGTAACACAGCTGTGTTAGACGAAGCTATTCACAATCTGTGAGTGGCAACAAGTAATCAGAACTGAAAGCTATCAAAATGCACAATCTGGGGTTTGTCAACAGATATGCCGGCCAGTTCAGTGTTCACTACATCCTTACTTTAGGACACATATGCACATGAAGACAGAGTATTTTTAGACTTTAGGCTTAATAACAGGCCCAGGAAATCATGATTGCAAAGGAAAGAGTAGGAAAGGCGGAGAACCTGCACTGTTAAGACCTCCAACAGCATAGATTAATCCAGCGATGGACGTGCAGCATCTTTGCCTTGTTTTATAGGCTGGCAGGTGTGGCCTCCGCTCTGGCATCAGATGGTAATCCTTCGCCTCATCTACTAGATCCCTGTTTGAAGAGAAACATCAGTCAAACTTCAATGACCTGCAGAATGCTTCACAACTGAAGGAAGGGGTATTCCAGACGTACTAACCCTAAAGTAATTTTCTTTGCTATTACATACCCCATCTAAACATTAAATTTTTTCACTAAGTCAGTTTGTTTAGAACAATTGTCTAATTCTATTCTACTTAATCATTTTACATGTTAAGACAATACAGATACACGTATTTTTAAAAAAATCATACATGAAACTAGCAAAATTATTTGCCAAAAGAAAGGCATGTTTTAAATTACTAAAGCAAGCTAACATGACTAGTAATAGGTTTCTAAAAAACTATAAATATTCTCAGAAATATGTATAGAAATGTGTTCCATAAACTTTTACCATGCTTCTCAAAAGCAGGAAATATATGGTATATTGACAAAATAGAAGTGCCTGCACACAGACATGCAGACAGTTGATAGGTACAGCTGAAACTATACCTGTCAACAAAGTCTTTTCTTTGCAAGTGCACAGACACACCTGCATTTATGGCAGCAGCGCACGAGCTCATCTTGCTGGACCCGGTCGGCTAAGAACTGTGGCCGGCACAACGGCAATCTTGTCTTTGAGAGCAGCTCCGGCAGGCAGGACTCGCGCTCCTCCCGCTGATGTCGCACCCATGCAAGGACAGCCTCAAACACCTGTGGATAACAAGCAAATGTGGACTTGGTAAGATGTCTTTCTGGTTAAGATTGTATTCTTTGGCAGTAACTTTGCAGTGTACAAATCTTTGTGACTAACCGTGTTTCATTTTGCTTTCTCCTACTAAAAAAAAACAACAAAAAAACAAAAAAATAAAAATAAAAAAAATTAAAAACTTTCTTTGACAGGTATTGCTTAGGTGTTGTTGTTGGGAGTCTAGGTCTAGTGAGCATGTAGTAACTTGGTTGAACAATGGATGTGGACTTGAGTTTAGCCTTACAGGTTTAAGATACAGATGTAGACGACTTAAGCACTAATGTACGTCGCTCTGGATAAGAGCGTCAGCTAAATGCCGTAAATGTAAATGTAAATCTTCAGGTCCTGGCATCATTCTTAATACACACATACCGCAGACATTATTGTCAATACCTGATATTCAAGATTTACTTTGTTGAGTATGTTCTCTGAGCTTAATTCAAATCTGAGGTATATTCTAATTATTTGGCTAAATAATCAGAATTACTGGGGGCTGAACTTACAGTCTCATGGGGAGACTAAGTTCAGCCCCCAGTAATGCCACAGCCATCTGTGGCCAGAGGTCCAAGAGAGCGCAAATTTTGGTTATTTTTGGGTGGATAGATGGCGCTGCCTCTCCTCTCAAGTATAATGCTAGTGGGCAAGTTCGCTGATCTATCCAATAGCACAGTTGGTGGTATTGTGTGGATGGGGGTGGTGGAATTGGACACGACCAAATTCAGGAGATGAAAATGCATGTCAAGTCTACTTGAGAAATCAAGAACTTGACTGCTTTTTTACAGCTGAAACCTGTGCTAAATCGTCTATTGCGCACCCATGACTAGGACTGTTACAGGCAACAGTTTACAGACTTTAAATATTTGTTGGTATTTCTAAACAAGTACTTGTTCTCAAAATAACTCAAAACAATATGTTTTATAATTAAACGTAATTTTAAGCATGCTTATTACAGCAGTTCAAATATATATCCAACAGGCAGCAACAGTGTGTTAAGAGCCCATCTGCTTGTGCACTGTGTTGCTATGATAGAATTCACAATTACAGCCCTCTCACTGAAATAGCTACAGCTTTTGTGAGTCACCGGTTTAATTTTTTCAGGTGGGTTGAGACTTCTGCACAATAAACACAATTTGTACCGGAACAAAAACCTATTCAGCAGGTGTAGGGTGGGTTCCGTACGCACCAATCAAGTTATAACATCATAATTATCTATTACCAGCCTTAGACTACAAAAGTCTGAGAAGTGCTGCCCTACATTGTGTGCTTTGTAAGTTATGAAATTCTGCCTAACCACACGCCTACCCATAAGAACTCACTATAACTTCTCGTGGCTTATTGCTTCACTATATTGATTGTTTTTCCAAACATTGGGACAGCAAGATCAACACTGTTTTTATGCTTTAAACTACTAACGCATGAAGTTACCACAAACTACTACCTATATTTAATAACCAGCAAACCACTTTGTTGCTAATTCCAAAGGGTCAAACCGTTGACAGACAGACCTGTTCTTCAGCCTTGATGTTGAGCTCATCACAGCCCGCCAGCTCCATCACCTCCTCCAGCCGTAGACTCAGAAACTCCTCCGATACAGACACCTCCACAAAGTGCTGGTGCACGAAGCTGTTGGCTGCATCATACAGCCCTGTGCACATCATGGTCTCAGCGAACTGGCGCACGCCTAGGCAGTTCTTTGGATGCAACCTGGGAACAGAGCAAAAGAAACGGCCACGGTTGGAAGGAGCATGTGAATTATGAAAGGTAATTTATTGCCAGTGATACTGCTGGCTGTGCAGGTGGAAAAGTGAGCACCTCTCTTGAAGGAACGTGCAGCAGGCGTCTTTGACGTTCTGCAGCTGCAGGAAACTGGCTCCGATCAGGAGGGCTTGAACGTTCTGCTGGTCTATGGCTATGTGTCCGTTGTACGCAAAGTTGATGAGAGATTCAAGTGCACTAGAAGGAGACATGACGCAAACAGCAGACGTGAAAGGTCAGACACCTAAATCAACACACTGCGTCTGACGCTATGTGTTCACTTGCAAGGGCAAAAGTTCAATTTTGCTCCATGCAAAACACAAAGAGCATTATGGGCGCATTATTGACCTGACAGGTTAAAGAAATGTTATGGACAAACTACAGGACATGCCATCAACTGAAAGTGTGACAGGAATGCATCACATAGCTAAAAACAGTAGTAGCAAGCATCCTAATTTGGTCCGTGATGTACATTTTTATAGATAACGCCATGTCATCCAGTGTGAGAAATTTACTGGAGATCACTTAACATTCACGGCACAGTTTGAGGTAAGTGGTGTAGTCCTATTTGTTGCCAATGGGAGAGATGTGTTTTGTGTGTTTGTGCTCATTGCTCAACTGTTTTTACATGCACTCAAGTTTATCTGGTTTAAAACTGAAAGAAATCAGCACTCTAAATCATGAGCCGCCCCATCAGATTAAAAGTAAGGCAGTAATGGAAGATGAATTGGTGACTATAGTCCTTAACTGATCTAAAACATGACAAACAGAAAAGCAGTTTTTCCGTAATCAAGAAAATGTAGTTTAAAGCCACCTTAAGAATACATTATTTGTACAGTCACATTAGTCTCATATGGCTCCAAGACAAAACTACAAAGCAAACTTCACTAAGCATCAGGTCGGGGAAATTAGCATTAATATTTTTATTTTTACCAGAATCAAAGATGGTTACCTGGGATCCATGCCTTGCATGACGATCTCATCCTGTTTGCATTCCACCATGTCGTTGGTGAACATGGCATGAAAATAGGGAATGGAAGCAGCCAGGACTATTCTGTGGGCACTGAACTTGTGCTCTCCCACCTGTAGCAGACACACACAAACATACACTGACCACTCTATTGAACACTCTAAACCATTGCAAATAAATACCATCTGTAATTGTACATCTGTATCTACCATAACTCTAGGAAACTGCAAGTAAAATTCCATATATGTTAGAAGCGTCCAACATGACGAACTGAGCCGTAGGACATATAAAAAAGACTAAGGTAGCTCTTTAACATTGGGATTTAAAGAAAAATTAATTAAATATGTAATATCCATAATTGCAAAACCATGAATCAAATCTCAAATGATCCCTAATGAATCTAATAGAGAATTACATTACAAAGTTACAGTAATAACAGTACACTGTATTATTTACAGTAGTACAGTTATTTATAACCGTGTGTTCGAGGAATTCATGAGATATTCAATACAACATCTAGAAATACCTTTGGGCAAATAGTTTTTTACATTTATACTATACTATGTAAACTGTCATTACATGTAAAAGAACAAAATGTTAGGACTGTAAATAAATCCTAACTTTCGAACACTAGTGTATTAAGAACTGCAAAACCAGCAGTTTCAGGTAGTTTTAGAAACCAAAACTGAACGATCAGCATTCTGCTTTTCCAAAATACAGTTCTAAACCGAGCACAGCTATTTATAGCTTACTGAAAGAGAGTCTTGGGAAAGATATTCTTCTGTCCAACATTTACAGTGGTCTGAAGAATAGACGACTGAAGTGAAATCACTGAGCCTCTCGTTTCTGCTTATTTATTTCTTCTTCCCCATTTTCATTAAAAACAACTTACTCTTATCTCCTTGCCTTCCTTACTTTTCCTTAACCTCTGAATTCTCTTTGACAGGAGACGTTCAGGTGTACTTAGCCTGCAGTAACTTGGTTGAATAGCGGACGCTGATTTAAGTATAGCTTTACAGGTTTGAGGAACAGATGTGGACTACTTGAGCACTGATGAACATCGCTCTGGATAAGAGAGCCAGCTAAATGTCGTAAATGTAAATCTTTCATAGCATCCTTTCACAACTTCTTACATTTCATGATGCATGCAATTTTAAATAACATTTATTTAAAGCTCTCCAATCTAAGACAGGTTTAGTGTATTGACTGAGTGTTATATGACATTACTTGCGTCATACAGCCTGAAAGAAAAGCCCAGTCGATTCCAACAATATGTCGAGCAGTAATATAAATTCAAATAGCACATCTATATTTCCCGACATGAACCTTGAAAGTGTATAGAACCCGTGTTAAAACAAATTAACATCTTGAGCATTTTGTATTTCTAACATTGCTCAAGTTCTGGATGATGAACATGACAGAAAAGATTTTTTTGCTTTAAAAGTTACAGTCTGAACGCTTTGTAAGAGGCAGTTGTAAGGTAAAAGGAAGCAAAACCACTAATAGAAATCAGTAATTTACATCAGCTTATCATCTGTCGGCTAGGTGCATGGGGCGTGGTTACTTTTAGTCAGCAGGGTAGATGGGACAAGCAGGCCTTGTGCCGGTCAGGTGAGGCACAGAATTAATCACTCACTCGGCCCACAAAAGAGGCTTTTGATCCAATGCAACAAACACAGGTGCTGGAGGTGAGAGTGGAGGAGAGAGTGCAGCTTTAACTGCATAATCTGAAGTTAGTCATAATGCTGCTTAACAAGGGGACAAACTGATTGGTCACATACTCTGTTCTGTCGAGTCATGGGGATATGAGCACATCTGAACAAACTGGGCTGTTAAAAGCAGGGAATGTATGTGTGTCTGGTTTTACATAGCCAAATAATCAGGGGTTGGCAAAAACAAATGACAGCCCAATGAGCGCGTGGAAAAAAATAAACAAATATCTCAAAGGTGGGTGTCGCCCCTTTTCTGTCATATTAAATATGAGTCAGTAAATGGTGGCGATGATATTTTTGGAGCTGTATTTTTACCCATTATAAGACAAACAAGTCAGCCGAGGCAATCATAAACTCTGCCACAATCCTGCACGCTCCCGAGTGAAAACATGTTGAAGAAAAGAAAGCGTGTGGTTTAGGGTTGCACAACATATTGTCTGATAATGGTTATTGCAATGTCGTCTGTCTCTGCAATGCTGATACCACAGAAGGCAAAAATATGCAAATAAGCCTTTAACAAATCAATGTATTCAATAGGGTGACCAATCATGAATCCAAGTGAGAGTTGCTGGGTGCTCTGATGAATCAAGCTATTTATGTAACCCAACAAAAATCGAATTAATTTGATGAATATTTAACCATTAAAAGCATTGATTTGATTTTTTTTTTTTTTAAGAGCCTATGTTCTACACTTTCCTTCTACTGATTTTTTTGTGTTGGTTTGTGTACCACAATACAAGTCATAATTCATCCTTACAGGACCATTTTTATCCTTTAGAAATTAACATCTGTTACTGTGCCTTTAGAATTGATATTTATAAATGATCTCTTTCCTGACAGGCTGCCATGTATTTCAGCTCATTCAAAAATCAGTCAGCACAGGACTGAAACACTCACACAACTTTTACAAAACCTATTGTTTGAAAATGGTCCATTTATGCAATTTAGTTTCCATGTATGGACAAGATGGATAACTGTATGGATAACAATTTTTATTTCAAGCCTTTTTAGTTCCAGAAAAGTGATCATATGGGTCCTTTAATATAATGAAAGGCATCCCAATAGCAATTTGTAGCAGTATAAACACAATACCAACATTTTGTCCATATCGTGCAGCTCTAAATTCGCAACATGGGTATGGGTGAATGGAAGTAAATGACATGCAAATTCCAAATTCAAGCCGTGGCTCCCGAGAGTGAGGAGATGCGGAAGGTAAAGCTTGATTTATGAACACTTGTGACATTAAATAATAGAGGACACATTCCACAGGTGTATTTATGGTTCTCCTAGAATAGGTTTAGGATTAAAACTACAGCAAAAAAAAAGTTGTTCATGGGTGAATCATTGCTGGCTTTTACAGTTTCCTCCTGGAGTGAAAAAAAGATTGAAAGACCCCTTGCTCCCTCTGTAGTGTGCTACACAGGTGAAATTATTCTACACCCAGACAAGTGCCCTACAGGTTCAACAGAGATCCGTCTGGAATTCAGTCTTGGTTTTAATCCAGATGCTGGAAACACTCATAACCATCGCCAATAGAGCAGTAACTCTCCTCTACCCCCTACCTTTGTGTTGTCGAGATACTGATATTTTAAAAATGGCTTTTAAATCACAAAAACTGGGAAATCTTCTGGCCAAGCCCCACATCAACCTGACAGCTGAGCAGGAGCACAGGGCTCTAGTCCCTTAGAGACAGGATGAAGCAGTTGATATACACATACATAATCCACTTCTGACACCGAGTATTGTACTAAAACACACTAAATAAGCTCTATTGTCACAAAACACGCTACTAGTCCTGGATGCTAACACCGCAATGGAGTGGATACCAGTGTTTGCTAGCTAGCTTAACCATCCGGCTGCGCACAAAAACACAGAACTTCTCACTAGTTACAGTTAGTCATCATCTGTGTTATCGTTGCACATTTCGCAGGCGAGGAGAGCCACCGCTGACACCTGTTTTCAGGCTGTGTCCTCACTCCAGCCTCTCCTCAAACCGAGCAGCTCTGTTAGCCTAGCCTAGCTTAGCCTAGCCGGCAGGTTGGGCGAGCGGCTGGTTAAAAAGTGTTTTCAGAGAAACCGACCGTACCTTCAGCGTGACATCGCAGAGTTTGCCCTGTCGTCGGATCTCCTCCATGACTGCATATCCACGGGTTGGTAAATCGTGGACGGAAAAATGCATCAGGTCCTCCAGCTCCTCGAATATCATATCACCCATCGTCATTGAAGGGGAAGAGAAAGCTGCTTCGCGAACTCGAAAGAAGAGTGGGCCTCACTGGCCGCCGTAGCAGGAACAAGAACAACAGCAACAAAAATGACACCACCACTACCACAGCCTGCAAAATGAGGGAGAATCTTTTGCTAATTAACGACGAATAAGAAGCCTAACCGCCTCACTATTAAACTATTATATGTGGAAACCTCAATTGTCACAACTCCTTGCACTCCATGTGTTATCTTGCAGTGACTTTGGATTAACACTGGGATTTAAACCATATTCCCCAACAGAGGGATTATCAGGAGCTCTTAGAGGAGGATAAAAGCTTTCCCCCCTCATCAGCACATCTGAGCATGAAACTGTCACCTACACAGAGACTTGTGAGAGAATATAAAAGAAAAAAGCAGAATTCATACTAGTATTTATACTAAATAGGGCAGTTGGTGGCCTAGTGGTTTAGGGAGTTGCCCCTGCCATCAGAAGGACGCGGGTTTGAATCCCAGGACTGTTAGTGGCACAAATCATGTACCCTTGAGGAAGGTACCATCACCCCACTTTCCCTGGGCGCCCCTCACTGGTGGCTGCCCAATGCTTCACTTGATGAATAGGTTACATGCAGAGAAAGAAGTTCACACTGTGTGCTGTGCTGTGGTGTGTTCATGCATGACTATAAGGGGTCACTTTACTTACTAGTATATTATCCAGATAGTGGACTGTACCTCCAAAGGAGCCCCCAATAATTCCTCAACACTTTTGCATAATTCAGTCACTGAGATGCAAATAGAGTGCTTCTGAGTGGTTTTATATGAATGGGTGTGCTGTAGGGAAATTTACCAAACTAGGTGGCACCATGTCTAAGATGCAAATTTAGCCATTTGTTTACTATGTGCAAAACTGACTAGTGAAACTACACATGTCTTCTGAGCATTTAAAGGAAATATTGGGATAAATCTGACCAAATACGTTTTCTCTGAGTACTATGTTCCTTACACTGCTCTTAATGTGTCTTTCAAATCCAACTACCTAAGATGCCTAAGAAGTATTTGTAACAATTTCAGCTTTATTACCTTTTGTGAGTTAGTTCACAGAGGCATATGATGCTTCAGATGTCTATTTCCTATTACCATAACTGAGAACATAATTTCTTTAATTTCTGTAGGATGAAACATTTCATCCTGGACTTTTTTGCATCCAAATGATTAAATTATGTAGAAATTTTGTAAAATCAGTGAAATATTGATATTTGTTATTGCATTGCTGAACTGTAAGGACATTTTACAAACAGTTATTTCAATTACTCATCAATATGCCATACTCCAATAAGAAAATGGAGACATTGTTATACCTAAACTTTCAGGGTGACATTTCTGTCTGCAGATTTTCAGTACACTAAGAATGGTAGTGTCATCAAAGAATTTAAAACAATAGTACACAATTGCTTTAAATCAAATGTGCACAATTTCCTTATTATTGTAAACATATTCAGTCAGCCAAGAGGTATTTCATGTCCAAAGTTAGCCTCTTTAGTTTTGCACTGGAGTTATGTGGCCAATATAGCTAACAAGCAAATAATATTATAATAAATCAATAAAAGCCTGTAGACTGAGGGTGTTTTCTTTTTATTTATACAGTCTTTACTTTCCTTAGCTATGTACAATTTCTTACTCAGAAACACTTTCGGTGGCTCCTGAGTGTTGCAACAATCTAAGCTCTGGTCCCCATCATCCGGAAAGTGCGAGTTTGATCCCGGGTGCTGTAAGCATTTAAGGATCCTCTCATCATTTAGACAATGCTAGCCAGCAGGTGTTTGTTAGCTAATGTCTCCTACAGGTATGTTTGTGTGATGCTACCAGTCCAGTGAAGGATGAACTGACAACAGGATGTTGGAGCACCCAAGGCTCGTCGATTCGTACAAGCAATAAAGACTATTCAAACCATTTTTTAACACTGGTCACGGGACAAATGCATCGCAGCACACATGCATCACACCCTTCTGAATATGGGACTGTGTAGCTGCACGCTGGTCGGAGTGCCCACGCTAACCACCTTCCAACACCGAAAGCACTTACAATGGGCACATGAGCATCGGAACTGGAACTTTGAGCAATGAAAGGAGATCCCCTGGTCTTATGGTGCCACCTTCTTTAACGCAGCATGGGCAGCTGGGTAACCCATTTATCTACAGAAATAATTACACCAGAATCCACTGTGGAAGGAAGCTGGTGGAGGCTGTGTGATGCTTTGGGAAATGTTCTGCTGGGAATCTCTTGGTCTGCGCATTAACGTGGATGTCAGTTTGGTATGTGGCATCGATATAAACCTAACAGGGGATCAGGTAAACCCGTTCATTTCAACGGTATTCCCCAAGGGCAGTGGTCTCTTCATAATACTCTCTGCCACACTGTACATACTGTTGAGAGATGGTTTGAGAAACACAATGAAAAGTTCAAAGTGCTGCCCTGGTCCAAAAACAAGCCTGTGTGGGATGTGCTGAAAAAAGTCTAGCTCCACCTAGCAGGTTACAGGATTTACAGGACCTCAAAGCACCATCAAAGGTGTTATACAGTACATAAATTTGTGGGTTGGAGCTGTTTGGGCTGTTTGGGCTAACATGTATAGGCAGGTGGTCATAATGTTTTAGCTCATTGGTTTACACCATAAGGGAATCTAGCTTTCACCATACATACACTTCTAACACAAGTGTAATACTTAGACATCTAACATGTTATCATTCCTTGTGCACTTTTGAATGAGTTGCTGAGGACCTGGGAAAGATTAGAAATTTGCCAAAATAAAGTACCCAGGCTAAATAAAAAACTACGGTGTAAACAGTACTACTATTTAAATAGTATATAAATAAAACAATGCATTCAGTGTGCATATAGAAATAATGGGTACAAACACTGTAACTGGTGAGGTACTCAACAGTCATAATTTTTTTATTTTTACCATTTTCCGACCTCTCTGTTGCCATTTGATTTAAACAGACTGTTCTAACAGCCTAATCACCATTTGCACTTGGGTGTGAATGGTCTGGTTTGAAACTTTACTGATGTTTATATGTTACACATAACCCATTTTCCACGATTTCCGCACATTACATTATGCAAAAGTGCAAATATGCTCCTGGAAAAGTGAAGTAACCTTTAAAAGTTATTTAAGATAAGGATTGTTTGTGCCTTGTTGGTCAAAATTGTACTTTCAGCGTATTGAGGCATTAAGATTAATGCCTCAATTTGTTTGCTGAAGATTCATATCGGTAACCATACTGAATCATTGTGAGATTATTTGTGGCAATGAATGGGCCTATTTTCACCACACAGATGTTTGAAGCCTTACTCTGTGTGGAAAGTTAACGCCATATGGGAATGAAATTACCCAAATCTGACCTTGATTTTGTGCCATAGATTAGTGAGGGACAATCAAGAATTCTTAGAGGAAATATGCGATGCACACCTCCCTCAATCACGCCCGTTATCTTTCCTGTTAATAGGCAGTCAGTTGAAAAATGAATCGCATATGCCTGTCACTGACTCTATTTAGAAATCCAGCCTTCTCAGGAAAGTGTTTTTTTCACAGCTTTAACTGAAAGAATTAGGCTTGAGAAGTTTACTTTTATCTGATTAATTATATTTGATTAAGCTCAAAATGTTTGAAGATTTGTCACTGAATGTTTCTGCTCTCCAAATCAAGGCTAATTTCATTTTCTCCAGTTAACTCCTCTCCTCCGGGGCTATAAAACAGACAGTGTCTGCTGCAGCTACACTACCCGGAACTACAGATTTGCCTGGCTGACCATCTAAAGCCTGACGAGCCTGTAAGTATTTCCCCAGTGCTTGACATGTTTAGTATATAATGCTGGAGAAGAAGAAAATCTGTGGGTGCTGGCTAACTGAGAAATCCTGTTTTGTGGAAGACCTCCGTTCTTGTTTTTTCAATAAAATGGCATTTATTCTAGCATTGACTTTCATTTCAGAAAATGAGCAGGAACTACATGTCCAAGTATGATGAGCTCCACGAGGGAGACTACCTGTGGTCCAACAACAAGGAGCACAAAGCAGTTTTTCAGGTAAATGTTCTTGCTGACCTTAGAAAAATGGGTGCAAAACTCACTGATGTGCCTCCTTGCCACTTATTCGCTGGCTGCTTCCCACCTCATGTGCCATTTATATAAATCCCTGAGCGCACCAACTCAACATGCTCCAACAAACCCAATCTTTGGTGTTCAGTACTTGCACATGATTATTTGGAGGGTCTTCAGTGTTCCAAAGTTTTAGAATGTTCTCTCCCATTCAGATGGTTCTGGGATGTTTTACTCCATTCATTCCACTCTAGAATGTATTCCTTCAATGTTCTGGAATATAATTCTCTAATCTCATTGTTCTAGAAAGCTTTCCTCAATTCTTGCTGTTCTAGAATGTTCTCTACCATCTCCACTGTCCTACAATGCTTTCCTACGTTCCTTCT
Source organism: Bryconaethiops microstoma (assembly GCA_037577275.1). Lineage (NCBI taxonomy): Eukaryota > Metazoa > Chordata > Actinopteri > Characiformes > Alestidae > Bryconaethiops > Bryconaethiops microstoma. Next base: position 18,094,942 of record JBBJLS010000011.1, read on the forward strand.
GTTTTTTTTTCCTCCAAATGCACTGTTCTATAATGGTTTCTCTCCATTCTCACCGTTCGCTACAATGTTCTCTTTCATTTGGTCCATCACTTCTTACTGTAAAACAACATGCATCCAGTTGCCAACATTAAAATCGTGTTTGTGTGCTCCTGACTTCTTTCCTCTGCTGGTTTAAATGTCTCCTACAGGAAGACGGCAACTTTGCCATCTACAGCTGGAGGCAGGTGTGGTCGTCTGACACGGGTGGAGTGAGGGATGCCCACCGCCTGTGTATGCAGGAGGACTGCAACCTGGTCATGTACAGGACGGATGACAAGGCAGTGTGGCACACCAACACCCACAGGGCCGACGCCTTCAAGATGTGCAGATTGTACCTCCGCAACGACGGCAACCTGGTCATCGAAAAGGATGGAGAGGAGGTGTGGAACTCGGCCCTGTCCAGGGGGCAGAAGTGAAAAGAGCAATGTCTGTGGCCATTAACACAAACAAATCCACAAACCATCTGGCTCTGCTGCTCTGTGTTTGTGCTGTTGATTTATCTCAATAAAGCTCGAGTAGAATACGCTACCTGTGTGCAATTGGGTCTTTTTGTGACACATCAGTACTTGCCAAATGAGAATGGTGTTACAGAACAGTACATAGAAATCTACAAGTTACATTACCAAAACTCAGTATAACATCAAATCTCACAGTATTTAAGTAATTATCTTGTTCAGTCTTTCCTTTGTACACTACTGCCTTCCAGTCTTAAATCCAGCCACTTACAGCTGTGTCCTTCCAACAGAGCTCTCACTGACATTATGTTCTGCTTCAGAGAAACACGTTCACACAAGCAGCTACCCAACCACACCTCAGCTGCCACATACATTTCTCCTGATGAGCATCTAAAATGGTTAAAGGAGAAATTTCCGAGATTAGAAAAGCATGCACTTGCACAATGAAGGGCAAAGCCAAAGGAGAAGTGAAAAATCAGTCGTTTTCAAAAGTGGAGATCGAAAAAAGTTAAAAGTTGCAGCTGTTACCTGGTAGACCATCAACACCGTCTTAATCGGATAAACAGCACTGAAAGCTTCCATCTATGAGAGCCAGAAGAAAAACAAGCTTTGATCTGTCATGAGGTGTAAGGTTGTGTTGATGGATGATTGTAAATTTGTAACTGGTGTTACTTGCATCATGAGAAGCAGAAAACCACATGCAAGTCTGAACTTCTTGAATATCTAGAAAAAAAGATTTCTCCAGAGAAACAGAAAACAAGCTGTACTAAAGTCTGGACACACCCAATACTGATGCCTCCGAGATTATATTTAGTTGTTCAGGCCACGGTGTGATTTTATGTTAAAAATATTTTGCTGTTTTTCCCCAAGGCTGAAAAATAAAAAACTTGGCCATTTTGGACCAAAATTGAATAAAAAAGAAGGGTGTAGATTTTGGTAAGTCACTGGCTGGTCAGATTACATGTTTTGTTGATTTTGCAGTTGAAAACAATATACTACATGTACTTCACAGAGAAAAAACATTTTTCCCAGTAATTTTGCATTCAAATGTGGACCATTTGTATTTATTTTTAGTTAGAAAATCAAAATACATCCTCTACATTTTATTGCAAAATGACAGTATTTTTCCTTTGGCCGCATTTAACATTTAAGATATCTCCTGTTAAAAAACTGCTGGTGCTAAAATTTTCGCAGACAGCTGCAAATACATTTCAATTCAGTAGACAGTATTATTATTTATCATTTATTATCCCAGAAAGGCAATTGATGGCAGTCAAAATACAAAATGCATACATTAATTAAATAAATAAATGATGACTGTGGGAATAACATGGTGGTACATTGTCAAGAAATGTGAGAATGAGACGGCAGCATCAGCAGATTCCTACAGAAAGGTTTATGCTGAAAACAACTCTTTTTAATGAAAGTATTCAACGTCAATTTATAGCAAAAACACTGAATTCTAAAATCTCATTTTGTTTGAATCCCATCTTGATTCTGTGACTGACCTCTTCAGATTACGTGATAATCTCTGTATCTTTGCCATAGATTGATTCTATCCATTCTGCTTACCCTGTGACTCACTAAAACCACAGCTATAAGAGACTCGTCCCTTGGGACTGAAAGTGAAGCCTTCAGTATTTTACTCAGGACAGTGAGCTACACACAGGCGTTCTGTAAAACTCAATGTGTCCCTTCACTGGAAAAAATGAAAAAATTGCAGCATAACACCATCATCTCAAAAGTGTTCACTATGTTCAAGTTCGGCTTTGGTGAAACTCTTTTAGATCCCGTAATCAGAGTAAATGTGATAGATTGCAGGTCAGCTAAAGGGAATCTGATGAATGTGTACTTTTATTCACACACTGAGGTTAGATGTTTCTATGTATGTTTCTATAGATAGTCATATAGTCCGTCTTATAGTTACAGGTGTACTATGTAGGATTAGAAGTAATGAACTGCAAGTCATCCCATCTATCTTCAATCAGGTCGTATATCAGTGTGTAAAAGCCTTTGAATGTAAGAAACTGGGACCATTTGGGGATTAACAGACTGAAAGTGTCATTTTTTAAATAGCATCATCTTGTAACGGACAGCAATATATTTGGTCATTATGATACAGGACATGCACGGCCTTGAGTGAAAGTCACTCTTTAATTGAATTTGCCACTTTCAAATAGTTTTACATTGTTTTTTTTTTCTTATGTAAAATGAATCCACAGTATTTCCTTTCAAGCACATTTATGTGGAAAGTAATCTGAATTTATTTTATTACTAACTATTTTATTCAATTCTTTGTTGCGCACTGGCCACATCTGGATAACCCACTGAATTCTTAGGGAGTATCATTCTCTTTGAGATTAAGAGTACACCAATATGAGAAGAACAGAGTCTAACAAACCTTAGTTACTACACTGATGGATGCTGACTGCACTGAGAGGTTCCTCTACAGTTTTATAGGTAGCTTGTTTTTCTTCTTCAAAATATCAGTGTAATTAAGTAGTGAGATGCAGACAAGAGTCATTCCGAGTGATTAGATGAATTGTGCTCAGTGGGGGGTTTAGGAACCAGACGTGTTTAATGCCTCTAAACAAATTCTTCACAGATAGAAAAATTCTGATGTCTGATTGTTTTTTGACAGTTTGAAATGAGGTTTTTGTTTTAAATGTATGTTTTGAAGGAAAGGTACATGCAGGATGTTGTAAGACAAAGTAGTCCTTAAGGAAAAGGTTATGACTATTTTGATATTTAACACCATTACATATGTGGAAGCAAAATGAATAGTCATCCTGAATAGTAAATAAAATGGTTATATTCATGTTGTAGAAATGTTTTGACCCCTGGCTCCTGTTACCACCACTGTAAAGAATGGTCAGTAAGTTTCTTTACAATTAACCATTTACCATTTCAAATCAAAACATTCTGAATGGTCTCACACCCATAGACCCCGGGATAGGCTCTGGGCACCCAGGAACCTAGTGAGGAACAAGAGGTCCTGGGTACCCGTGAGTGAGTGAGTGAGTGAGTGAGTGAGTGAGTGAGTGAGTGAGTGAGTGAGTGAGTGACATTCTGAACGATGTTTTTACCAAATAATGCAGAAATTTTGATACATCACAGGTTTTTGATCATCTCCTTCTGAGTTTAGGGAACCAACTCACCTCTGACTACTTGACAGCATGCAATAGCTGAGTCTAGGTTATGCGTAAACTGGATGAACTGCATGTCATGTAAAAATCCACTAATAAATCAATTTGAATATTCTGTGCAAAAAGAGACAGAGGGTTCAATTTATGTTGGAAAAAAGATAAAAGGTATATAAAAACAGACACAAGCTGAGTCAAATAACAAACTTCACAGAGTTGCTGAACCAAGCTGAACCAAGCAAATAAAAATTAAACATTCTAGTCAGCAAAAGCAGCTTAAAGCAATTACACCCTAATCACTGCGATCTAATATACACATTAAAGCATCTCAAATTCCAATCAAATTGGAAGCGCACACATTCGCATCTAGGTGGAGATTGGTCTCATGCATCCCACTCAGGCATGAAAGGAGGCCTTAGTGCCCACACCGGCCCCCTCCTCTGATCCTCAGCTATAAAACAGGCTTTAAGCATCGGAGCATCATCTCAGAGTTAGAGCCTCATCTGTCTGGTCCACTGAAGCCCCAGTCCAACCTGTGAGTACTTATTCCTGCATTGAAAATTCTTTTTTTTTTTCTAGGATTAGCCTATATCTGGCCTTTAATGCCTTTAATGTAAACAGGTTGGACTTGTTACAAGGCTGGATTTGTTATGAGAGTGTTCAAAAGGCTTTTCATCTTAGCACTGTGAAGATGCTGCACACAATGGCATCATTTATGAATGTAAAAGTTTATGAATGTAGTCACTCATAATATCCACTGAAAGCAATCGGAGAGTTCCATTTCTATGTTGTTTTATGTTCTTGACAGTGTCAGATCAGACAGGTCTAGTTTTCACACCTGCAGATGGCTCTCCTTCACCCATCTGTGTTCACCCAGTCTGGAGCTGAATATGGATGTCATGGTGCTGTCAGTAAATGTACAAATTCTGTTTCAGAACCATGAGCATGAACTACATGTCCAAGTACGACGAGCTCCGCAGGGGAGACTACCTGTGGTCCAACAACAAGGATTGGAAGGCTGTTTTTCAGGTAAGAGTCGGCCTAGAAGTTCACAAATAATGAGAGAGAGAGAGAGAGAGAGAGAGAAAGAGAGAGAGAAATTGGGACATACACGGTGCCAGTGGTGTCCATTTCCATTGTAATTTTAAAAATATAGAATTATGGGTCAGAGATTAAACCTTTTTTAAGGTTTGAAAGCAACAATTAGCTATACAACAATTCACTATGCTTATTCTTATTTGTTCTAATGTTTGAAACAAATAAATGCTTACAGACAGTTTCACATAATTTCTTAAACGTGTTAAACTTTTGCACAGCGCTGTATAGGTGCGGCTACCTGAGTGTGTGTCTTGGTTGATGCAGAATAAGCATAACTTAATATGAAAACTATGTCATTTTTTACTAGGTTAAAACATTTTCACTCAGTAAAAACCTTTTCATCTTTGCTGTGTGTCTGTGTTGCAGGAAGACGGCAACTTTGCCATCTATGGCTGGAGGCAGGTGTGGTCGTCTGACACTGGCAGCATGAGGGATGCCCACCGCCTGTGCATGCAAGATGACTGCAACTTAGTCATGTACAAGCGGGATAACAAGGTGATTTGGCAAACAAAGACCCAGGCAACTGGAGGCTTCAAGATGTGCCGCATGTACCTGCGCAACGACGGCAACCTGGTCATCGAGAGAGATGGAGAGGAGGTGTGGAACTCAGCCCAGTCCAAGGGCTACAAGTAAAGAGGCCCAGCACATGAGCTGTGAGCGCCAAATAATCTCCAAACAATACTGCATTATTCAGTTCATAAACTGATTAAAATCATTCAATAAAGTCTAATGCATGCTCTGCTTAAGCTCCTTGTCTTCATTTGAGTAACATTATGGTAGCATTTTTTAAAATTTGTTATTGTTATAAGGCCCTTAAGGCAGCTGGTGGCCTAGTGGTTAGGGAGGAGCCCCTGCAATCAGGAAGTCGTGGGTTCAAACCCCAGGACTACTGCTGGCACCACTGAGGTAGCCTAGAGCAAGGTACCGTCCCCGCACACTGCTCCCCAGGTGCCGTGTTGCTGGCAGCCCACTGCTTCACTCTGTAAATGGGTTAGATACAGAGAAATAATTTCACATTGTTCAAGCGTGACTGTAAGTGTTTGGAATTAATGTATGATAGAAAAACCAACAATAAAATTATTCTTAAACTTCTTAAACATAACAGGAGTCAGGAGACATACACCTCGCATTCGGGCTAATGTGTTGGTGGACCAACAACCTAGGTCCACCCAAACTGAACTTAAATTTAAGACATAATTACTCCTGAGCATACCGGCAGCCGAACTAATTACATACACATATTCACGCCCGGTTTGCTTAGGACGTCAAAATAAAAGACAAAACTCAAACTAGTGCTGCAGAAGATCACAATACCCTTCAAAGGAAAGCTGAAAAGATAACTGGGGACCCTCTTATACACTACACACTGCACCCACAAAGCCACCAGCATTGTGGATGACCCAACACACCTCTCCCACACCCTCTTTCATCTGGCAGCATCTGGGCCAGGATGGGGAACAGTTTCTTGATACAGGCTATCAGACTCCTAAATCAGAACTGAATAACAAACTGTATGTTATACACACACACACACACACACACACACAGACACACACAAACACACCCAAACACACACACACACACACACACACACACACACATTTGTGGGGGTGTGTGTGTATGTGTGTTTGTGTGTTTGTGTGTGTGTGTGTGTGTGTGTGTGTGTGTGTGTGTGTGTGTTTGTGTGTGCTTCCTCTCTCCCAGTCACATGACATACACAAACTAAACTGTTCTGCCAAAACAAAAAAACCTACTCTCCCACTGCCAATGGAAATACCCTGTATTTATCAAATACTGTATTTATTTAATACTGTTGCTGCTCTTTGCTATTTTTTCACAATTGAGTCTACCTCAAGCTTTGCTTTTCTTTCCATTTTTGCACATTGAATGACTCTTCTGTTATAAAATATTGTCATAATACTGTTTTCACTCACAGTAGAACTGTTTCTGCTCCTGTTGTCTGCACTGTATGTTGTCGTGTAGATTACTATACTGTCACTCTCGTGTTTTTTACACTCTCTCCTTATTCCTGCTGGCACTTGTGTAGTCTTGTACTCTTTCTGTTTTTGTACTTTGTGTTGCACCATGATCCGGCCTAAACATTGTTTTATTTCACTGCGTACTGTGTATATGGTTGAAATGACAACACCTACTTGACTTGACCTGACTTGAGTAGTACAAATGAAGGCTGGTTTTGATGTCCTGAAAATGTCACTAGAGGTAATAAAAAGCATGCTCTGCACTCTCATGTAAACAAGCCTGTTACTTAGTCAAGAGTAGTTTGATTTAATGATCTTGTGCATGGTATAGAGAGTATTCTCATCATAGGGCATGGAAAATGAAGACAAAATAAAAGCAGATGACACAACTCTTGACACCGATGTTGCTCAACACTGTAAAAATATTCGGGTGCCCACAAGTTGAGACAACTCAAGTGCATCAAGCGACCTTCAAATTTAAGACTGATATGACTTACTTCAGCACTTGGCACCCTGGTGATGTTATGCACCAACATTGTGAATGACACTCTTGTTTTTTTCCCCGTATTTAGGCTTACAGCCAGGCTAGTACTGAAATCAGGCCTACTAGAATAAGAGCAATATATTACTATAATATACATGCTACACTAATGAATGCATTGTTGATGGGGGTGTACTATTTCAGCATGGTAGTATGCAGTATTGGAGGCAGCTTTGATGGGTTCAGTAATGTGTAGGTAACTGTTTAAACCAGCAGAGGGCACAACGGATTGGGAACAATATGGGAGTTTTTCAACCGATGCGATTTACATAGAGTCATTTAGCTAACTTTGTTATCATGATGTTGCCTGACATTGACTGTTTCAGTCCTGTGATTGATGTGAGACACGGCACGTACTCATACTCACTGTTTTCCATTGCTCACCCTCTATTGCTTATTATGTCTTGGAACTGATTTAGTCACTGGACTGAATGAGATGATGACACTGTGCTTTGACCCTCGCCACTGGTGGAGATTGCGGAATACTTGTACAGAGAAGTTCTTCACCACACCCTAGCAGTGCTTACCTTACAGTAAACACATTTCCAACTTAAAAGGCCTCTGTATCAGTGGTTCCCACCCCTGGTCCTAAAGCTCTGCACATTTTAGTGTTTTCCATGTTTTCAACATACTATCCAACTAATTAATATTCCTTGGGTTGAAGTGGGTGTGTAAGAGCAAGTAGATCTCCAGGACTGAGGTAAAAATATTCCAAATTAAAGGCCATAATAAATGCATTTCCCACAGTCAAAAGAAAATAAAAGCATTTCCATCCAAAAATAAATGCATTTCCCAAAAGTGTTTCCCACAGTCAAGAGAAGCTCCTACTCTCCTTTCTCAACCAGCTTTTGGGTAAGAATTGGTTACCTTAGCATGATTAGTCGTAATCTGTATAAGGTTTATCGGTTTACATGATCAGAGCCTTCAGCATGCTATCTTAATTTTTTTTCTCAGATAAAGTGGGCTAAAGTGTTCAAAAACCTGAGAAGTGGTATTGGGAGAAGATGGCTCTCTGGGGACCAAATTAAACATTCAAGCAGACCAACTTTGGCCCCCAGACCTTGCTTTGGGCAGCCCCGATTTAAACAAATTTTAAATTAAATATCTCCATGCAAAATAATTGCACATGCAATATTACAACAGATAAACACTTTAAAGGGCCTATACTGTAAACACTTCATTCATTTTTTTAAACCAAAAACAACCATAGTTCACTTATACATAAACAATTTCCAACCTCTCTTTATCCCTTAGAATTAAACAAGCTGTTTTCAGAAACTGCTTTATAAACTACACAGTTTAAGGACTGAACTGTTTTTTTAAATTAATCTCTGTTCTGACTAGCTACCTTTATTGTGTCTTTAAAAAAAGGCAGGCTGAAACAATGTATTGAAGCGTTTCTTAATGAGTTAAATAAAACCTTAAGAAATTGTGTGAAATTGGTCGGGTGGTGGTCACTTAAAACGTCGTATCTCTAGCCCTACTTTATGTGAAATACATTCTCGAAAACGCCAATATTATTTATATGTGAACTACTATAAAATGACTAGGTGGGTATCTGTAAATGTGTCGGTTTTCATGACACCACAAAAACAAAAACTATTTTTAAAAGTTTCCATATGGACAAAGGGGTTAATATTATGCTCTAAAGTCCTATAGTAATAAAAAAAAAGGGGGGAAATGAAATAAAAATGGGCTTTTTAAGATATAAAAGCCTCCACTCCATAAACTAGATAAACTACAAACACCTGAGTGAAAACTTTTAGAAGTTTACTGGCTCTAACATATCTGTAAACCTGAGTTTAAACAAAAGATCAATAAATGAAGGAATTCATTTTATTCCCAAGAATTAGCAATGGAAGTTGCTTTCTCTAACAGCGGCCTATACAAAAGTGCCATTATTTTACCAAAACAACCTACATAATATTAAAGACCACGACTCATCACTATTATAATCATTTAAAATTAGTCAAGATTTAGGTTAAATATCAAAGCTGGGTCTTTGGCACTGAATCGCTTCTGCTTGGATTTTAGATGCGCCAGTAGTGGGAGGTTTACGGTTGGGCCTTAAAAAAAAGGGAAATTTCTCAAAGCACTGGCTCCACACTGGAGATCTGCACGGAGATGAGATGCTGGTGGGCTGTTAGCAGTCTCAGCGTTATGAGGGCTTTATCTTCTCATGCACGTCCCTCACGTTTCAGCTGAAGGTCTGTGAGGGTCTAGGGTGAGGGGTCTATTCTGTGGCTCCTCCACTCTCTGCTCGAAGCCACTGTTTCGCAAGAAGGCGGCTCGGTTTCCCCCTGAGAACTGGACCCCCGCCAGTCTGGTCGAACCACACGAGCCGATTTCTGGAGCTGCAGCGTTTGTATAATTTTTTGCCCTCATGCTCGACAACACAGTCGTAGCTTAATCGTAAACTACCCAGTGGTGGGCTCGTAAGGTTATTTTCGGACCCCGTTGGGAGCGGAGCAGGGTATAGAGAAGAAAAACCCAGCACGGGCGAATAAAATGACCATGTCTGTCCCAGAGAGGATATCGGAGTCCGAGGGGAAAGAGGAGGAGAGCGAGGACGAGAGTGAGATCCTGGAGGAGAGCCCATGTGGCCGCTGGCAGAAGAGAAAGGAGCAGGTAAGGTTCTGGTGGGTTTGGGTTTGCAGCAGCCCACGAAACACACATGCAGGTCACTATCGCGCTCTAATGCACGAACGTGTGCCCACATCATTGCAAACTGCTTGAAAGCAGATGTTCAAGCCGTTTGCAAGTATGTGAGCACACGTTCATGCGTTAGAGCAGATCTTCAGGCAGGTTGGCAAGTAGATTTTCAAGCAGTTTGCAAGAATCCGAGCACACGTTTAGGCATTAGAGCACGACAGGGACCTGTACTAGTGTTTTAAGATTGGACTGTATTTGTCTCTGTCTGTCTGTCTGTAAAAGGCTTTAGTGTGTGCTGCTGAAATGACTATTTGATTATGACACATTTAAAATCTCATAAAGCAAGGAAACAAAACGGAAAAAAATGTAAAAATACATCAAACGAGTTACAGACATTGCTATAATAATGAACTACCATAATCTGGGGCTGGTTGGTGAGCTTTAATGTGATTGGCTGGGTTTGTTGTTTGAGTGGTACAAACTGTTCGCCCCGCCCAGAGCACGCGCACTCCGTACCCTCGAGCCGAATGTGCGTGAATGCACGCGGGGACGCAGCTTCACTTAGGAGCTACACGCACGCGACGCCTCGTCCCTGTGGTGTGTTTGTGAGTGAGATAGCACGGGTGTGTTTGTGGTTGGGGTGGGATCAGCTTGTGAGACCATGCAGTTGTAGCTGCTGTCCTTCACTCTGAGATAAGTGGCAGTAAAGCTACTAAAGCGTTATCACAGCTTTGCACACGTTGACTCCCGCAGCACACGTACACAGTACTCACGTGTGGCTCAGAAAACTGGTGCCAACACCTACACTGCTGAGGTAACTCCTACAGTGTAGAAGTTGCACCTAAACTGCTGAGGTAACACCGACACTGCTGAGGTAACTTGTACAGTGCAGACGTTGCACCTATACTGCTGAAGTAACTCCTACACTGCTGAGACAACTCCTAAAACATGTGCTGAAGCTCCTATTTCAGCCCTGCAGTAGCACGGAGGAATTGTTTTCCCTGTTCAGAAACTTCTGACCCAACACACAAGCAGCTTATTAATTACAGTTGATTCAGGCGCGCTAGATGAAGGAGGACAAAATGTGCATTGTGTGGGACTGGGAACCTGAAATAGCCCCTGCACTGCTGAGGTAACTTCTGAAGTGTTTAGTTCCTGCTGACAGTGATGAATGCTGTTAGTTATTTTGACAACATAGTTATAAATTCAGCACAAGTAGAGTAAATCCGACCCTGCAAATCCTGTCTGAACATTTCCTCTCTGTAAGAGGGAAGTTAAGTTTGACTTATGGGTAGACTAGTACCGTGAATGACGGCCGTTCCAAGTGTTTTGCAGATCACCTCAAAAAATCGCTGTGCCTGTTTAGTGTAATGGCTGTACCATTAAGGGACTGAAATAGTACACCACTAATAGGAGCTTGATCATTAGTTTAGTATGTAAAGTATGAAATTATATGTTCTCGGACACAGCCCCGCCACTAATGAGCTCTAAGAAACACTGTAAGACACGAAAGAGAGAATTCCACACCAATCCACATCAAATTGTGCATCGGAAGAGTAAATTCAGTTTTGTTGTCGGCATGACCTAACTATTCAAAAGCTGTGCATGACTAAACTGCTCTCACTGACCGGACAGCTGCTTTGCACATCACTTTTAGAAAATGGGTCCTGATGTTTTGCTCGGTGTAATGTGTTTTTCCATTTTGTTATGCTAAGGCCTCTTGGCGCTAGTGATGGTCTCCCATGACGCCTCTTCATAAGCAGCAGTGAGGGCCTATAATTAGAGCAGAAGTGCGGGAGTGTGTGGCGCTCAACAATTTAATGATTTCCTCCATATAAACAAGCAAGAGTGGTGTCACCGTGAGGTGCGGAGGTGCTTGCACAGTGAATGCATGTTTGTTCACACTGTTTTGCCCTCTACAGGCTTGTTTTTCTGTGAGCAGACCTGGGTCAGTCCCTCTGTCCCACACAGTGCTTGGAGCTTCTTTACAGCTTTCGTTGCTGGAACACACCTGATTTAATCCAAAAAAGCCTTAATTAGATCAAGAGTAATATGATGGTGTTAATGTGATCATTTAAGTCAAAACTTAAATTTTGAGATTATAGGTTTTGCCAGTACATCTGTAACACTGAAGACCTGCGGGTATCACAAAGACGGTCATTGAGTGGCTGTAAACAACTACAACCCGTGTGTAGTAACTGCATAAACTACACAGTAACAAACAGCTTATTAGCTTATCATTATTTTCATCTTATTCATTTATTTTGTCCATTTTTTTGATACTTTATTTTTGCAAATACCATACTTGATTAAATTGATGTACGACAAATGCTGTTTGTAAAAACGGCTGCCTTGAAATAGAAACTTTATGAATAGCACGTAAAGCTTACAGGGATACTTTTGAATGAAAATCAAGTCTGGCCAGTTTAGGTGAGGTTGGGGAGTCTCTCTTTTTCAACACGGAGGGATCTTTATCCTTCTGCCTCATGTTAGTACCTTTGAAAGATTGTTTGCCAAGTTTATGGCACTGCACCACTCAATTTAACAATCAAAGTCTTGCAGGTATTTGACGCAGGTAGCACACGCGCATGCAAACTGCATACAAGAACCAACCCAGATGATCTACCGAGGAGATTTAACATAGGGGTGGGCAATATAGGCAAAAAAGAAGTGATGGCACGTTGCAACAATACTATCTTTGTGTTTTATTCGGTGTTTTGCATATTACACTGCATTGTACTACATCCAATTAAAGAGGCCTAATTAACCTCTGGAATGAAAAATGCAGTTACTAAGTTTACTCCAGTGTAAGTACTTACCATATCTTGATATTGTGAGATTACGCTTCCACATGCATTTTGGAGTATATAATGATATTGTTTGGATGTAAGGAACCATGCAGCGCTGAGCTCGGAGTTGTGAAACATTAGTGTAGATTACCAATCTGAGTGTAATCTTAGTGTTTACTTGGTCATAAATTGTGAGCGCTTCCTTAAATGGCCATTGAGCTGCTGTAATATCCACAGCAAGTGCTTAGCAAACATTGTTTTTGATTTATATGCAAACGTCGGGAGGGAGCTCATTTGATTGTAGGCCTGTTTTGTGGTACAGACCACATAGGCAGGGACAGTTCCCTCTTTTTAATGTATGCTTGTCGTTGTCTGAGCTGGTATGAGGTCCCTAGGCAGTTTTACTGTGCTGGTTTAGCACAAAGCCTAAGTGTGAATGAAACTCAGGGTTGTGAAAATTGCCTCAGCACGCCCACGTGAGGACTATACCATCTCTGAATGTCCAGGGTTACTTTTACACAGCTCTCCCATCATGTCTACAGATAGACTACAGCTAGAGGGCTGTATTTTACAGTAAAACTGAACCTCAGTTAGTGATCCTCTGCTTGCTCACGTCCCACTGTGACATGTAGAGACCCCATGATGTCGTTCACCTTCCTGGGTCACACTGTAATTAACCTCACTCAGGATTCACATGAGACGACGGTGGCGGCTGGCTCTTCCAGACTGTACAGCTCTGCGGGATACAAGACAACAGAATGGGCCCATTATTGGTGCCCACAGTGGACGCAGCCAACTTGGCAGTACTGATAAAATGGGCCTTCTCTTGTGTAATAATGTCTATGTTTTTAGCTGGTTTTGCCTAGGATCTGACCAGTCCTTGTTAATTGCTGAGTAACATGCCAGACCTGAACTTTCTACATTTGAGCGTTTGTCCATGGAGCATTTAAAGGGATTGTCGATCGAGTATTCGGGTACTTGTTCGGAAATATGAACTGTTGTATGATGCTGTTTTTGTAGACCAAGGGTCAGGGACTACATAAGCGAGTCTACTTGAAAAAACTTGACATGGCAGTTGTGTGTTGTTTTAAGCATTCAGGCGTAACAGGTGGGGTACAAGCTTCCGTTTGGTTTTAGCCTTGTAGCACCAGTGCAAAAATAAAGACGCCCTGGAAATTTGTCCACCAAAGTTTTGGTCAAAAGTGGGGAAAACGGCCAATAATCTCACTCAAAAAATGTTAGAAGGCCTACAAAGAAGTGTCAAAATGCTAAAATGTTCGTCTTTCCAAAAAAATGGTAGTGAAAATTATTTAAAAATACTGTTAGTTCCCTTGCTCTCCTGAACCAGTGTTTAACCCGTTTGAGTGGCGGCATTAGGGAAAGCGTCATCAGGGTGTAACTATTTCACAAGCCGTTCACAAGCATAAGGCTGAAGGACTTCTCCACTACAAGTTTGATTCCTTACTTAAAATGTGATGCTTGATATTCAGAATACAGAAAGAGGAGTCCCTGTCTGTGGCCACGGTTTTTAAACGACAGAAACATTCACAAACAACAGAGTCAACAAAACCGATGGCCATGGCTGTAGTTGTAGCCTTAGCATTAGCTGCCAGACAAATAAAGGCACTCCAAAAAGGTCGGCCATGATCGGTGTGCCAAGGACGTCTGCGGCACGGGGAGAATGATGAGATCACAAGGCTGCATAAATGAATGGAAGGTCTTTTCAGTCCCTTGGCTGGAAGCTGTAACAGTTTAGAGTTCATGGCTATTCAGATCGGTGGCTGATAGATTTTCCCGGAGGCAGTCACATTGACTTACTGTCTGCATTACTGTCTTCATCTGTAGTCTGCATGTACACGTAGGCACCCCCACAGACCCTCCGGGCTGCATTAAATTCTAGATTTTGCAGAGCAGACACATCTCTCGCTCTCTTGCTCACTCTTTCTTTCTCTCTCCCTCTCTCTCTGTCCCATTCACTCTCCCTTCCTCCCTCTGTTCTCTCATCCTGTTTTTTTTTTCTCTTTCTGTTTTTTTTGCTCTTTTTATTTGCTCTCCCTCTCTGTGTCCTGCCCCCCCCCTCCCCCACCCACTGTCTACCTCATTCTCTCTGTCTTTCACATAAACGGGAAAATAGAACAAGTTTGAAGTAATTCAATAGGTTATAGTCATCAAATGTGGTGATAAGTTTTCCTCACTGGTTGTCATTTAAGCAAAGCTTTATGATTATATTAAAGCTCTCTCTTGTACCCCCCAACCCCCCTCCCCCTCCACACACACACTCTCACTCTCACACACAGTAGGGCTACTAAAGCATGCATGTTATCTTTACGAATTGCCAGCAGCCTGCCAGCAGAGTGGCCTTGGCACAGTTTGACCAACACTCATTCAGAACATAAATCTCCCACGAGGTTTCGCCTCCATCAGCCACTCCACTTTAGCGATGCCCCGCCCATTACTGTAACTGATAATTACCGTATTTACCTTACGGCACCATTACCATATAATTCCCTTCATCTGAAGCAGAAGGCCTTCAGTTCTTTTTCACCCAGCATGAATAAATCATGACTGCATTCATGTCCATACAGTAGGCGTAATGGATAAAGAATTGGGTCCATTTGCTGTTCATGAAGACACTTGATATCATGGCCAAGTGCGAGCCATTAAAAAGTAATGGCGCACATTCGCTTGCGCGGCGTTCGCGGGTGAATTGTTGCCTTTCAAACTGTCATGATTGGATGCTGCTCTCTACGCTACCTGTCGCCCACCTCTTCCATGAAATTGCAGATAGAAATTTCTTGTGTAAACATGCCTTTATAATGACACATGCCTTGCTTTAAGCCTTTGAGTGAATTCTTTGAATTTCTTGTGGGGCTTTACTACTCTTTTGTAATTTCGTAAAAGAGGCGACCTTGATGCTTTGAGCGTTTGAAGTGGTGGGGTTGCGGGAGCAATAGCTTAAGACTTGGTGTTAATGCAACGCACTCCAGAAGCTTCACGGTGTGTATTTCAGACAGGCCACCTGCCAAGATTGCAGCTGCAACAGGCATATTGCTAACACACATTACACAGACTCTCTTGAAGGAAAAAGTATAGTCTGGAAGCCTGCCAGTTAATTTTGATTGGCAACTGATATTTCAGTTTCAGAAACCACCAGAGCAGGTCTATTTGACATGTGTTTCATAGGTGATTCATGCATGCGCTTTGCACAATGCCAACTGGTGGGCCACACCCTGAAAAAGGTTTTTTAGGAAAGGTACTTGTTCTGTAAATAACTGAAGAATCATAGAATTATTTGAATGCGTTTATTGTTATTATTATTATTATTATTGTCTGGTTAAGTAATACGCTGTGATGGAATATTTTTTGTAAGTGGTTCTTTAAGGAACTTTCATAAAAAATTGTTTATCTAGCAATAGTAATCTAGCACCAAAAAGGGATCCACTATTGTTCCAAGCTAAAGAAGCTTCTTGGAACCTTTTATGTTTAAGCTTTCATTATGTGTACATTCACTTCATAGCTCCATCGCAAAATGAAAGAAGCTAATGCTACACACCAAATATAAACTTGATGAGCCAGTACATTTGGAATAAGTGGCGCATTTAGAGAAAGTGATGCGAATTTCTTTTTTGTGCCAAACGTTTGTTTAACATTTTAGCTAACATAAACCAGTTTATGCCTTTCGCCCTATGACCACTGGGATAGGCTCCCACTTTTTCAAACTCTCATCATGGTTATCCTATGCATGTATGTTTGTATGCAAAAGTTTGAAACTAGAGTGTTAAGAAATTAAGAAAATGTGAGCTAAAACATCCTTTACATGGATCTCTGTAGAGGTTCTAAGGAGTGTTTCTGAAGTTCTAAGGAGTGTTTCTGAAGTTCTAAGGAGTGTTCTAGGTGGTGGACCAAAAGGTCATAGGTTTGAATACTACCTCCAGCACACCACCACTGGGTTCCTGAGCAAGACCCTCAACCCCAAGTTGCTCCAGGGAAACTGCCCCCTGTAGTTCGGGACTGGAAGTCGCTTTGGATAAAAGCGTCTGCTAAATGCCGTAAATGTAAATGTTCCAACCCCGTGCTGATTTTTGAATGAGCAGCAATACAGAGCCGATCAGAAAAGAGCTCACTGATGTATATCAGTCTTAAATGTGCAGTAACAGGAGCAGCCTGTTTAATTCTGAGGGATAAACAGAGATTGGAAAATGGTCATGTAAG
The DNA here is from genome assembly GCA_037577275.1 of Bryconaethiops microstoma. Taxonomy (NCBI): domain Eukaryota; kingdom Metazoa; phylum Chordata; class Actinopteri; order Characiformes; family Alestidae; genus Bryconaethiops; species Bryconaethiops microstoma. The sequence continues at coordinate 18,111,850 of JBBJLS010000011.1, forward strand.
AAGGAGTGATGATGAATTATGAATGATATTTTCGGCACACAAACCCACACAAGCGTGATGGGGGGGGAACAGGAGAAAAATGTAGAATGCGGCCCCTTTTAAAACACCTCGGAGAATCTGTGCCTTTACTGCATAAGGATTGGTCAAAATAATTTGACTTGATTTGCTGTAATTGGTCAGCTGGCCAAAAATGCGGAGATTGGTTTGAGGCTCATTTGCATATTGAAGACTTCTGCAATATCAGTACTGCTGAGACTGATATTGTGATAACAGTGAACAGATTGTGCAACTCTACTAGAGGATGTAAAACTTCTGTGGCTGAGTTAAATGGGGGAGAAAAAAAAAAATCTGAAACAGCCTAAAGCGTCAGGAAGAGTCTGCTCCTAAACCTCCTACTCCTTTGTAGCTTTAAAATACTGCAGAACAGCATTCCTTCTGCATGTGAGTAGTCAGAGCACCCTGACTGTACTGCAAGATACTGTCTGTCCCAGGCCAAGCCCACAGCTATCGCCCTTAATGTGGTCAGAGTGTTAAAGTTTGACCATGCATGAGCCAGTGCAGATTGCTTATCTCAAACATGGATTTTCCCTCTGGTCAGCAGCTCCTATTCACTCAGCTGTGAGGGTGAGTGCTCCTTGGCCCTTGGCCAGGGTAAAGAAAAACCAGTGAGGTCCATCTGTCTTTCTTCATCCATCTGGTATTCCTCTCCCATCTTGTCGCCCAGTTTCTAGGAACAGCGTTCTGTTATCTGTTGTGCTTTGCTTCGGTTGGCCAAACGTTGTTCTGTGGTACAGTTATCTGTAGTAATTTCACATTGTGCTTTACGTGGCTGTTCCCTATTTTCTCCCAGTATATTTTTGATCGTGCAGTTGTTTTCCGCTGTGCAGCCTCAGGGGGAAGAAATGCTTCTTTTTTTTTTCTTTTTTTTCCGGAGTGGTTGTGCCAATTGTGAAGGTTGCTTCTTCTTGTAACCATGTTGGGACACGTTATGAATAGTGTTGCACATTGAGTGCTTTCTCAATACTATAAGCTGGTTTTTGTACTTGTTTGAAGACTGTGGATAGGCATTTTTGCCTCTTACCTCTGTTTTTTCCAACTCGAAGCTGCAAAACGCTCGACGACCTTTTGCTACCCTCATGTACTTCATCATGTCAAGGAAGCGTTAATAAAGATTACGTTAATGCCATTCGGACAGCTGGAACAGTCTGAAAGAGGTTTTAATTTTCCTTATCAGTTCAACAGACTCTAGAACCTCAGGGCTGATACTAACTTCAGATATAGCAGTCTGCTGTTCTGCTTATGGGCTTGGATTGCTCAATATACTAAGTAGTACTAAACTTAGTGGGTAATATGGTTGCACAGTGGTGAGGTTCTGGTTTCCTCCCACAGCTTAAAGACATGCAGCTCAGGTGAACCGGTAGTGCTAAAGTGTGTGTGTGTGTGTGTGTGTGTGTGTGTGTGTGTGTGTGTGTGTGTGTGTGTGTGTGTGTGTGTGTGTGT
>JBBJLS010000011.1:18113449-18147296 GCA_037577275.1 Bryconaethiops microstoma
TTTCAGTCCCTTTCAAAATGAGCCGTTTAAGGGCTCTGTCACTTTTATGCAAATAAGCTGTTGCTGGCCATGCCCCATCCATCCCATGCTAACGCTGCGCATTTAATATACGTGAAACAGAGGCGCTATCCAGCCCTATATGTTTGACCCCGAGTCGGACACAGAGCAAGATGAACACACCACTTCTTGAGTGACTTGCCTTTGCCTGTAGCCAGAGCGCTCAGCATCTTATCTGTGCTCGTAAAACCAGCAGACAAAAATGGCGGATCTTTAACTAATCTAGTGGGTGGGGGCTTGACAGATGAGGGGTGGTTCTATGCAAATTTTCCCATTATGATGTCACAATGGGGGGAGCATCCAAACAGCTCATAGAAGCACATGATTCCTGACACTAAAATCTTTTCTATTGATTCACAGAAAACAGATGGGAATAGAGACACAAATGGAAGTACAAAAGGATGCAAAAAGTGAGTTTTGCATAATATGGCCCCTTTAACACTCACACATGCTGGTAGAATAGTGATGGAACTGCAGGAGCACACAGATGCCTAATACATAATGCATGAACTGTAATAGGAGGATCTGACTGTGGAAGCCAATCCCTGATACCAATGCAAGAGAATATATCAGGGCAGGAAATGAAGGTAGTAGTGTTTGTTTTTATTAGACCAGCAATTTCACTGGTTTACTGGAGGAGAATTTACAAGGGTTGAAAGCTAAAGGCTGGATTTATGAGCATTCTATTCCCAGTTATTGGTCCTTTTGGACTTTCAGTCTATTTTAACAGGTTTGAAAAAAGGCTACTTTGGTGCAAAGTCAGTCTTTTTTTGTGCACAAACACAAAGATACTTTAATTCAATAAATCCCAATGGTATACTGGCTTTGCGTCACAGATTTCAGTGAGTTATAGTCCTTACATAGGACTAATGTTTTCATTACCCATGTTACTGCATTACGTCAGCTGCGAAGAAAGACACCTTCCGGCCAGGGTTGTGTTGTGAATTCTTAGCTTATAAACATTGCTTGCTCATGTGTAACCAACATAAAGAGAATTTATTAACCCCAAATGTAGAAGGAGACTTGTTTTATAGCTCGCCATTCCACAGCGTGGTGTTATGGCTGCGGGATTGTTCTGAGGATCCTAACTGTTTTGCATTCACAAGCAGTGGTCTTAAAGGAACAGTGTTGCTTATGTGGTTTAGGACATTGTATGGCACACTGTTTTCTAGGGGTGTAACAATGCATTATGACATTCATGATATTGTGATACAAAACTGTAAAGAGCTTTCTATGGACTATTCTGTCTGTATACTGTTTGCACACTCTTGTAAATTACTAGAATTAGTCCAACATGTACCGCAACAAATGTTCCATGTTCATGCACTCTATTCAGGCCTCCCAGCATGGATAATGATCGCTGTATTCAGCTGTGGTGCAATTTGCTAATGACACAAGCTGGGAGGCGGGAGAAGTGTGCCCTATGTCATGTGTGAGCTGGACTGGATTGTTAATTAGTGTTGGTCGTTTACAAACATTGGTGTTTAATAGTGTGTTGCAGCTGTGTTTGGTGAGAGCACAGCTGTGTTTGGTCTCAAGGACAACACTAAATAGAATACAACAATTAAGACTGGTGCACTAAATTGCATAGGCTAAAATCTCAATTTTAACTCTTCACGTTAATGCATGCTGACCATGTTTTTCTGTACGAAGGAGGTTGTTTTCTCTTCACGTGGTCCTGATAAATACATAGTGTTTGAGCAATCTATGCAATAGCTGCCCTATGGCCAGGCCTTCACTCCGAGCTGCTAATAGTCAGTGAGCTCAGTGGGCTGCAGTAAACAGTTTGCGCGTGTGTTTATTTGAAAGATCGGTTCCTCTTAGTCAATCTAAAACTAATTATAAGTTCTTCGGTTTCCTGAAGCTCTGAGACACTGAAAATACTATGAAAACACAAACAACATTTTCCAAGAAACATGTGTGCGCAACTCTAGATCCTCTGCTTTAAGCACTCTTTTTATACACAGTGGCCTCATTCTGCATTCACAAGGTAGGATTTAACGGACTGCTTGACATCTTTGAATGTTTGCTCCATTGTATAATTAATGCGTGCAATCACTCCGCAAACATTTCCAACCAGCCAGTGCCCTATAATGTCCTCTACTGAAGTCCGGTCAGTACAGTAAACGTTCAGAGCACTGTTTATAGACAGAAAAACTTCAGTGCCAGAGCAGATGTTCCTCAGTGGGAGGGGAGCGCAGCGTGACCGTCTGCAAGTCGCATAGCTAGAGCTGCTCTTCTGCAAAAAAAAAAAAGGCTGGTTTCTACAAATGGGTCAACTTAAAGTGAAAAAAAAATTTGCTCGGAGGGGGCATGTGTCTATAGTTTGATTGTGAGCATGCTGTTTTTGTTCTTGCTGTACAGAGGGGGCACTGAAGTATTTTAAAAACAAACAGTCTGTAATCTCACCATTTCACATGAGCTTTATTCACAAGAGATTGAGTCTGTTCGGACAGGCCTGCCTGCGCTGAGCCACGGGAGAGTTATGGTGCACAGAGATCTGAAATACATACAAAAAGCTTATGTTTTTACATTTCATTTATTGCAGTAAAGGAGGAAGTGAAATTGATCATTTGGGTTCATATGGTGTCCTTCATTTGTGTTATGCTCATTTTATTATAAATCAGGGTTATAGGCTGTCCGTGGCAAAATGAAGCCATTTTTACACATTTAGTTCTTTAATCCTTAGATAACATTCGAAACAAATGTGGCATCAGTTGAAAGTTCAGAAGTCACTCTTGCGACAGAATTTCTGTGTTTATTTCGGTGAACTACGGGCAAACTGTAAAAGCTGTGCATATAAGATCTTAAATATCATACACTCTTAAAAAGAAATGAACATTTCTATACTCTCTCACGTACACATTTTTAAAGAGAGCAGTTGGATGAACTCTTAATTGGTACAGAACTTTTGGATTATGTGAAGGTTTTTTTTTTTTTTTAAAGACCTTTTCTTGAATGCTGCCATTTTAAAGAGTGTATTAAACCCTTTTCTTCTCTTTCTTCTTTCTCATTTTATCTGTTTCCCCTCCCTTTTCTTTTTGCCTGGTCCTCCCTCTGCTGGGCAGGTGAGTCAGGGAAATGTTCCCGGCATCGAGAGTGCTTCCTTGGCCATGGACACCGAGGAAGGGGTGGAGGTTGTGTGGAATGAGGTTCAGTTCTCTGACAAGAAGGTCTTTAAGGCCCACGAGGTAACAGCCTGGTCGCTCACGTATCATTCACTGGTTAGAGGGCTCTGTAGGTAATAACAATAATAACAACAACAGAGCTCTTTGGAAAAAATAGTAATGATGAACATTAAAATATGTTTTAATGTTTAGTTATAAAGTTCATTTTACCTTGTTGTTTAAACCCTCACTGTACTTCTTAGTACATGTTCTGTGGACAGTCCTATAGGACTATATTAGTCGATGAGAACGTGTCATCGTCAAATGACTGAAGAGAGTGGCAGGTATCAGAGAGGAGGTATCGGACTGTACTGATGTTTGTGTCTGTATCTGTGTGTTTGTGTGTGTTTGTAGGACAGAATCAGGGAAATGTTTGAGAACCTGATGCAAGTGGAGCATCCCAACATCGTCAAATTTCACAAATACTGGCTGGACACAAGGGAGAACAGAGCCAGGGTAGGCTGTAAAGAGTGAAACGGGCAAAAAAAAAGTTTTAGTAACTTAACATAACCTGAAAAACATTAAAAGAAGGAAAGATAATCCAGCATTTTGACATCACTGTCTCCCGGTCGCAGGTGATTTTTATAACTGAGTACATGTCATCTGGAAGTCTTAAGCAGTTTTTGAAGAAAACCAAGAAAAACCACAAGACGATGAATGTGAAGGTAGGATGCTTTGAGAATCGTTCCATTCCTGTGATTCAAAATGATTTTACATGCAGTACACCACCCCCCTGTGGTAAATGAACAACAGCACTGCTGCATCCATACATCCTGTCTTCACAAACGTCTCTGTCCATTTCTCACCATGTTTGTGTGTTTTGATGTCCGTGTGTGTTTGTGTGTGCGTCTCTTGGGGTATTTTGCGTCTAGGCCTGGAAGCGCTGGTGCACACAGATCTTGTCTGCCCTCAGGTAAGACATCACTCCAGACATACAGTATAAAGATAAACCTCTTAGCGATAAATGAGCTCAGTATTGCAAAGTTGTTTTTTTTATGACCTCCAAATACAATCATACATTATATTCTTGATGTATAAAATACTACGCTGTATCCAATCCAAAAGTTTGCGTTGATTTTTAAACCAATATTTAATTGAAAATAGAACAAATTAACATTTCTGTGCAGAAATTGAGAAATATTATTGTCATATAAGAAAAATATTTAAATTTTACACCAGCAAAACGTTTCAAAAACAATGGGACCAGGGCAACAAAAGTCTGGAAAAAAACTAATTAGGTTTACTGACAACAGGTCATTAGCACAATTTGCTATAAAAAAGATAAACTCAGAGAGGCAGTGTCTCTCGAAGGTTAATATTGGGAAGTGTTAAAAGATTCAGGGAATCCAGAGAAATCTCTTCACATAAGTAGGTTTTATTTTGTCATTTCTGCTATATACACAGAGTACATAGTAAAAACGGAACAACGTTCCTCCAGGACCATGGTGCGACACAAGAACAGAGTGGAAGAGAACACGAGACCACAAGTGCAAACAGGACAAAGAGCTCAAAAAAGAACACGAGCAACAATAACAACTAGACAAGACGAGACGACGTTCAGCACGATTAACAACAGCTACAGTGAGGATAAATACAGTATTTGCCCGGTTCTGTATTTTAGCAGCAGAGATGTGCAAAGTTGCAGAGTAGAAGTTACATGTGCAAATACAGCAATACATTTTAGCTGCAATTTTAACAGCAATACAGGACAGCAATAAATGTAATTGCGCAAATTGTGGCATCAACGTGATAGAGAATGTCATGTTTTACGTTTTAAACAGAGTGTGCGGTATTTAAAACAGACCATTTTTAACAGGTAATTGAAGTCTGAGTTGTTCACTCAGGGTAGAGCGGGGGAGGGGGAGGGGGAACAAGACCACACCCATTACCGAATGGGTGTGATCTTTAGGCCATCTGGCGGCACTGAAAACGCAAAAGGTTCAGTGGTGAAAATCGTGGCATTTTCTCTGGCCCCGAGTTCCTTTTTGGAAATCGTGGATGGTGGATGGTGTTCTCTGGGCTACAGAGGAGAGGGTCCATCTGGCTTCTTATCTGTGCACAGTTCAAAAGCCAGTATCTGTAATGGAGTGGGAGTGCAGTACTGCACCTAGCATGAATATCTTACACAACTAGAAATGCACCATTAATGCTAGTTTTGGAGCAACATATGCTGCCACAATGTCTTTATCAAGGAAGACCTTGCTTATTTCAGCAAGACAGTGCTAAACCATATTATGCACGTATGACAACAGCATGGCTCCACAGTAGAAGAGTCTGGGTGCTCAATTGTCCTTCCTGCAGTAAAGACCGGTCACCCACTGAAAACATTTGAAGAATCATGAAATGAAAAGTATGACAGAGGAGCCCCTGAACTGTTGAGTAGTTGAAGGCCTCTATCAGGCAAGACATTAAAAACTCCAGCAGTTGGTCTCCTCTGTTCCCAGACATTTATAGAGTGTTGTTAAAAGAAGAGGTGACGCAACAGAGTGGTACACATGCCCCTGTCCTAGCTTTTTCGAAATGTTGCTGGCATCAAATTCAAAATGTGCACGTTTTCCCAAAAGCAATTTCACAGTTTCAAAAGTTGATATGCTGTTTTTATTCCATTTTCAGTTCGTGGAGTTTACATGATTTTCAAATAGCGTTCTGTGTCCCAACATGTTTGGAAAAGGATTTATAGTTATAGCGTGTATTTTAAAAGTTAGTCACCACTGTAATAGTCAAAATAGATTGTTGTGTATACCGTCATCACTGTGCAAAAGACGATTCCAATAAAAACAGTGTAAATATAATAAGCATTCATTTTGTTAACTTACATGCAATAAACAATACATTACAATACATACTCCAAACCAGAAAGACCAGTATTTAGTTACCATCCAATACAAGCTACATTAATAAACCCGACCACTGGTTTGTGTGCATTCCGTTTAGAACGTTTTTGCGCTTAGAATGTTTTTAGGAAGATAAATACTTTCAAATAATATTCTGTTTATATATTGTGATTTATATAAAACACTCTACAGTAGTGCTGCATTTTTTTTCTGTCCCTGGCAAAAATAAAAAAAAAAACTAAAGGAATTTTTGCCGTTCGGGTAACATCAGTACTGTTTAAATATCAGTAAACATAAATATCACACACTCTCTCCCAGAATCTGTCCAAGATTGAATTGCCATCATTGTAGAGTGTGAAAATAAAACGAATAAGGTCGTCTCAAATCCACAGGCAGCAACAGGCTGTACTCATGTTTTTGAATTCTTTTTGACTGAGCCTGAAAATGCACGCAAACACTGATTTGCTGTGTTGTTGCTGCTATTCAGTGAAGGACAGTGCAGTGACTGTATTGTGTGTGGGGTTTTTTTTTTTTGTAATTATACGTTGCTCTTTCTTACCCCCAGTTACTTGCACTCTTGTGATCCGCCCATAATCCACGGCAACCTGACCTGCGACACCATCTTCATCCAGCACAATGGCCTCATAAAGATCGGCTCAGGTGCAGCACGGTTTTCTCCACAGCGTCTTTGTTATAGTGTTGTTCAGTTAATGCATTCTTTCTTTATGTATCTGAGGTTTATTAATCTTTCTAGCTCTTATACAGTCACAGTTGATCTTTTTTCTGTCTTCTTCCCCAGTGTGGCACAGGCTTTTTGTCAACGGTAAGTTTGACGAGCACTCGTTTGCTTTTCTCTTGAATTGCAATGCAGTTACATTGTCTATTACTGCATTTGCATAGTCATCAAAAAAAATCTAACTTACAAAGTTTCCACTCACGCCAAATGCAGTTAGTCAGCCAACGGTTCTGCCTCGCCAACTAGCATCAAGCAGACTGCATGCCTAAATTATCAACACATTCCGAGTTGGCAAGTACTCTCAAATGGACTTGTTTATGTGGCTTCTGACCCTCTGACACACTCCTATCTAGAAAAAATAAAAAGTACATCACAGAGCTAAAAACAGTAAAAGCCGTCACCCTCAGAGCCCATTTTTGCAGAAAACAATGTGTCATGCCCGTAAGTGTCAGACGCCACGTAAATAAGCCTATTTGAAATAGCTTACTAACATTAGCTTTGCAGCTACAGTGCTTAAAGAAAGAAGCACCAAACATAACTTGAGTTGGGGTAAAGGGAATTGAGTGTGGATTTTATTTTCAGCAAACTCTTCGTTTAAAATATTCTGTCGGAACATCTGTCCTTCCACTCATTCATGAAGCTTTATTTGTATGTATTTATCTAGAACTACAGCTGTTAGTTTATTGTGAGTGCACTCCTGCTATTTCCTACTCGGGTTTCATAGTCAAGCAGATGGAACAGAAAACACACTGTCACTGCATGCGTCCCCCCCCCAGAGTCTTGCTTTTGAAAGTGGTCTAGTGCTTTTAGACTCTTCCTCAGATATGTTTACTACTTGTGGTTTGGATAGAAACTCTGCTTAAATATACATACAAATGAATGAAGCCGTAAAAACAAGCAATCCTACACGCTGTGTTTGTTGTTGAAGCCGTCTGTGTGTTTTGTGCCCAGTGTTCCCAGAGGCCATCCATGGGAACGTCCACCAGCATCGGGACGAGCTGCGGAATCAGCATTTTTTTGCTCCGGAGTACGGCTGTAAGTGCCTAATCAAATCCGTCTGTTTTTTTTTTTTTTATTATTATTTTTTTTTTATCTCCAACCTCTCATGCTCTGCTAAAAAATATTGAAGTAGACAATATGCCAAAAATGTAATTTGGTGATCCTTGTTCCCGATTCATGATTTGGAGTTTGAGTGGACAAAATGCATCAGCAAAACAGTAGAAATCATAAAGTAGCAAAAATCATTATCAATAACAATAATAATGAAACATTGTAGAGTCTCTCAAGTGGGAGTTTCCAGTTAAGATAACCCCCTTCTGATGTATTTTGAAAGTGGGAAAAACGTTTTGAAACCGCTTTGTGGTGGATTTTTAAAATGGATCATACAAACGGCAGACGTTAGCAGTCTGAATACCTTTACCGAATTACTGGCCTACAGATCAGTGATTGTGCTTGCAGTCAGTGCCGGTTGACACCACAGGGACTCTCAATGGTTATATGATGTGTGTGTATAATGCACGCTGGCTATTACAGTGAGAGAACTCTATGTGGAAAAACTCTAAGTGGAACTCTAAGTGTGAAATTTGTCATATTTCCGAGAGATATAGTGCTACACTACAAAGCAATGCAGTTTTTCAGTGTTGTAGAAGTATTGATGTTACCTGGGGTATACATGGAAAAGCTTATAGTGATGTAATTTAACACTATAACAATACAATACCATCATATTTTCCACTCTTAGTTTTGCCTTCTCATTCTTTCTCTCCCCTCCAGTTGCTATGGATGACTACTCCATTGATATATATTCCTTCGGCATCTGTGCTTTGGAGGTACAACACTGAACACCGACCATCAGCCATCAACTGTCTGCATAACTTGCAAAATTTCTTTCTGTGTCAAGACACCACTGATGAAGTTTCCTCTCTCTTACTCTGCTCAAGATGGCCGTCTTGGAGATTCAAGCTAATGGAGACACTGCGGTTTCGAAAGAAGCCATTGCACATGCTGGACAGTCACTGGAGGATCCTCTCATGAGGGTAAACAACTTAACAAGTGTGTCTTTAAGGAATGTGTAACTGGAAACAATACAAGTAAACAATAACATTTAGCTGGAGGATTCAGGGTCCGCTGCACGCAAATCTGTTGCCCAATAGTGCATTCCTAGTTATTTCCAGTGGAGCGTAATGGAAAAATGTGTGAGAGATTGTGGGATAATGAGTGACAGGAATCTTAACAGGTGGTGCAATGAGAAAAAATGAGCTGGTTTCAACTTCATGCAAATAATACACAGCAGCCATCATAGCTTTGACCAATCGGGCAAAAGTCATTTTCCATTGTCCATATGCAATGAGGGTAGACCTACATTGTTCAGTTGTGACAAACTCTTTAACTTGCCACTGTAAACAGAGAAAGTTTAGTTATGTTAATATTTAGTTCGGTGTGTTTGTTTTTAGACCCAAGTTTACAGGAGTTCTGTACTTGAACAAGAGGAGAAATTTGATGTACTTGATTTTGTTGTCACTGCACTGACGAAAGGAGCAGAGGTCAATATTTGCTCTGCGTCCAGTGGACACGTACTATTATTTCTTAGTAAAAACTACGAAATTAATAAAATATTTGTCATATATATACTCAGATTGCTAATAAGCATATTTTGAATTTGTGAAGCTTATGTTGAAAACTGCAAGCAGTCTTCAGCTAAAATGTTTTTTACTCTTGCTAGTTCGTGTACTCTCTTCTCTCTGGTGCTGTATTTAGGAGTTTACCCAGTCGTGTGTCCGTGCCGAGGCTAAGCTGAGGCCTACAGCTCATGACCTCCTGTTCCACAGAGTGCTGTTTGAGGTCCACTCCTTAAAACTGCTCGCTGCCCACTGTTTCATAAGCAATCAATGTAAGTGGCACTCATGGTAGGAGCTGATAATACTTAGGCATGGTAGTTTCAAGCAGTGAGGAAAGCCGTCTTACTTTACTTCACATTCCAAATATGTTGATGCAAGGCCAAGCCCTGGTTATTACTTAGCTGGCTATCCTGTTGTTGAGTGTTTAATAACTAAAGAGATCCTGTCCTTTACAAAAACAACAGCTGGGTATGTCTGGTCCTTGCCAGACATCACCTAGTACTTCGCAGGGAACATGTTCTGGTCTCTTTGGATGAAAATAAATTCTTTTTCTCAGCTGACCTGCTTTAAGCAGTGGTCAATGAAAAGTATACCAAAGGGGTATGAAAAAAAAAAACAGGACACCGAACGACAGGATAGAACCCTCACATAAAATATTTCCAATAAACAAGTAAAGTCCTGTGATCCCACAAACTCAATGATTTTGTTTACAGGTGACTGGTCCCACTTAAGGTCTCAGCTTGTATATTCCTAAAGATAAATGTGCCACGTTCTGTGGAGCCATGCCATTGAAAGACAACTTTTGGTTCCCAAAAGAACCTTTTAGCTACAAGAACCATATTTGTAAATAAGTGAGAAGCTTTTATAAAGAACCTCCAATAAATGTAAAGGTTAAGCACCAGTTTAGATTTTTCCTAGCGCTTTACATTTAAAACAAAACACATTTTATCTTTCTAAATCTTCAATAAATCTTTATTCACACGAAAGTAAGGATCAGTTTTAATGTTTGTAAGAACTTCCCATCAGGTTTGATGACTGTTATTTTAATTTCCCAACAAAACAGATCTCCTTCCTGAGAACTGCGTGGAGGAGAAAACCAAGTCTATTGACCCAAATGGCATCATGGCAGAGATCAATCATAGTGACCGACCTGGAATCCAGTTAAAGTAGGCTCCTCATGACTTCTCGTATCCTCAATAATCACAGTTCTGTCATGGTTTTTGTTTCCTCACTGCTTTCTCTTTGATCTGAAAGGTACTCGCACGTCTCTCCCTTGGAATTAGACAAGTTCCTGGAGGACGTCAAGTAAGTGTGGAGGTGACTGGGGCTGACCAGGGATTTGATCTCTTGTTTTAGACTACACTTAGATACCTGCTCATGTTTTTTGAAACCCATTACCCACTTTCTTTGTCTAGGAATGGAATCTATCCCCTGATGAACTTCGCCTCCCAGAGGCCGCACCCTATTCCACGAGCACTGTCTCTGTCCCAGGAGCACATGGAGACGGTGAAGACTCCAACCCCAGAGCCACAGGAGACTGAGACCAGAAAGGTAAGAGAACAGGGAAAGGGAGGATGGCTACTGTGGGTACCTTTTTGTGTACTGCCCCTCAAACATTAGGGAACAATGTTCCCTTCTTATAAGTTTTAGAAAGAAAAAAGGTTTGAATCTCTCCACTGTTTTTTATTTGAGTAAGGAAAATTTTTACTTATGTTTGGGTGTATTTCAGACTGTTGTTAAATGGACATTGATATTCAGACTTATACAATGAATTAAAAACTCTTGATTGCAAAAATGAATGAATTTAAAATCCAATTAGTTATTACCTGGCTCTTTGATATGATAAACAGGGAATATGTGTGTCATTATAAAGCCATGCTCAGCTGTCTGAACGTTCTCCAAATGACTTCTATCAGCGACGTTCACAATGCAAACTTCACAGGAGAGAAAAAAGCAAAAACTTTTAGAAATACTAATGTATTAGATAGATTTTTTTCAAATTTTAGTTTGATTTCCTTTTATTGGTCTCTTTATTATAAACTGGTTGCACAGTGCTAATGGCAGCTGACAGGTCCGACTGCGTGCGTGCGTGCGTGTGTGCGTGTATTACTACTCATTGTAACATTGACAATATGTTGCACGCAGGCCAGTTTGTTAATGTTACTAACCTTATCACACAGGTTATCCAGATGCACTGTAATTTGGAGGCTAACGAGGAGGGAACCAGGAGTCATGTGAGTGCAAATCCTTGCTGTAGTGTGTCGACATGAATGAATCAAATACGGCACTATTTTTGCTTTAAAAATATTTTTGATTTATTCTTTTGTTTATTCCTCTCTTTAGCTATCTCTCTTTTTGAAGATGGATGATAAACTTCACCGCCAGCTTAGCTGTGATGTTCTTCCAAGTAAGTCAAGCTAGTTTCAAACATTCCATTCCAGCTAAAGCTGTATTCAAGGCTCACCAGTGAATGTGTTTAGTAGATATATTCAGTAGACTGGGCAGAGGACCTAATTAACTTATGAAGTGTGGGGTTTAAAAGGTGCAGTGAACAAGCAGCTGTCAACAAGCTTGAAACAGAGTTTGGTGAGGCAGAGATTGCATACTTTCCCGCTAAACATTCTTCAATTATTTTATTTTTCCAGTTCAGAAATAGAAAGAGGGACTCTTGTCACTAGTACATCCGATCCTTAGTGTTGAAAATGTTATCCAGTTTTTAAATATTTTCAGCATGTCTTCAAAACTCTTGCCTCAGGTCTAGCTGCTGTTTCTGTTTACGCTATTAAAGCAAACATCTAGCAACTCACGCCTGAAACATTGCTGCAAACCTTGCACCTGGTTTTTCAAAGTCTCACAAACCAGCCACTGCTAGTTGCTTCAACTTTTGTAAATTGGGCAGAATGTGTAATCAGCCTCATTTCTCAAATCTACAAGCATTTTTCAATGCACATGGCCTAAAAATGGCTGGTTTAAATAAACAGCTGACAATGTTACAATCAATGTTACAATAATAAACAGCTGACAATCAAGTATGACAATGTTATTTCAGCTGATCATCCAAGAGACCTGGCCGGCGAGTTGGTGCACCATGCATTCATTAGTGAGGTGGGTGAAGGAATCTATTCTACAAAAACTCAGCTGAGAAGTGCACGTCATCCAAAAACATGTAATGAGATTATAAATAAATAGTTATGTTATGGGAAACATTCAAAGGAGACTTATCTCAAGATGTTAAGCAGCAAAGGATCACCTAAACAGTGATAAAGTGCCCGTATTTTACATTTTTCTTGTAATTAATTTGTTTTCTTGAGGTCCACTGGTGGTAGGTTCATGTGCCAAAAACAGTCAAAATTCATTATTACATGTCTGTCTTCATATCCTATAAAATGAATCAGGCTGTTTTTTTGTTACTGTGCCTTTAACACCAATATATGTAAACAACCTCTTATCTGACTGGATGCCCTGTATTGTACCTCATTCAGAGGCCTTATCAGCCTAAAACACTCCTTATACATTCATCATGAATGGGGAGAAAATTATGATGGGTGGAATATTTTGCAAGCTGCTGTATGCAAATGAACTTATTCATGACCGTCCCATTCAACACAGACTGCTTTTGCAGCTTAGTTGTTTGGGATATGGGTCTTTTAAATAAAATGCTTTTCTAATCTAGGTAAATAGAATGTGATTCCAGAAGACTGGAAAACATATTAGTAATAGTGAAAGCAAAGCATCTCTTATGATGATTATACAAACAGACATTACATCCTTGTGCATCAACATTCTATGTAATCATGCCTAATTAATTAATCATGCTTAATTGATGATTGCACTGATAATGATGGATTAATGGTCTACAGGAAGACTGTGAGAAGTTGGCATGCTTTTTGGAAGAGGCCCTGGGGAAGCACTGGGCTGGAGCTTCCACTGCTTCTTCTGCTGCCATGGTGATGATGCATTGAGCCCATCGGAACTCCAACTGCAGTGGAGTTGGCTTGCGCTGGTCTGACTGAGAAAGAGCGTGAAACATGGAGAGGAAAGAGGGAGCTGAAGAGGGACTGAAAGAGCAACACTGCTGAATGGCAGTAGGGTGAAAATGTCTCGAAGAAAGTGGCTGAATTGAGAAGATCCATTAAACACCACGGTACCAAGGCACCAAAGTGTTCATGTTTTGTGTCATTTATGTGGGAGGTCTGGCCATTACCATCATCCCACAAAGCAGCAGACATCTGGTTCGGTGAAGTGGAGATCCCTCCATTTATTCTTTGTTTGATGGGTTTTTTGTGGACATTTTCAATGCCGTCCTACCTTTTGGCAATATCTGTCCTCCATTCAAGAAGCTCCTGGCAAGGAATATGTGCCTCAGTAAAAAAAAAACAAAAAAAAAACAAGCAAGCAAGAACTTGGAAAAACTGGAAATGTGGTCCAAAATAGTTGCTTCTCATGGGACTGCCCATGTGTTGTCTTAAATCGTCAATGTATTTTAAGCAAACCTGCAGTAAATGTATATTTATGGTTTTTAACTATTAGACATTACTAAAGTGTAACTCTTTCAAGGCTTGCAGTAAGAGAGATCTTTCCAAATGTTTAATATTTCTATGTAAAAAAATTTAAAAAAAAAGTCTAGTTAGCATTTACATTATGTGAAGAATGACAATGAGCTGATGAATGTACAGTACTGTAGCAGAGTATCCTTGGCGCTTGTTATCCCTACATTACTACTTGCTGAGTGAAACATTACACTGAAAACACTTGCCATCAGTTGAGACTGGTTCTTACAAAGCACCAAGTGCCTAAGTGAGAAATGAATGTGTCAAACGTACTTGGTATGGCATCCTCTTGTATTGCCATTATTCCAGACACTTGATTCATACAAACTCATGATTAATTTTGCATATGTTCGTAAACAGTGGCAATAATAGTAATACATTAGATTTGCCAAGTCTGAGGAGTGTGATTTATTATGCTTTTGTGTGTGTGAGCGAGAGAGAGATATTCTCAATGTTTTGCGGTGACGTGTATTAGCATTAGGAGCACCAGCCTCTTTTAGGAAACCAATGAAGTTGTTGAGCGAACAAATGCTTTGAAGGGCATTCAAAGCAATCTGAGCATGTAGCGACTACCGCACACTACCAAACATGATCAAAATGGGCACCCTTTGAAGACACTCTTTGTCTTCGGAGTCCATGGTGCACTAAACTTCTTGGCACTTTAAGATCTCAGCATTCCTTCAACCGATCAGTAAAAAACAAATCATAATATGTGAGGTAATTATTTAACCATGCTTTAAAGGAATAGCTTGGCCAAAAAAAGATTTTTCTGTTTACGCTATTTTCCGTGTTCCCAAGATGCAGCTGATCAGCCATGACATGTTTTGAATCGAAACTTTGCTTCTTTAGTTTAGAACTGGAGCTATTAGGCGAATGGTTCTAACAAACAGTAGACATCAATAGCCAAATGCCAGGGACAGCCATTTTCTATTTTCATTAACTATTTTCTGTCTGTTCTTGCAAACCAACTCTGGAGTAGAAATGCTGATCTAGAATCAGTTTTTGTGACCTCATAAATACTGAAGAATCTGATCCAAGATCAGTCCTCTTTGCTTTTTTGTGAATACCCTGGTAAAGTCTGGAATTTCTGTGGATCACAAAGTCATGAGTCCTAAACTACATCGGCAAGGTCTGTGCCACCTTACAAAAGGGCTGGATGCAGAGCTGGGAGTTTTGGACATGTATTTACCGAAAACATTTTGGCAACTATTGACTTTTAGTGTTAGAAATGTGAGCCTCATCACTACAGTTATAAACTAAAGAAGCAAACTTTGGGGTCATTTTTTGCCAGCTATTTCTTTACAGTGAGTATGTCTTTTGTGTAAAGGCCTAATAGGAATCCCTTCTTCTAATATTAAAAAGGGCTGTTTGTACTTTGAGCTTATGCATCTTGCAGCAGTATTTGATGTCTTTTATGTTCCATCAAAGTGGTGTTTACATGCACATAACATATGAAAAATTGAATCATGTTTATGCCAAAAGATGTAACCCTCATCAACTCTAAAAACACTGGATGCAATGATGGCAGCTGGGGTTGGGGTAGCTAAATGAAAGAAGATATTGGCCCAAGACATCCTACCCTGAACCTTGTTTTAATACTATTCTATCTTGTGTTTGTAAATCAGTATTCACTCTGTAATTAATCCGTTATGCCGTCCATACCAACAATATTGCAGTTTAAAGGCCCAATTGGGAAATGTTTCAACAGGCAGGCAAGTTTTAGGACTTCCATCAGTTTAAATGTACATAAGCTCTCGCTTCAGAATAAGAGAGTTTATTAATGGTTGGTCATGGCTACGCTGTGGCAATTCCTAAGTGGGGTTTTAAGGATGTTTCAATACTTCTACTGTACTTGTCAGTGACTTTGACTCTTGGAGACTTCCAGTATCTCAATAAAAATGTGCATGCATGTCAGAACACGAATATTATTGACCCATTTATTGGTGAGGTGGCATGTTGAAACTGCTGAATGTGACCAGCTGTCTGATCATTTCCCTAATAGACAAACGATGACCAGAGGGCTCATGTCTTGGGCATTGTTCAAAGCATAGTTACAGGTTCAGGAAGAAATAGATGTGTGTCTACAGTTCAGTAACTTACAAAGAGCTGACACCCTCTTCACCTCTAAGTTTTTGGCTTTGTTTGATTCATGCAATGACTTGTTTGTATCTGTGTCCAAATGTTGTACACGAAATAACCTGAACTAGTATATTATAAAATTTATTCATTAAAAATTTCAGAAACTGTATATGTGAAGCTTTTACTGCATAATGGTAACTAAAAGGTTTATAAGGATTGTTTTAGGTAATGGAAAAGACATTCTTGCAGCAACCCTGAAATCAAAACTGACCATTCCTACTATCCATGACAATGCAACATGACTTTTGCACACCTCTAATTCTAATTTTTGATTGTATCACTGTGGACCAGCACGCAGGGAAAAATAAAATGGCTTACTAACCAGTAAATACTTAGCTAGTTCTGGGTATTGATGTGTGTAGTTCTTATCCTTTACCCTTGTTTGCTACAATATTTTTTTTTTTTCACCATTAAAATCACTTTTTCAACTTTAATAATATACGATGTATTTTTGGCTTACTGCTAACAGAAAACATCTGTAAGGATTCATTGTCAAAAAGAAACAAAGGGACTCAAAAGTATTAACATTTCAGTATCGATCCAACCATCCCTTGCTCAGAGCCTAGGTTCTTAAATCTGGTCCTGGATCCCCCCTGCTCTTTGCTACCAAAACACCTAATCCAACTAATAAGATACGATTTTCCTGGGTTGATGTGGGTGTTGGAGCCGGAAAATGCTAAAATGTGCAAGGCATGAGGGCTCCAGGATGAGGGATGGAAACAAACGGCTTGCTAGTCTTTGCTAATATGGCATTTCACTCAGAAATACATTATGGTACAGAAGAAAAATTAGATCAGTACCCATTAACCTAACTGACTTTAATGAAGGGGGTTTATAGACTGACTTTTTTTTTTTCTTTCTACCAATACCCGAAATTACACAAATTCAGGATTACATATCACACTTTGACTTTTGGCATGGGGCTCTGGAGCATTACCGTAGATGTACATAGGCATAATACTTAAAAATTAGATAAAATCATTTTTAAATATTACTAGTCCCACAAGTGGGAAATTAGCATTGTTATGGCAGAAAGTGGACTGTACAAAGCTAGGAGCAGCATAAACAATAGAATAAAAGCTAAACAACAGTATAGAATAAAAAGTACACTGTACACATAATGCAGAAATGGGAATAGGTTGTATGTAAATATATATATATGAATGTGAAACTTAGTACTTGTATGTACACTGTGGATATGTGTAGTGTTAAGCACTGATTGTTATTTAGTATAAATTCTGTTATCAGTTATTATATAACTTAATTCTTACACGAAGGAGAAACTGTATCGCAAATTGTCTCTCAGACTCTTCCAGAAAGAGAAAATATTTTGTTTTTGGTGAGCTATCACCACCCCGCAAACAGACCCTATTATATTCTTTATCATTTCTACATGAATACAAAAAGGCAGGGTTTGCCAAATTATGCAGAAAGTGTCCATACATTGTTTGGTAAACTAAACAAATATTTTCAAATGAAAGGATATTTTAACGTGTTTCCGATGGAACACTCTGGAAACACGATGCAGGGACGGAGCGGTTCTACGAGCCAAATCTCGCGACAACAGCGTAGCGCCTCGTCAGTGACTGTGCGTGAGGTCACGGTCTCGCGATATTTCATAGTCTTCATCGCCGTGGACCTCGCTGCAGGAAGGTGTGCTTCATGGCGGTGGCGATTTCTGTGGTAAATCGGACGCGTCTGTTTCTCCCCTTTTCTGCTGTTATTTGTCTTTGTTCCTGTGCAGAAATAAACCCAGTGTACTCAAGGTTATTGTGTGGTAGGGTTGGTTTGCGTAGCTTGTGTAAGTGTCTCTGATTTGTCTCGTTTTGGTGGAGAGAGGGGTCCGGGTACGGCCTGCTGGAGTTTACTGGGGTCTGGCTGAATTTAGATTTAAAATTCTTTCTATTCCGTGTTCTGACACATCACATAAATATATTGATAATGGTACATATCGGTACCGTACCGATTCAGCTGTCTGTTATCTCTTATTAAAAGAAAAACCCTCCACAGTGCAGTTAGCAGCTAACCTTGCTAATGAACGTTTTGGCCTAATCTCAAACGGTTCTCTATCCCAGTGCGGGTGTAGAGGAATATAAAGACATAAGATATTATTTCGTGACATACGACTGCTTTATACACTAAAAATGACAAAGAAAACAATTTGAAATGCAGATCTACTGTGTTTTACACTCCTGCTACAGGCTAACCGTACTAGCTTATTTTTTCTTGTGATGGCGGGTAGCGCCACTTTCATTCAGAGTGAGGATCTAGCCATCCAAACAATCAGTCCTAACTTTAAACAAGCTGGTTAACATCTAATGTCACAGATAAATGCTGTTGAGATGAGACATTTTTATAACTCCGTCATCGTATTGAATTTAAAAATGTAGCTATTAGCTAGACACTGCAAAATAGTCCGGAAGATGTTCAGATTAATGTATTTTGTATTTTTTTTAGGTCGTATTTAATGACGCATATCTTTGGTGTTTCCTAAAACGTGATAGAGAATTAATATCTTCACTATTTTTCAAACATAAATGAGTCTTTGTTTGCAGGCCAGGATGAGCTTGGATTGTGTTTTGTGCAAGTTATGGCACGTTTGGCCCTGAACCCTCCCCAGTAATTTAGAAGTTATACTTATGAACATCAACTACCAAACCCTTATGAAATGGGCCAGTGTTGTGTATCTGATCTGAGCAACACTGCTAAGTGGCAGTTGGGCAGCATTGTTTGAACGGGTGTGTTCAGTGTCGATGGTGGTTTGTAGATTAGGCTTTTCCCACATCATTATCCGTAACTAATTTTTAGCTTGATAGTGTGAAGTTTCCTAAAACAGTTTGAGAATGCTTTATTAACAGACGTCTTTGTTTTTTCCAGACCTTATTTTGACCGGTAAAACTCTTTTGTTTCTTGAAGAGAACTGCATTCGGACACCTCAGCGGAGACCAGGCGCTAGGTATGGGCCCACCCTTCTTTACCACAAGCATCTGCATCTTGAATGAATGTTATGGGATTTCTTTTTTCTGAATCTTGGATCTTAAAAATGTGTAACAGACTGAAATACTTCCACCCACTGCTGCTGGAAGGGTTAGGCAGATCATAGCGGTGAGGGGAAAAATAAAAATGATTTGGCAAGAAAACAATTTATGCAGTTTTTCACTCCTTTCACATGTAGTTGATCAGCCAAGACTTATTTGTTGTCCGAATTTTGCCGCAGCTACGAGGCTGACATTGCTAACAAACATGAGTAGTCAAGTCACTCATTGTTTCCCTAAATACATTCCTGAAATTTACTACTCTCAGATTAAACTGTCCTCCACAGATGAGTGGAGGGCATGTAACGGCTGTAAAAACGAAAAGCACACGTCACCATTTTGGTGGGCTCTAGTCAGCCAAGTGTCTGCATTCACAAACCACCTCAAGAGTATAACTGCTAAACTAACATAAACCTTCATAACTTTGTGAAAACTAGCCCTTGTGTTGTCTGAAATGGTAGCCTGTAGAGGTTAAATTTAGTTTGAAGTCACACTTTGTGCTAAACCACTTTAATCAAAAGTTGGCTGTGGTGATATTGTGTATTTTTACAGAACAAAATGGGTGACTGCTGACTATGTGTAGCACCATTAGCCTTGTAACTTGGTTAAACTGAGGGACATGTTTTCACTGATTGACTACATCTGTAATGGGGTGATAATTGTTTTTTTTGTTTTTTTTTTTTGTTTGTTTTTGCCAAACTATTCCTTTGAATACAAAGTGAAATTCTGTAAGCGCAGTTACCAACATAGCTATAGCGAGTAGCACCTCATTTATGTGTGAGTGTATATTGTCAGGTAAAAATTGAATTTGCACATTTTTGTTATCTTGGTCATCTTCCTGGTATGTCATGCCATCAAACTAGTTATATGCTTAATAACAGTTATGAGCAAAGGCTTTTTTTCTGACACCATTTCCATTTTTTGGTTAAATCTGAAAGCAACTTTTGTATGCCTTGTAAGAACACTCTTTGGAACTTAATTAGTTCAGAAATTTGTTCAGGCAGTAGAAGTGTGTTGACATGTCTAAATTGGACTTTATAATGTCCTAAATGTTGGGAGCAAAGCTTTCCCTGAATTTGGATGTCAGTGTTCTCAAATTGTTGTCTCCCTCTCCAGTATCTCTTGTTCTAAGTAGGTTTGTCTTTTCTTTTCCTTTTTTTTTTTCTTTTTGTCGTTTCTCTCTGTGTGTCGTCTGTGCTGTAGAGCGTATCTCTTGACTGTACTATATTTCCAAAGCCAATGGCAGAACCATTTGGGTTCAAACCTCCTTAAGGGGGGGCACTGCACCACTCTGGAGTTCATTTGAGCAAAGGTACTAAAGTTTTCTTCTGTGTAGTACTGAGTAAGGGGCTCACAAACATGATTTCTGTAGTATTTACTCTCTGAAGAACAGTGGCTAGTGTCCCCCTCTCACCGATTTGCAGTTATCTGTTTTTTTCCCCTCTTCTGATGAGGGGAAATCATATGTTGTACTTTGACTGTGTGGGTTCCTTTTTATAATCCAGACAATTTGTGAAATGTAATCAGAATTCTAAAGAACTGCAGTGCGTTGCAGTTGTATCCTATCATACATTGTGCATGTTTACGGCTGTAGCTTTTCAGTGTAACGTTATGTGGTTAGACTTCAATTAGAGCATGCACAACAATTTTAAAAAATTTCTGTTTTATAAATAGTTACATTAAGTACATCAGAACATTAAAATTCCCATCATTACCTTTTTTTTTTTTCCAATCTCAAAATTGTTTGCTCTGAAACTTTGTTCAGAGAGTGATCTGTAGCATTTCTGGTAGTTAACATTTTGAGTGCAGCTGAGCCCCTCACACATCTGCTGTCTGCAGGGAGGCGAGGCTCTGATGATGGAGAATGGACAGAGCACAGCCTCGAAGCTTGGCCTGCCGCCCCTCACCCCTGAACAGCAGGAGGCACTGCAGAAGGTAACCACCATCCACCCTTACATATCTCTACAGATCTTTGATTTTATTGTGGTTATACCCTGGTTTGCCCCTTTCAGTATTTGAAAATGCCAGACTTCTTTCTCCCACAAGTTAGGAGGTTGGAAGCACTTGACAGTGTAGATGATCTGTTAGCATGAGGGAGCCAACGAAACAGTCTTTTGCCTCTGGAGTGATTAGAGGCCTCACGGTATCTTCAAACATGTTTTAGGTTTCTAACTTGAAACGTTCGTGAGTCATATAATGAGATGCAGTAGCAGCACGATCTGGTATTTTGAGTGTTTGTAAGATTTCTTATAATATATTGTGTGCACCTTTACCAATTAAGACGGAATCTGTATGAAACATTGAGTGTGATTCTCTGATGTTGTTTAGGGGTTTAAGTCATATAGTGCATAGGTTCTTAACCTAAATGCTGAAGCCCTGCCCCACAACTGCCTGTACCAGTTAGTTTGATCAGATGTTTTGGGAGATGAGAAGACACATGTAGCTTCAGGGCTGAGTTTGGAAACTACGCAATAATAAATGCCCATCTTATTCTTGTGAAGTTCCATCCACAATTAACCACAGACAATCCAGCTAATTACCTTCTTCATCGGTCTTTCATTGGCTTTGTCATGCGCTTTTATGTTAGATAAGGTGCTGGACAGCTTGTTGGGTGCAGGTTGGCTATTTGATCTAAGATGTACAGAAAGTAGATGTGTTTATCATTCGTCTGAGCATTCCTTTGTAGTGGCTAAGGGCGTCTAAAGTGGTGTTTAAGAATTTGCTTTTGCAGTGCACTGGCACATGATTACAGTGCTGGAGCTTGGAAGGTTGATCTAGTCCAGTATTCACCAATATGCCTCCTGGAGATCTGCCTTTCTGTAAAGTTTAATGCCAACCCTAATTATTGTGTGTTGGAGGAAGTTAAATCCCTAAAAACAAGGACAGTGACCACTTTATCTAGTCTTTTGCTAAATATCAACAAACAGATACTGATAATTGGTTACAGTGAACTGTTCTACTCTCTTGAATTCTGAGATGTCTCGTGCTTAGAGGTGACTGCAGTTCATGTCTGTCTGTATTGCAGGCGAAGAAGTATGCAATGGAGCAAAGCATCAAGAGTGTGCTGGTCAAACAGACGCTTGCCCAGCAACAGCAACAACAACTCAACAACCTCCAGGTAAACACACTTCTGGAGAAAGAATAATTTGGCGTGGTTATGGCTTAATGTGCTTTCAGACGCTATTTGTACTTGTCCGCTTTGAGTTGTATACATGCACATATTGAAAGTGGTACTGCCTCTGGAGCTTTTTCTTGTTTAAATTATAACATTACCCTTCATGTGTAAAGTAACTTAAATGTTAATCTCACTCATCAATTCCTACCAGATCCCCAATTCCCTACAGATGGCCTCTCTAACAATGGCTGGCTTTGGTGATCCTCTTTCACCGTTACAGTCGGTAAGCATGGACAAAACTACTTTTAATAATTATTTACATGTACATTTAGGGTGGGTATACGAAAGGCAGAAGCATCATTCTCCTCCATTTCTTGGCATACATGTAGTTGGTCAGTACTCATGTGTGTAATGTTCGGAGGTAAAACAGAATCAGTGCTTTGTCTTCGGTGCCAGTGTGTATGTATGCTGGTTCTATCCTCAATCACTGGAACATTCTTGAGTAGAGGGATTTTTTGTTGTTGTTTTTTTTATTATTATTTATTTTTTTTATTAGTAATCTTGATCCCTGAGTTGCTGAGGTGATTTTTTTTGTATTTAGGTTGCAGCACAGCGGCAGCGGGCGCTGGCCATAATGTGCCGTGTTTACGTAGGCTCAATCTACTATGAGCTTGGAGAGGACACCATCAGACAAGCGTTCGCTCCTTTTGGGCCTATTAAGAGTATTGATATGTCCTGGGATTCAGTTACACTGAAGCATAAGGTCTGTATCACCCAACGCCTCCCCAAAACATATATACAACTGTGAGCATTGAGGCCTAACTAGACCCACTCTCCCTTTCTCTCTGCAGGGTTTTGCATTTGTAGAGTATGAGGTGCCAGAGGCAGCACAGCTGGCTTTAGAACAGATGAATTCTGTCATGCTGGGTGGGAGGAATATAAAAGTAAGTTTGACTCAAAGGCCTTTTGTCAGTAGTCCATATAAGTGGTTATTGTATATAATTTTATATATTTTACATATTTAACACATTAGTTACATTCTACAGCCGTGTTTAAGCGTATCTGCTCTTCTTTAGGTTGGACGACCAAGCAACATAGGTCAAGCTCAACCAATCATAGACCAGCTAGCAGAAGAAGCGCGAGCGTTCAACCGTATCTATGTAGCGTCTGTGCACCCGGATCTGTCAGACGAGGACATCAAGAGCGTCTTTGAGGCCTTTGGAAGAATCAAGTCCTGTACACTGGCACGGGACCCCACGACAGGGAAACACAAGGGCTACGGCTTTATAGGTGAGTGCCAGGCGTCTTCTCTCGTTCGGTTGAAAATACATGTATGTGACTGAGAGTCAGTCATAGCGGAATGCTGTTCTCTACATATGTCTCACAGGGGATAGAGAAGGGTGGGGGCAGGTTCCTCACATGCTTTCATAGTAAGTTTTTGTTTTTGTTGTTGTCGTTATTTTCTTAGGCTCAGTTGCGGACAATTTGTGCCATAAGTGCCCTCTGGTAATTACACAGTAAATGACACAGTGCTCTGCTAGAAGAATTAAGCTGAGCCTTTGCGGAGACCGTTTAAGTCTTATCCTACTGTTCCCTCTATTGTAGAGTATGAGAAGGCCCAGTCAGCACAGGATGCAGTTTCTTCCATGAACCTCTTTGACCTGGGTGGCCAGTACTTGCGAGTGGGCAAAGCAGTTACGCCGCCTATCCCTCTCCTGACGCCAGCCACGCCAGGCGGCCTGCCCCCTGCTGCCGCTGTGGCAGCTGCTGCAGCAACAGCCAAAATCACTGCCCAGGTGAGCCTTTTTATATTTTTTATCATCTATTGTTAGTCAGGGAGTGTGTGCGTGCGTGTGATCAGCTGCTTCCTTTTGGCACTAGAATCGTTCCTTGATTAAAAATTAGGCAGCGTGATGTTCTTTCTTTTTTCCTTTTTAATGCGCTTAGGCTAGAGCAGAGACATGGTGCTGTATGTGAGGGCTTGCTTTGAGTCAGTTTAGGTATTGACTGGCATGAAGACTCAGTATGACACAGCATTACTTATATGAGACAGAGCTTTTACATGCAGAAAGATAACATAGCGTGTAAACTCCAAAAACAGATGGCATGGAATCTTTCCACTCCGGAGAATCGGACAGAAGACTTCCTCAACTGTCTGGTAAATCTTTCAGGCAATTCTGTTCCAAGCACGCTGGTGCCTTTTTGTTTTGTGTAGATTTATAAGTGTGGGGAGAGGCTTGTCTTCAGGACCTCCCAGTAAAGTTGATAATCATGTTGTAATAGTCTGCTAGATAGAATGTTAATTGGTCAGTCATGTAATTCCTGGATGCTTATTGGGCAGCTGTAGTTCCAGGTGACTCAAGGCTCCAAGTAGTCCTTGCTTCTAAAACAAAGGCGACATTATGACATTTATGTAATGGGGCACATTGGCCCTTGAACTGTTGCCTGCACATTTTGTTTGAGTTTTGTTAAATACAGACTATGCATGTGCATCAGGCTTAATTGATCATTTTAAGTGGACGTATCAGGATGTTCACTTATTTATAACTTTACATTTTAGTCCTTTCATACTGAGTGTGACTTTACATATTTTAACAAGTTAATTGCTTTGGATTTGCTCTGCATTATTTTATAGTATGCACTCTTACCAAGTCTATGCTACTGCATAGATTGATATAGATGTACCTTATTTTTAAAGTACATGTGAATTAAGTGATTAATAACTTGTAATATGTCCTGTGTTGTCTCATACTTGTCATTCATATATATGAAATATTAAACAGTAAAAAATTCAATTGAATAACGTAACTGTAATTATAAAATTTTGTAAAAACTGTAGTTTTTAATCTGATTGATTAGACTGGTTGGTTTTGTCTTTGTCATTGGTGTTCTGTGTCTCTTGGCTTGGGCCTGATTGCATAGAGTATAATGTAAAAGTGATAACAAGCACCTATTGCAACTAGTTTAAACAAGTGATGTAAAATATGAATCAACTGTAGTAGTTGGCTGTGTGGCTACAATCTCTCTAAATTTCAGTGGTACCGAGTTGTGCTAAACACCATGAAATTAAATTGTCTGAAATCTTGCAGTGCACAGCGTACGTTTAGTTTGTTTGTGGCATTTAGAGTGTGAAGTTTGAACATTTAATTTTATTCAAGCTTTCATATGTACTTACTTGTGTACTAGTTGCATAGAATACCTTAAGATTTCTTTTAAGATTACCCTAAAATTAGGTGTCTTTCTGACTGGCTACAGCAAGTGTGCGTGCATGATGAAGGCTGGCAACCAGAGCAGGTCAAAACTTCTAACATGCCTACCTGAAATTGCTGCTTGGCTATATAATGAAAATCTTTTCTGAAAACTTTTCTACTTTCCCATTTTTGTGATGTAAAGTTTTAAACGAAGTAATTAAAAAAACGTATTCAGCTGTATTGGTTTGTAAGAGAAACCTGTCATGGCTACAATAAAACTTACGACAAATTTTACTTCATTATTTTTCCCCTGTGTAAGAGAAACATCTGAGGGATTTTATGTAACTCCCTTTATGCATTCCATTAGGTAAAGGCAGTCACTTCCTGTAAGGTTCGTTTTTTTAATTTATTTTATTTTATTTTTTTTTAGGGAGAAACCTATTCAGTAAGGTATTCTATGCAGCTGGGCCCTGTTCGTAGATTTTATATTGTATAAGTAAAATCCACATTATCCTAGCTGTGCACATTATTGTAATGCTAAACTAGAAATCAATGGGTGGGTGATATGCCATAAATGTATCAACACCAAGAAATTTTCATAATACAGGTCACATTATGTTTTTGACAACTGTTAAATACAAAAAATACCGTTAACCTTGAATAACAACGTGCAGAATCGAATTACAGGCCTAATGATGCTGTAATTAAAATTTCACACGTGTAGACAGACATGGTCATGTTATGATGTAATATTCATATTGCCCAACCCCATGTAATACCACTAGTATTAAGTGTAAACTCATTTGTAAGATTTGTGGTATTGCAAGATGATTACCAAAAAAACTATCTAATTTTTTGGCCCCATTTCACAAGTTAATCTACATTTCGTTCTTTGGCACACAAGCTGACCAGTGAAAAGCTTACTTGTTAAAACAGATTCACTATTGAGAATCTAATCTATTTATTCCATGGCTAAACAGATGACACCAGTACCTGTGACAAAGTGAAGTGAGCTCACTGAAGTGGAAAAATAACGAAGTCTGACATTTTGGCAAATTGAGAATGTACCGCTTCAGTTGTGACAAGCAGTGAGTCCATTAAGACGCAGAGTGAATGCGCATTTCTCTGTCAAGTTGGCGAGACAGAAATCTCCCCGGTCTTCTGTATGGGTAGCCAAGGCAACTGAACATTAGGTTCTAAAATGGCACAAAGGCATAAACCTGCTTTGTGAGAAATGGGCTTCTCTATTGTAAGTATGGAGACCTCACTCCTTTCAGTGATTATCTGAATATACAGAGATTCATTTGTCCTAGTTCTTAATTACCTAATCAACTATTCAAAGACAATGTGTGGTTTAGAATGACAAAAGTTTTTGGCCGTGTCCACCGTAAAACTGCAGAAAGAGTAGACAACCATCAGTTGTTTTTATACTTTTTGAATTGGCAACATCTAAGCAGTACTATAGACATTTCAAACAAAAAACACATGTAGGGCACAAATTGCATTACACACTTTGCATGTGTAATGAAACATCTAGCAGTCTTTTGCTCAAAGGTGCAGCAGAACATTTGTTAATCTACTGCTGCTCACTGTTTTACTGCATCAGTCCTGACTCTAAAAATATGCTTTTTTAAACTTTCAAACAAATTTAAGGGCCACTTTTGACCATTTCTGGCTGGTCATTTTAACTGGCTCGAATTTGAGTGCGTCTCTAGCAAAAATTAAGATTCCCACTCTTACCATCCCTCTTCTGCCTACAATAAAATGGAACACACATTTGCCAATATGTCAGTCTTATTCGTTTAGTTTCTCAGACATTAGACAAAAAGTAATGTGTTTTGTATGATGTCTTATATGCAGCCGGCCCAGGTCTTGTCCGAGTGTCTGTCTTGTCCTGTCTTTTGTCCTGTCCTGTCCCGTCCGTGTCCCTGTATGTGCTGGTTAACGGGCGCTGTGCGGGCGGTGTTCCTATATGTCCCACTCTGTTCTTCCAGGAAGCAGTGGCGGGAGCGTCCATCCTGGGGGCGATGACAGCAGGCTCTGTGACTTTGCCACAGCAGCTGGGCGGCCTGCCTCAGGCCGTCATGGCAGCGCAAGCCCCAGGGGTCATCACAGGTAGGCTGTGGCTGGGCTGGGAAGTGCATCATTCTGCTGCCAGCTTTACCTGTTAATGCTGTAGAAGTGGAAATTCACTATTAGCTTTGTCACCTAGTTTGCTTCTGGTGTTGGGGTTTGTGTGTGCGTGCACATCTTAAGGGCCATGAATTCACTGCATGTTGAACATGTGGTGGGATGTTTGTGAGTAGGGTCTTGCCTTTAGGTGAATGCATAATGGGAATGCGTGTTTTCTGAAGAAATTCATGTCATGCAGTTGAATAGTTGTTTAACCCTTTATCTGCCTGACTACTCTGAATTTTTTTATTTAATTTGTGCTACCATAAAAATATTAACCTTAACTAGTATTCTGATTTTATCATTATAACCCAAGTGTGCACCAACCAGTAGTATCCCTAAGTTATGAGAAAGTGGTTGTACTTTAACAGGCAGACCTCATTTTGTACATTCATTTTCAAATCCCATCAGTGCCCTGCCTCAGTGTGTGCCAAGGTGACTTGTTTTAACCCTCTCTCTCCTCTAGGTTTCTGTTGTCTCCTACACATTACATAGTTTAACATAGCCTGTCGTGGGACCTGTCCACTAATAGATTCTCTTTTATTTTCTCTTCTCTCCTTGTCTCTCTCTTTCTCTCTTTTTTCTCCTTTTCTCTCTCCTCTCTTCCCCTCCCTGTCTTTACTCTCCACAATCGCCCTGACCGTGGCCTCTTAACCCCTCCCCTTTGCTGCACACTGACCAACCAAGTGTGAAGAGGACTGTTTCTAGCCCCTCCCCTCATAAACAAATCTCTCATTCCCATTGGCCAGTGAGTCTCAGATCCTGTGTGTTTTTGTGGAGTTGATCTTGGTAACATTTCATCTGAAATGACGGGCATGAGAGGGGGGCAAAGGACTCTAAGGGTAGAGGGATGGGTGGAATTCATCAGTCCATCAGAAGGAAGACTGATCCCCTACCTTTTCCACCCCACTTTCATAATCTTAAGATTTGAACAGCTCCCTCTCTTGCAGTACAGTTTTAAGCACTCACTCACGATCACTGAGTACATTTAGAGACAAATGAGCAACACAATTTGTTCTACATTAGAAGTCAAAAGCCGCATCTGGTGGGCTTGCAAGACTTCTTTTTAAGAATATGATAATATGGTCTGCTTCTTGCAGTACAATATTGTTCTAAACTATTTAGAACAGATTGAACATTTCTGGTCAGTGTTGTCCAAAATGACTAAATTCTTATCGCATGTGTTTTTAAGGGAGACAGGTGGTTAAACTTGCCAGTCTGTTGGAGCCCCTGTTGCCTGATAAACTATTTCACCTACATGCTTACAGACATACTCAGAGGGCTTTTCCAGGTGTCATGGGGCTTCATGTTATCCTACCAGTGCCTATAACGAATGTGCTGACCTTCGCGTCTCTGTGCAGGCGTGACTCCTGCTCGGCCCGTGCTGCCCCAGGTGGGCCTGGTAAACCCCGTGCTGGCCTCTCCACCGGTGATCTCGGCGGCAGTGGCTGCAGCTCAAGAGGCTAAGAAGGAGAAAGACAAGGAGGAGGAAGAAGCAGCTCAAGATGGCACGGGTCAGGAGATGCTCAGTGAACAGGAACACATGAGCATCTCAGGCAGCAGTGCCAGACACATGGTCATGCAGAAACTGCTGAGAAAGCAAGAGGTGAGGCCACAGAAAAAAGACAAACTTTGCACAGAAATGAGCTCCATAAAATTATATTTAAGACCTTATTTTTAACGTGTTTAAGACTCGTAATTTTTTGTCGGACAGGTTTGGAAAAGAACAAGAAAAACATGAGTGACTACTATTTTCCATAGATTTGCCCTTTAAGCAATTAACATTTCTGCTTGGGTCATGAGATTATACTTTTGGAGCTGTTTGTCTTTTATAGTGCACACTAATACTGTGTAGTAGCAGACATGACTAAGTCTGGTTTCCACTTTATGTTGATATTTTGTTTCATTTGAGTAGTTGAGTTCAGCGTGTATTGTTGAATCAGTGTGGCTGCTCTCAGTCAGTAGTAATTAAGTTTTACAATTTTAAAGATTTGCTTTAGATTAATAAGCGTACAGGCACAGTATCTGATTAAATCTTTAAGACTGACCATTCTATTGGCTAATGTTATCTCACTTGCTTGGGGCTGACTGCATTAATGTTATTTGAAGTATCCATGTTTTTTTGTTTGTTTTTTCTTTTTCTTCTTCTTGCTTTGCACCTCTTACTTCCTACTTCTCACTACTAAGGTAAGACTGCTTTTTCTGGCAGCAGGCTGGACCTGACAAAGGAACTGCAATTCTACTTTTAGTTGTACTTTTCAGGTTGGAATGGGTTGAAAGAATAATGTTGCATCTATTTAATGCTTGATTCCTCTCTGCCCACAGTCAACGGTTATGGTGCTCAGAAATATGGTGGGTCCTGAGGATATAGACGACGACCTGGAGGGCGAGGTAACGGAAGAATGTGGCAAGTTTGGAGCGGTCAACAGAGTGATCATTTACCAGGAAAAGCAGGGTGAAGAGGAAGATGCTGAGGTCATTGTTAAAATCTTTGTGGAGTTTTCAGCGGCATCCGAGATGAACAAGGCCATTCAGGCTCTTAACAACCGCTGGTTTGGAGGTCGAAAGGTTATTGCCGAGGTGTACGATCAGGAGCGGTTTGACAACAGTGACCTCTCTGCATAGACTGAAATACATCCCCCTCCTTCCATGACCCTTTTCTCTCGCTTCTGTCTGTTTCTGTCTCATACACTTACAGATACAGCTGCTGACCACTACTCCCAGTGGTACTGGCCTCTTTTTAACTTGTAATTATTTTTTATCGATGTTGATATTAATATTATTAATGATCCCTTTTGGGGACAAAGGCAAGAAAACTCATGGATTTTTTTTTTCCACTGTTGCCTACTGTGAAGGACTTGATATCTGGTTATTTGTTTTTGTATTGGTTTTTGTTCCTTTCCCTCTCGAGTAGTTTGATTTGGTTGCAACACTTTCTTTTCTGTAGTTTAGTCTCCAAAAGATTCATCATCTTGTTATAAAGACCTTGGTTTCAAATGCCCGGAACAATAAATTCTTCAGATATGACATTTTGGGGTCCCTCAGTCATGCCCACTCTATTAAATGAAAGTACAAAAAGCTTTTACATCAAAAATCATATGATGGAGCTTCCATTTTCTCCAAAATTTCAATCTGCTTTGTGAGAAAAGACTTTGGCTGCGGTCAAATTCAAACTTTGTCTGCGGTCAAATTCAAACACTTTGACCTTGATGGAAAACATGATGTGAAGGAACAAGATAAACGGAATGAGAAAGGAAGCATAGAAGTACCTTTCCTTGGCATTTACACGGTTAAACAAGCTCTTATCATGGCTACCACATAGATACTTTTGTCACTTCACTCATTTTGGAAGCTATTTGACTGCAGCCTCAGATATTTTGTGGCCTTTAATGCTGTGTGTATATCTATTACTTCTAAGAACTAATGTCAAATGGACAGCTGAACAATAATTGTTCTGTTGACTATAGCTGTTTAAATGTGACCAGTAGTTAGCTGGACAGCTCATTTCATTTACTGCTGTAGTTAAGAAATGCAGCTCCCTGATCACCAGGACACTGGTTGTATTTTTTTATTTATTTATTTTTTTTGGTGTAGTAAAGTAAAATGAATGTCTGCGTAAGTTTAACACTTTACCTGCAGAGGTGTTTGTGCCAAGATGTGCTATGCGAGCAAGCAGGTGCATGTAATGTACAAAGAGTACAGAAATCAGGTAAATGTGTGTATGTAAAAATGTGGGTTTTTTTTTTTATTTTTATTTCAGAGGCTCTGCAAAGCACTAGCTACTACTGGTTCACAGGACGAAACTATATGTACTGACATTTGTATTACACAACATGCGAGTAGAATGTGTTACAGCAGATGTCCTTCAGTAATGTTGCTAATCATTTGACGTTCAGAGGACCCCAGTTAATTTCTTGGGTCATGTCCTGTTTTGAATGGCCATCACAGATGACAGAGCAAGAACGCCGTAGAAATTGAAACTCGGTGTGAGGCTGAGGTGTCTGTAAAACATGTCGATGTTACTTGCCTTAGAACATTTGAAAGTCAATGACTGTGGCACAAAACGTGGGCTACTGAAGTCTGACCATCAAGAGCAATTCACATAATGGCCAATGGGTTACACATCCGGACTCAAGAACTGGACAGATTCAGCAAGGATACCCATATCCACATTCTCTGACCTTTATTTCCACGCTTTAGTACAATTAAGTAGAATCTCAGTGCCAGGTGAACATGTGACTCCCAACCAGACACGCTCAGAGTGTCAACATATCCTTCGTTGCCTGAGTTCTTGTGAAGCCGTTGTTTTAGAGAGCATACTGAAGCCTAGGATGCTCTTAATCTGGTGAGGTTATGCCCAAGCACTGCATTGCATTGTCTCAATGTGTTCTATGCTGTTGTACAGAATGCTTTATTAGTTGCTGGAGGTAGACCTCTCTGGGTATCCCTACAGACCCTGAAGGGGGTCCCTGCTCTCTTTGGCAAATGACTACAGCTTGATGATGCAACTGGTGGTAGATAAGTGCAACATAAGTTACAGCAAGATGTCTAGGGAAGCCACTGAGGTGTTGATAGAAAGCTCAACCAGGCCTTTGTTGTACTGTGGTCACCCTTCAACTAATGCATATAGATGCTCAGGCACCACTGAGCTCCTGTGCGTCTTTAATCTTTGTGTCCTGGCAACTCAGGGGGTGCTAGAGACCAGCTGCTGATCACACTAGATCATAAAATGGTCTAAACAAACCAAGAGAAAGGTACTTTTTCTGCTGAATGGTTGGTAAGTGCAGAGTCAAAGTCCACAAGTATTACTATGAACGAGTGCTACCTGCAGAAGCAAACATGTTTCTCTATACGGAGCGACCATATGATTTTGAGACTCGGTGAGTTCATGGCTTTACTCAGTCACTCTGCTTTAACATACAGTGACGATTTGTAGATCAATGATTTGTTTTCAATTGAAAAAGTCAAAAATATTGGTGCTTTTCCACAGCGTCTTTTCCCACAAACCCTTAATATGCAATCGCCCAAGGCAGAACACTACTAGAAGTATGTCGAAGGTAATTGTCATTTGGTTTAAGAGTGAATAAGAGCTTTGTTTTCTTTGAATTATTCAAGTTCTGTAAACGCTGCATCATTTCTCTTATTTTAATGTTTTGTCATTTCTTTTAAAATTATCCTTTAAAGAACAGTATTTTTATTTGGAAATTAGGAGAAATATTGTCAGCAGTTCTTAAAAACTAAGGCAAAGCTGTTCAGTTCAATACTTGCACCTATAAAAGAGAGAACCTGAGAAACTGAACATTTCAAACGCTCCCCTTGCTAATACAGTAGGTGCGCATTAGTCATACAGCTGTGCAAAGTCCTATAACAAATGCTACCACCTTTCCAACAAACCCCAGTCAACTATAAATGCTGTTACTGTGAAATAAGTCCGGCCCAAGGGCTACACAAGCTTCCAGGATGGGTCGAGTTTTAGACTTTGTATGGAAGCGACGTCAGTACAAAGACTTTATTTGGCAGCTTCATGAATTGAGTTAAAACGGCCAAGCAAATGGACACAAAACACTAAATCTCGGTGCCAAGCGTTTGATGAAGTGCTGTAAGCTGGACTTTGGAACAGTGGAATATTGTCTAGAGTTCTGAATCAGCATTCTGATTTTTTTTAAAATAGCCTCTTCTATCCTGTAGTGTTTGATAGAAGAGGCATTCTGAGTCACTCAGTAACAGAGGTGGCAAAATACATCAGGCTTAAAGAAAGTTCCTCGTCCCGTTGCTCATCTACTCATGAAGGCCTAAGATACACATAATGGAACAAAGCAGAAACAGATTAAGGTCTTAGGAGTCATAACAAAAAAGGTTCTTGCCGGTGTTATAGGTGCAGTAATACTGTACTGCCAGAGAGGTTCCATAAAGCGAGAACCACCATGACGGGCTTCCCCATGTACACAGACGACAGAGTCCCATTCACACCAACAGGAAATTCTGGCCAGGGGCATTGCTAGACCTCTTTTTGCTGAGGCGTGTAGCAAAGACAGGGAAGCAATAAGGAGAGATGAGGAAGGGAAGATCTGGCTGTAGTTGGTGATAAACCAACTAGTTAACATTACGGTACCTGTAAGTCTGTTAATGGTACTGTTAAACGTAAATGCCTGAATTATGTACAGTACTGTGCAAAAGTCTTAGGCACCTATGAAAATTGTTTGAATCTGTTTATATCAGCAGTGGGTTTCTTT
>JBBJLS010000011.1:18200953-18212012 GCA_037577275.1 Bryconaethiops microstoma
CAAAGCATGATGTTTCCACCCCCGTGCTTCACGGTAGGTTTGGTGTTCTTTGGATGCAACTCAGCATTCTCTCTCCTTCAAACACGACGAGTAGAGTTTTTACCAAAAAGTTTTATTTTGATTTCATCTGACCATATGACATTCTCCCATTCCTCTTCTGGCTCATCCAAATGCTCTCTAGCAAACTTCAGACGGGCCTGGACGTGTACTGGCTTAAGCAGGGGGACACATCTGGCACTGCAGGATTTGAGTCCCTGGTGGCGTGCGTGCGTATAACCTGTTGGTTGGGGAGTTGCCCTGTGATCAGAAGGTCATGGGTTTAAATCCCAGGACTGCCAGTGGCACAGCTGAGGTACCCGTGAGCAAGGTACTGTCCCTACACACTGCTCCCCGGTTGCTGCATCACTGGCTGCCCACTTGTTGAATGGGTTAAATGCAGGGAAAGCATTTCACATTGTTCACAATGTGTGGTGTGTTCTTGTATGACTATAAGGGCCCATTTTACTTTTACGTTCCAAATTATATCATATCTATATCAATGTGTGGGTTGCTGAGGGTCCATAGTTAATAAGCCAAATCTGATGTGACCTTTTGAAGTTTTTGGCCTCCATTTCTTGACCCGGGCACACCTGACCTTGCTTTGCAGCACCACCTGTGAGCTACTTGTGTTAGTACGCTTAATCCCTTACACCCTAAGATCAATCTTTGAACCTACACTTGATTCCTGACTTTCACAACGTCGATCTAGTGTCCGAAGCCATTGAAGTCTTGCGATTGCTGAATAATAAGCCTTCAGGTTAAGAAATGTGATTTCAGCCTTGTCAGTGTTCTTACAAACAAGATTTTAAATTTCAATTAGCCTTTTTGTTCTTTTTCGCTTTTTCCTTTTTTTCCACTCAAAATGACACTTCTGTGCTGACAGATGTTTGAATAGTTTCCCGTTCCTCTGTTCTCTTGCTGTTTTAATTTCTTTGATGGGTTCAGTAATATTCAAAAGGATTATGAGTTTTCATTTAGCCGTGCTCGTTCAGGGAGAGGGAAAGCTGTTGTGTGACTGATGACTTCCTGGAATTAGTTTATCACTGACTTTTCTATAGACTCACCTGCCAATCAAACTAGGACACATTTCCAAATGAACCCTGTAAGTGCCTGCTGTTATACTGGTGAGTACCTATTCAGTCAAAGCATTTTAGGTGTACAGATCAAACATAGATTTTTTTTTTTTTTCCCCAAGAGAGAACAATTTGATTGCATGCTTTGATAGGACTGTGCCAAAATCTGTATTTCGTAAAAAAGAAATCTCTCCTATAAATCTCTGTATTGCTTAGTGAACAGTGTAAAGGTGATGCCAGTGAGACAGTGAATATGGTGGATGTCTATACTCATTGTTCCTGACATTCATTTAGGGCAGAAATCTTGGCATGTTAGTGTATTATGTACCTGAAACATCGACATCAGTGTGTAATAGAGGGAGTACACTTAGCATAATAACATCAAGATGGCTGAGACATCGTGTCACTAATGAGTTATTAATTAGCATCCTCCTCATGAGAGGAGAAGCCAAGACTTTTGAAAAAACATATCCATTTAACTTTTGAAGTGGCGAGCCAGCAGAAAGAGGTTTTTGCACCGAATTTCAGGTGCAAAAAACGCAGCTGAGATGGAGTTATCTTTAGTTTTATGTGTTGTTTGAGTTGAATGGTTAAATAAGTCCAACTTGTACACAAGACATTGTACCAGTGCACATATACCAGTCTTTGAGACTACAAAACTGGCAGTAGCTCACTGTAGCTGAAGAAACCAAAGCTACTAAACAGTAACTAACACTGATTGCTGGGAAAATATAATATTCAGAAGTGCTACAGTATACAGAGACAGACTGGGAAGAATTACACAGATTTACAGTTTCTTTCCAATCAGGTAGCTGGGGGACTGGTGGTTAGAGAGTTGCCCCTGTGATTAGAAGGTTGTGGCTTTGAATCCCAGGACTGCTAGTGGCACCACGAAGGCACACTTGAGCAAGATACCGTCAACACACACTACTCCCCGCTGTGTTCCTGGCTGCCCGCTGCTTCACTTGCTGAATGGGTTAAATGCAGAGAACAATTTGGTGCTGTTAACACTGTGTGCTGTGCTGTGTTCAAGTATAACAGATTTATACTTTACACATTTACACAGTATGCTTTGCAAATAACAGCTGGTTTCTGTAAAATCTGATTTTTTTTTTAACCTCCTTGACAAGAACTTTGACCTGTATCTCGTAGAACACACCTCTTCTAATACCAATCTGCTGGATTTCCACTGCAAGTACAGCAGTGTTTTACGATGTGTTCAGAGTCACCTGATACAGTGGTGTGAAAAAGTTTGCCCCCTTCCTGATTCCTCATTTTTTTCCATGTTTGTCACACTTAAATGTGTGAGATCATCAAACAAATTTAAATATTAGTCAGACAACACAAGTAAACAGAAAATGCGTTTTTTACGGTTATGAAGCAATTTCTAAAACTTTGGGACTCCAGCCAACCACAGTGAGGGCCATTATCCATAAATGGCGAAAAACATGGAACAGTGGTGAACCTTCCCACGAGCGGCCGGCCGACCAAAATTACCCCAAGAGCACAGCGACGACTCATCCAAGAGGTCACAAAAGACCCCACAACAACATCAAAAGAACTTCAGGCCACACTTGCCTCAGTTAAGGTCAGTATTCATGACTCCACCATAAGAAAGAGACTGGGCAAAAATGGACTACACGGCAGAGTGCCAAGATGAAAACCACTGCTGAGCAAAAAGAACATCAAGGCTCGTCTCAATTTTGCCAGAAAACATCTTGATGATCCCCAAGATTTTTGGGAAAATACTCTGTGGACTGACGAGACAAAAGTTGAACATTTGGAAGGTGTGTGTCCCATTACATCTGACGTAGAAGTAACACGGCATTTCAGAAAAAGAACATCATACCAACAGTAAAATATGGTGGTGGTAGTGTGATAGTCTGGGGCTTTTTGCTGCTTCAGGACCTGGAAGACTTGCTGTGATAAATGGAACCCTGAATTCTGCTCTCTACCAAAAACTCCTGAAGGAGAATGTTCGGCCATCTGTTCGTGACCTCAAACTGAATTGTAATTTTATTTTTCCTTTGTTTTACCAGGGTAGTCACATTGAGACAGTAGTCTCTTTTGCAAGTGAGCCCTGGCCAAGAAAAGGGCAGCACTTAACAGTATACACTATAAACAACATAACCTACAAAAACTCACAACATAAAAACACCAGTAACATATAAGGTAAAAGAATAACACAATAAACAACTAATGGAAGACATATCTACAACATATCATAATAAACAATGACAAAAATGGACTTAAACTATAAGAAAAATAACCTAAAAACACAACAAACATGTACCATGAAAGACATGCCCTAAATATAGATATGAAATATAAAACACAATCACAACAATAAACTTGGATTATAAAAATAACCTTAAAACACTCACATTGATCATTTAAAATATCAGCACATAGCTTAAAATCAGAAAGTGCAATGAACATGTTAAGTTTTGACTATGAAGTTCATTCCACGTATAAGGGACATTGTAATAAAAAGCTATTTTGCCAAATTTGATTCTAACAATAGGCACGTTAAAAAGGATGACACTGTTTGACCTGAGATTATATCTATTGTTTGTAGACAATGAAAAAACAGATAAGTATGATAGTAACAAATAAACTGCTTTGTAAGTGAAAATGAACCAATAAAGCTACCTGAGTACCAGTGAGTACACACCATTGCAACCTGTATAGTTTATCTGGTTGGCAGAGTTTTTAGCACCAGTTATGAAACGTAGTGCAGCGTGATAGAGTCCAGTGAATGCAGCACAAACTTTAAAGCATGCATATAAAGCATGTCACCGTAGTCAGGAACAGATACAAATGTGGCTGCAACCAGTTCTTTGTTTGCTTTAAGATTAAAACAAGCCTTATTTCTGCCTTATAAAAGCCTAATTTTACTTCATGTTTTTGCACCCAACTGACAACATGGGAATTAAAAGAAAGCTCTTCATTTAATAAAAAAAACTTAGATATTTGTAACTTGACACCCTCTCTATTTCCTGTCCTTGTAAAGTGCTAATTTGAGGCAGATAATGAGTGAGAATTTGTAAACATGTATTTGGTTTTATTAGAATTTAATACCAATTTTAGTTTAAGTACATTTTCTTGTACTCTTGAGTGCCTCTTGAATCTGCATAGAGGTGTATATTAGCATTATTTACAAGGGCACAAATGTCATTTATGTATATAGTAAGCAACAGTGGCCCTAGAATGGAGCCTTGCAGAGCTCCAATCTTAATTTCAGCCCTTCCTGATGTAATACCATTACATTTGACACACTGGTATCTATTTGTAAGAGTTTTTACACCAACCCATAGCTTTTGTAGACACCCCGATTTTATCAAGACATTGTAACTAAATGTTATGATTTACTTTATCAAACGCCTTAGAAAGATCAATAAATAATGCTGCACATGAGTTTTTATAATCAATGACACTAACAATATCATTAATCACTTTAACTGCTGCTGTGGTGGTGCTATGCCTCTTCCTGAAACCTGATTGAAAAGCACTAAGAATGCTGTTACTAGTTAAAAACTCCTTTAATTGATCATAAACTAGAGTCAAAGATTTTAGCCAACACTGAAAGCTTGGAAATCGGACAATAATTATCCAGTATAGTTGGATCCCCGCTCTCTCCTAGGGTACGACACGTGCTGCTTTCCAAGGAATACAATTTTGTTCTAGGGATAAATTAAAGATAGATGTTAATGGGTCAGTGATAATATCTGCAGAAAGTTTCAGGAGAGATGGGTCAAGACCATCAGGTCCAGCTGACTTTCTAGTCTTTATATTTTTCAAAGCTGGTAAGACCAGTTCCCTATGAATTGGTTCAAAAGAAAAATTAGCCTTTCTCAAACGAACTTGGTTTCTGCAGCAGGACAATGATCCAAAACATACCAGCAAGTCCACCTCTGATTGGCTGAAGAAAAACAAAATGAAGACTTAGTCAAAATGAAGACTTAGAAGTGGCCTAGTCAAAGTCCTGACCTGAATCTTATTGAGATGCTGTGGCATGACCTTAAAAAGGCGGTTTATGCTTGAAATGCCTTCAATGTGGCTGAATTACAACAATTCTGTAAAGACGAGCAGGCAAAATTCCTCCACAATGCTGTAAAAGACTCATTGCAAGTTATCGCAAACGCTTGATTGCAGTTGTTGCTGCTAAGGGTGGCAAAACCAGTTATTAGGTTTAGGGGACAATCACTTTGTCACACAGGGCCATGTAGGTTTGGAATTTTTTTCTCACTTATTAAAATCCTTCACTTAAAAAACGCATTTTGTGTTTACTTGCGTTGTCTTTGACTAATATTTAAATTTGTTTGATGATCTGAAACATTTAAGTGTGACAAACATGAAAAAAAAGAGGAATCAGGAAGGGGGCAAATACTTTTTCACACCACTGTGTGTGTGTGTGTGTGTGTGTGTGTGTGTGTGTGTACATATATGTGTTTGTATATTTATATTAGTGCTGGGCACGTGAACGCGTTATCAAATTATTTACTTAATGCCGAATTTTGAAAGTTTGTTGCATTTTTGGGCTCATGTGTGCATGCAGCATGCAGCTCTACGTCTCGCCTGGTTCTCACAGTGGTCAGGCGTCCCATTACTTTTGTTCATATGGACAAAAGTAATTGGACAACTGACCATTACACCAACAGGGACTTTGGCACTGCATTTAGATACATGGACTTTCATATGGAGTTGGTCCCCTTTACTGCTATAATGGTTCTTATATACTATAATTTTGTAGGCAACAATGCAATTAATCGCAAGTAATTGTAGAAAACCATGTGATGAATCGTGATTAAAAATTGTAATTGTTGCCCAGCATTAATTATATATATATATATACAAACACACACACACAAACAAACAAGTGTGCATGGCCCAAAATCCAAAATGAAGCATTTCATTTTGGAAATGCTTCATTATGAAGCATTTCCAAAATAATCTCTTACACATTTCTTGTGTAAGAGATTATTATTGTGTGCTGAACTGCATGTTCACTAAAAAATATTAATCATAATAAAGACATTATGATTAATGCTGGGGTCTATGTATCTGAATGCAGTGTCATTAAAGTCCCTATTGGTGTAATGGTCAGGCATCCCAATACTTTTGTCCATATTGTGTATGTTGACTTGTGGGCATTTGTTTTTGTCCATCAATTTTTAGACATAAGTTTCTTCTGAAATCAGGAATATCGTGTTGAATCTGTCCTCCTGCTGTACTCTTCTGGGAAGACTTTACTCTGTGGTTGGAACATTGCTGTGAGGATTTGATCGTGTTCAGCCACAACAGTAGGTGCTGATGTTGGATGAATAGTTCTAGAACATGGGAGCAGAACCATTATAGCAGCTGCACAGGGAACCAACTCCATATGAAAGTCTCTGTATCTGAATACAGTGTCATTAAAGTTACTGTTGGTGTAATGGTCAGCTGTCCCAATACTTTTGTCCATATGATAAAGACAACGGTAATGGGACGCCTGACCCCTGAGAAAACAAGCTGAGACTCAAAAAAAGCAATGATTTTTCAAAATAAAAGGATTTTTAAAAAAAATCTGCATTAATGCGTGATAAAATAATTGTCAGCGTTAAGTAAACAATGCATTAACGTGCCCAGCCCTAATAATATATTATTAAAACTAGAGCCAAAGCTGTTATTAAAACAGATTCTTCTGTCCTTATATTGTTAGAAGTGTTTGGACAGAAGGAGTCGTGGCCTACAGTGAAGTCTGATGTTCTCAGCTCTGGTCCAGGTGGCCTCCAGCTTTTCACACTGAGGTGTTTTCACTGCTCCACCACACCTGATCCACTAATCAGCTCCTTAACAAGCCGTTCTGTGCTGAAGCGGTTTCTTAAAGAAGAGAAACAACTTAACCGTGCAGGGCAGGGTGGCCTCCAGGACCAAGGCTGGGAAATACTGGACTATCTTAATCTTCTCAGTCTTATTCCTGGAGCACTGCTGCCCTCCAGATTGTGGGGTTTCTTCTCTAACATGGTCTCCTAGTCCTGGTCACCACTGCCCTACTTAACTGCTTTCCCTTATTTAAAAAATGAAAAACACAGTAAGGGCGTGTTGAGGAGCTGATTAGTTGGATCAGTTGTGTTGAGAGCAGTGAAAACTCTCTGCAGGAGCAGGACTTGAGAATTCTTCTAACAAACCCTGAGGACAGGTTCCCCTTTTGAGTCTTGGTTCCTCCTGAGGTTTCTTCTTCCAGCTGAGGGAGTTTTTCCTCGCCTCTGTCGCCTTTGTCTCACTCACTCGGGGCTCAGACCTGGACTCTGTAAAGCTGCTTTGTGACAGTCTGGTTGTAAAAAGTGCTGTATAAATT
Organism: Bryconaethiops microstoma; assembly: GCA_037577275.1. Lineage (NCBI taxonomy): Eukaryota > Metazoa > Chordata > Actinopteri > Characiformes > Alestidae > Bryconaethiops > Bryconaethiops microstoma. The sequence continues at coordinate 18,208,406 of JBBJLS010000011.1, forward strand.
GAATTGAATTGAAAGTAAGACAGACTTTCCCTTAAAAGTTTCATGGAACAGGAGCCAGTATTGGTTCTCTAAAGAAAAATTGACTGAAAAGTGCTGTGGCTTCAAGCACTGCTTCCAACACACCTGATCCAACTAATCAGCTCGTCATCAAGCCCTTTCTGTGTTAAAGTAGGTAAAGAAGGGAAGGCACTAAAAGGACCAGGATTCAGGGAAAAAGTGCTGCAGTGTGTTATTGGAGCAACTCACTAGAACAAACAGGTTTATAAATGAGACGCGAGGGAGAAGAACCTTTTCAAGGTTTGAGGAACCTTCACATAACAGGTCATTTACTAGGCTAATGTTTATTTACAGATCCTTTATGGAGATTCTTCACACTTTACTGATGCATCTCGTTCTCTGAAGAACCAACGACTGAAAGGTTCTTTGGGGAAGCCAGAAAAGTTCTGTGGCTTCAAGCAAAGACCCCTTTCTGAGGGATCACGATTCTTATATGTGCTGATTTCAGTCTTGTCTGAAATGAATAAAATATGTTCCACAAAAACACCAGTGGTGGTTAACCATAAGTTCTACACTCATGAAACTGAAACAGCATGTGTGTGTGTGTGTACTTTGGAGATTTTGAGGCAAATCAACATTCCTTTTGATTCAAACACATGATGCTGTCAGAGAAACAGGTTTACAAACGGGAGTCGTCAGAACCTCACTGATGATCCACCAGCTGCAACCAAGCTGCTGCAGAAAGTTTTCTGATGAAAGTCACACTATAATCTTTACCTCATCCACCACTGATCTTATCCAGAGCTCATAAAGTCAATGTTCTGTTTGGTCCGTCCAAGTCTTTTTGTTCTATCAACAAGGACCAGTCAGAGCACCAAACTCCAAAGAAGCAGCACTTATAAACCTGAGCATTGCAGACGGTTCAAGATATTTGACAAATCAGATGAATGTGACATGCAAGATATAAAGCAGACGACTCAGATTTGATCCTATGACCTCCTAGACATCAGCCCACAGTGTAAACCAGTGCACTATAGAGCCAGGTTGGAGGCTCCACTTATTTTAAGTAAGACTCCAGCCAACCTTGAGACCACAGCTAAAGCCAGTGAGCTACTGGGCTTGCCAAGCTGTCTAACTTATTTAAGATATTTGACTTTCAGATCAAGTGTGATGTGCAAGACATAAAGTTAAAGACTCAGGTTTGACCTCACAACTTTCTGTTTTTGAGACTGTAGCTTAAACTGTGAGCTACAGAGCCAGACCAGAGGTGCAGGTCATTTTTTGGATATTTTACTTTCAGATGAAGTGTGACATGCCAGACTTAAAACTGAAGACTCAGGTATGATCCCACAACCTTCGGGTACTGAGGCCACAGCTTAAATCAAAGCAGCCCACACTTTTTTTTGGATATTTGACTTTCAGATGAAGTCTCCCATGTAAGCCATAAAGCTAAAGACTTGGGTTTGATCCCATGACCTCATGTTTCTGACACCACAGCTTAAACAAGTGAGCTACACAGCTTGACAAGCAGCACTGTTTTTTTTCCTATACGTATCTTTCAGATTCCTAAATCATCTCAGCCTGAAGACTGTCTGAGTTTGAAATGAACAAATATGAAGACGAGTCACTGAAGTGAGCCAATGGCCCAATGATAACCTTCCCTTAAGGCAGGAAGACTGCAAGCCCATTACCTTCTGGCTCTCATAAACAATCTATGGTTCCATCTAAGCCCAAATCCAGGGATGCCAAACCTGTGACAAGCCCCTGGAAGACCACACTTCTGCAGACATCGGCATTTTCTCTCCTCATAAAGGCTTTACTGACTCACTGATGAGTTTAATCAGGTGTGGTTAATGAGGTTCAAATTTACATGGACAAATTAATATTTCGGATAAAATTCATAACATCTCAGTTAAAATCCATTACATCTCAGTTAAAATGTCATGTCAGGAACCCCCCACAGGACCTGCTGCTCTGGAGATGTTCTGACCCGGTCTCACCAGGAACCCCCCACAAGACCTGCTGCTCTGGAGATGTTCTGACCCGGTCTGACCAGGAACCCCCCACAAGACCTGCTGCTCTGGAGATGTTCTGACCCGGTCTGACCAGGAACCCCCCACAAAACCTACTGCTCTGGAGATGTTCTGACCCGGTCTGACCAGGAACCCCCCACAAAACCTGCTGCTTTGGAGACGTTCTGACCCAGTCTGACCAGGAACCCCCCACAAAAAAATGCTGCTCTGGAGATGTTCTGACCCAGTCTGACCAGGAACCCCCCACAGGACCTGCTGCTCTGGAGATGTTCTGACTGAGTCATCCTGAGTTTTGCAGTGTAAATGATAATGCGCTAACGTGCCCAACCCTTCTCAAAAGTCAGTGTAGCTCCATAATAAACTCCAAAAATTCTATGTAATTCTGACAACGTTTTATAACCTGTTATAAAAAAGTCTCAGGGCACTAAGAACATAAAAGTCTATTCAAAAAAAATTTTTGGTTTGTTAAAATGTATGTTTATGTATATTATGTATATTAAATTTTAATAATGTTTACCATCTATCTCTTCCTAACAGGTGATATATATATATATATATATATATATATTTTAGTCCTAACCCTGTTTAGAAATGGTAGATGGTAAACATTATTAAAAGTTAATATACCTGCCAGCCAATCACAATTCATCCAACATTCACTTAATGAATTATGTGCCTAAATACCTAAATGTAGTGAAATGGATGATTTTTATATGTTCAGGGAGGTCCCATCCATTGATTGTGTTACTGTTCATCATTACTTGTAGATTGTGTGGAGGAGAGGAAGTTTCTGAGAGAGAACGTATTCCCCAAACTCAGGGACCACTGCAGACAAACGCATGGCGTGGACTTCAGGGTGCGCATCACCTTCTCTATGTTCCTCTACATCCTTCATTTCCCAGCTTTCATCCACCTCTTGCTTATATCTCAGCATTCAACGAGAAGGTCTTCTTTCATGTTTCTCCTGAAAGCCGAGTGTGTTTTCATGCAGCTTTTTTGTTTGTTTTGTTTGTTGGTTGTTTGTTTGAGGGGGGGGGGGGTTCTGTACTTTAATTATTAAAGTCAAACAGCCTCTGACTGACGAGCAAACAAACAAAGGAAACAAAGGACACGTCGTCAGATGAATAAACCTCATGCTTATTATGCACTGAAAAGAGGAGCTGTGCTGAATAGACCTGATTTGAATGTGCACATAAAATATGTGACACCAACATGATTACTGTGATAAAAAGGTAAACAGAGAGTCAGACTAGTGTTGATGTAATTTGTACTTTGAGTAAATTGAATATGTCACATTTCATATTCACGTTTCAGGTTCTGGTGAAGAAAAAACACCAGTTCCCATTACTCTCTCATTTCAAATGATAAGCTGCAGTCTGAGTAATTCAGGTGCATTAATAGTTGCCCCTTTGGATGTACATACAGTCCTGTGCAAAAGTCTTAAGCAACCCATCATTCATGTTCAAATTCTGCTTCCGGAGATCCAGACTTTCTTGTATATTTAATGTGTTCTTGAGGAACAGTTCTCCAGGCTTCCTGAAGGACTTTCAAAGACTCTCATTTCCAGTCCAGTCCCT
>JBBJLS010000014.1:0-37349 GCA_037577275.1 Bryconaethiops microstoma
AACCTAAAGGATTTAGAGAGTTTCTGTAAAGAGGAGTGGGCCAAAATCCCTCCTGAGATGTGTGCAAACCTGGTGACTGACTACAAGAAACGTCACTGCTGTGCTTGCCAAGAAGGGTTTCTCCACCCATGTTTCGCTTGGGTATCAAATACTTATTTCACTCAGTGAAATGCAAACAAATTATAACTTTTATGTAACATGTTTTTTCATGATTTTTGGTTGAAATTCTGTCTCTCTCCTGTTCATTTTTTGTAATTCAGCAAACCTACAAATTCAGCAGGGGATCAAATAATTATTTCCCCCCACTGTATATATATATATATGTATATATATATATGCAGTAAAATTGTGAAAAACCACTGTGATGTGGTAAAAAAAAGCCTAAAAATGCCCCCAAATATGCTCCCAAAACATTTTAATTTCTTTTGAAACTCAGCTTAATCCATTACCCTGAAAGAAAATTAAAAGTAAAAGTAAACCCGTACTGTACTGTATAGACTGTACTGTAATTCATGCACGGGCGTTTTCTTTGGTATAAGCGGGTAAATACAGTAATACATTCATTTAATTTACAGTAATAAAAATGCAGGGCCTTAAGAAGAACAAAATGAAAAAGGGAGTACTGTTTTCAGAGAAACGCTCAAGACGCTCCACGCGGGAAAATGTTCTGATGCGGGAATGTTGGACTGCAGCTGCCAGACATGCGTTACAGAGCAGCAGCCAATCAACAGCAAGGAGAAATGAATAACGCTCTCAGAATGGCTACTTTCAAACCTCTGAGTTACTTTGTGTTCTCTCTACAGTACCAAAATTTGTTGTTAATATTTATGCTACAAAATTAGTAAATTATATTTTTCTTAATAATTTAACACTAAAATGCATGAAAAATTATATCTTGCCACGAAAAAAGAAACAAAACACAATATTGACACATTTCAGGATGGTGTCTGTGCGTTCAGCAGACATGATGGAACACTGGGACACTCACTTTGACTCACCAGCAAAACAACCACAGTCCCAGTTCTCAACATGCAGGTAAAAATGCTGAAATACTTACATGTGAACTCAAATGTGCACCCAGTTTGTGTAGAGTGGGCAAAAATAGACAGGGATAATCTCAAGAGGCTGATGTAATCCTTACCTGACAGACCTGACGTTGTTAATAAAGCAAGGGGATGGATGATCAAGGGTCAGGAAAGTAATGACCTGGGTGGCAGGTCATTACTTTTGTCCAGTGGGTTTATTTTAGCTGAAAACCTGATGAGAAGAATAAAATTATTTACAACTGGGAATAAGGAGGTATAGTTTCAACACAGTACACCTGTGTACTGCTGCAGTGTTATACTGCATTAAGATTGTTCTTCGTGCAGTACCATTGTCATCCACCAGATGTCCCTGTCACTTAACAATAGTTCTGATCCACATGAGCCCCTTGAAACTGTAAAAATGAAGTCATTATATTTAATTAGGTTTAATAAGAATGCACTGTGAAAGTCTGCCCTAGCCCTGATTACAGACCATTTTTGTTGACCAAAATCACATGAATGAATTACATGTTCAGAGCCACAGCAGTGCAGCTGAACAAATTCACCTCATGCTGTGTTGGGCTGACACATGTGGACGGGCCTGTCACAGCAATCAGAGATGAATCACTGGATATGTTCCAGCTGCTGCCCAGCGGGGTAGGGAATGTTACCCCTCCCATCACTTTCACTTCTGGTTACTCTTTCCACTAAACCTGGTCTTTCATGCATGGGAGCCAATCAGTCAATCCGACTGAAAAGATTTTTGTTCACTTGCTTCGGGAGTTCGGTCATTCAAAACCCTCATTCACCGAAGGGTTCATCTATGAAGCAGTGGTTATTGGATAATCAAACATGTAATCATTTGAAATTTTTTATTTGAATATTATGTTGCCCTGATAATCACACTATACTTGTTCTGTATAATGTATGTTATGGGAACTAGTTGTATAATGAATATATAATGTACACACTCCCTTTTAAATAAATAAATAAACAAATACACAAAAACAAGGGGTTGGAGGTACAGTGCATTGCTTAAATGATATTTTGTTAAAATAAGGATCTGTGTTTTAGTACACCACTTCACATTTTCCCAAATTTCCTTCTAAGTTTTGTGAATGTGTTCTTATCTTACAATCATGTGGACATATGGCACTTTCAGATATTTAGGAAAATATAAGTGATATGAAAGCATCCAGAAGAACATCACCAAGAGCTGATCAGAACATTCTTAACATAGTGCTGCATAATGCTGTACCTTGCAACCTTTGCAGTCAGTGCTGGAGTAGAAAATAACAATTTTAAAGGAATGGAATAAATTACTATACAAAGAGACAATTCAGGTCCAAAGAAACTGGTTCCAGCTGCTTCCAGACCGTAACGGCATCATATCCAGGCATTACAGCGGTATTTTTTAGTCTTGGGTTGATAGATCAGTAAGACCGTAAGTTCAGCAGCAATAACTCTAGCATTATTGTGAAAAAATCCTGGAGTGCATTCTTTGCAGTGCACACCCAGAACCGTCGATGCTGTTGAAAGCTTTCAGCATATTTTAAGGTTCCATAAAGGTTCTTGGCTTAGATGTTTAGTTCTTGGACCACTCTCTGAATGGTAGAGAACCTTTACGTTATATGGAGGTTCCTTAAACATAAAAAGTGCTTTGTAGTCACATATCTCAGTTAGAAAAACAGGTAGACCACTGAAAAGATCTTTAGGCCAGTGTTTGCCAACCCTAGTCCTGATATTACACAACCGAGCAAGTTTCAGTGTTTCCACTGCAACTTACACACCTGAACCACCTATTCAAATTCTCAAAAGCACCTTGACACAAAGATCATTGCTAAATGGTTGAATGAGCATCATGTTAAACACACTCTCTACCCTGTTAGATCCTAATACAACAAAATGTTTAGGAAAACGTTAATATTGCCATCATTAACAACCCCTTATTGACATATTGGGCATGTTAAACTGTGGAAAGGCACTAAACAGTGCAGGGAATTATAAGTGATTTTTCTATGATACCTCTCTACTTGGTGTACCTTCTCTGGAAAAGTAGAAGGAGCAACGCTCAGATGTTTCTATGAGGTTTTCTTCTGAAATATAATTACACATATGAGTGTTGTTAACCAATGCTCGGCAGAAAAATACGTAGCTGTATATTTTCTCGTCTTGTGTAACACATACACTAAATGGATAAAAGTGTTGGGACCCCTGACCATTACACCAACATGGACTCTAGTAGCATGGCATCCAAACACATAGTCTTTAAAATGGAGTCGGTCCCCCCTTTGCAGCAATAACAGCTTCCACTCTTCTTGGAAGGCTTTCCACAATTTTTTTTGGAGTTTCTGTGCCCATTCTTATCTTATCATTCATTTTCTAGAGCTTTTAGGAGGTCAGACACTGATGTTGGATGAGAAGGTCTGGCTCACAAACTCCGGTCCGGTTTGGAAGGTCTGGCTCAAAATGATGAAGCATCTTGGTATTCCGAAGCATAAAGATAGTCCTTAACTGGAAGTAAGGGGCCAAGTCCAAACCCTAAAAAACCAGGTATCCCTATACTATTGTCCATGCAGTGTATTCTCTCCACTCCACTTTTCAGATAACCCATGGTGTATAAAACAGCTGTGGACTGAAGTCCCCCGAAGCATTTTCGACCTTTTTTTCTTTGGTGAGCGGCTGAATGGAAGGAGCTTGTTTTTGTTCTTTATTTGGAGCCTGTCAGCCGCACACGGAGGAGAAGGCGTAGATGAAGTAAAGCGATAACCGTGGTGAGAAAAAGTAAACCCGACGGGACCAAATGAGATGGCAGAAGTGGTATCATAACAATTAACGCTCCTCCATGCTGCACAAACATACGCTGCCGTCGGTAAGAAATTAGATGGTGGCACAGCTGTCTCTGTTGTTTTGGCTGTGTTGTCCAGCACTGTGCATTCGAGCTGAGGGTGGACTAGGAGGGTTTTAGAGGATATTTCAAGACTCAATAATCTGTGTAGAAGGGTCAGGGCCGTTAATGAATTAAACTGAGAATGCATGGTAAATTCCGATCACTTCCTAGAAGTTAATTGGAATTAGAATTGCTTGCAGCTGAAAGGAAATTGATTTAAAATTGAAATGGAATGTCAGGAAATTAACTGAATACAAATAAATTCTGCAAAATTTCATGTTCTAAGATAACTTGATTTGCTATCCAGTGTACACTAAATCTTATTAACCACAAAAATGACAAACACACTTAAGAAGAATGTGTTTTTTCCATGTTATACATGTTAATTTCTCGAAGTAATTTTATTTTGTGATTAAGAAAAATATGAAGATCTTATTTGCATAACTCTGCACATTAGTGTAAATACATTTTTCCTAAATTTGATTAAAACAGCATTTTCATCATGTAGCAGTATTTATGAAGTCAAATTGATAATCATATACTGGTATAAACAGTGTATTCAAGTCCTTGTCACAGCACCTGTTACTTATTGCATATGGACAAAAGTATTGGGACTTACCTGTTTTTCAGGGTTTAAACTAGGCCCCTTCCTTCCAGTGAAGGTCAATCTTCTTCCTTAAGTGTACCAAGACATTTTGGACAACACTATGCTTCCAAGTTTGTGGAAACAGTTTGTGGTAAATGCTCTACAGACTGAATGGACACAAATTTCCAAGAATAGTGGAAGCTGTTATAGCTGCAAAGGTGGGAGCAGCTCCATACTAAAGTCTATGTATTTGAATCCAATGTCATTAAATTCCCTGCTGGTGTAATGATCAAGCCTCCCAATACTTTTGTCCATATAGCGTATATACTGCACACTCATTAGTCATTAATTAATTCAAAATTCTCAGTTTTCATTTATATTTGCTTAGATGTTTTTCTGTAAGGCACAATAAATATTGAGATGCTCAAATGTTTGTAACCATATCTCTTATTAATCTCAATTAATTATTCCAAAAGAACAATGAAAATACACAGAATTTCCTTGACTTGAATTCCACTTCTCGAACTACAGGAAACTACATTGCTTGTAGTTTCCTGTAGTTGTTTTTTGAATTGGAATTGTTGAGTTCATTCCTGACCCAAACCCTACTTTCTAGTGAATTCATAAACAAATTGTCAATATGTCTATTATTCTTTGCATATATTAGATTTTTAAAATTTTTATTATACCAGGAATGAATATGCAAAGTAAACATTTCATTTGTGCAGAGCGACCTGTTTCTCTGTGCACATGAAAATAAACATAAGATTATTAAGGGGGGGTTCTCTAGTGAGTAGGAAAGGTCATGAGTTTGAATCCTATCTTCAGCAAAACCACCACTGGGTTCCTGAGCAAGACCTTTAAACCCAAGTTGCTCCAGGGAGACTGTGCCCCGTAGTTAGGGACCCCTGAGCTTCTGTTTGATTTTATGCCGTATAAAGTCTTTAATTTAAAAAGGCGTTCTGTGTCATATTATACCCTGAGGGTTATTTGCATATGAATTATTGAGCCACAGGCCCAGACAATAACAGCCCGATATATTTGTCTACTAGCCAAACACAGTGAAGGCTCTTATGCTTCCAGCGTGCTTTTATGAGTGTGTAATATCTGCCTGCTGTAAAAGATCTTTTCTGTGTTTTCTGCTTGCTCTTAATATAAGATATACAGGGTCAGTAGCACTTCCCTGAAGGCTTGTTTAAACCTGCAAGCACATTTGCAAAGCCTTATTCCAACAAGCATCAGTTTGTCAGTCATCTAGTCTGTTTTAGTCAATTTTGATATAATTTCCCTTTGATATAATGTTCGAGTAAGCCTTTATAAATGTTAATATTTTTTATGTCGGTTGTAATGAAAGGTTTATGTACATGTCATGTAGGCTGATTGCCTTCAGTGAAGCGATTGGGTCAATAATGTGAGTCATTAAAAAAAAGAGCAGGAAGGGTAAAGGGGTTTTATAATGTTCTCCTTGACTTTTGCCTGCTTTTTGGCTTTTTAAAATATTCTATCTTCCTTCTGTTTTCTTGTTTGCTACATTATTTATATTGTTATTTACATTGTTATCTCCATGTGCCTTTATTTACGTGATCCATGTTAATCTGTTGTTGTTTTGGTCCTAGCCCCATCTTAGCCCCGCCCCCTTGTTGTCTTGTTCACCTGTGTTTAGTTCTTATCTCCTGCCCTTCCCGAGTGTTTCTAATTGTCTAGTCTGCATATATATTTCAGTCTGGGTCTGTGGATTCTTTGTAAAATGACTTGTAGCTCCACTCCTTGTACATTTTTCTTTAAAACTGACAGTTAATGCTGGTCATTGCAACATTCTTCTTATCCTGCTCTTTATATTTGTGTTTTGGTTACATGTCTTTTTAGCATTAATTCTGTTGGTTCATGTGATTACGTCCTGACTGCCTCAACCCTCACTCATTACAGGTTTACAGAAATGACGAGCTCGTACACTGTGAGTTTTTGTCTGGAGAGATGAGTCTTGTTTAGATGGCTTTGTCAGTTCTTGTTTTCCAAATTCACCATCTTCACACTGCCTTTTCATTCACCTCCTTATATTTATTATTGTTTTATCACATACAGTCTGTATTATTCTGTTTAAACTCTGTAGCCCTGAACACTTTGTGGAACTCCAAGCAGACACTTTTCCTCTCTCACTTTTTGTGTTGTTCTCTCACCTGTTTTCTAAAGTTAGTTACTGTTGAAGCTAAAAGAGCCTGCAGGGACACTCCAGAAATAAGCCCCAACTGCTGCTGAGTGAATGTTTTAAACCAAACTTCAGACACTAAACATATCTGGGTCTGAAAGTTCATAACTCCATTCCTGACATTTATTATCCCATATTTTTTGATGATGGTTAATTAATTGTAATTCAGTGGAGAAAGTAGTTTACTGCTTTTGAGAAGATTTTTTCACAGAAGACCTTTGGTGCAAAGTGTATCACCTAACAAAGGACAAAAGGCTCCCCATATAATATACAGTGGTATGCAAAAGTTTAGGCACCCCTGATAATTTCATGATTTTTCATTCAGTTAAATATATCATATAGCACCTATTGTGGCCACATTTGAACATTTCAAACAAAAGGAGCTAGTGAAAAGCAGAGGCAGGGAGCTGAAAGGAACCAACTTCAGCATAAACGACCAGTTTCGCCAGGAGATCTTACAGCGGCGCAGAGTACTATTTCCCATCAGGAAACATCTCATCCATGAAAGTTTGCGCGTGATCATCACTGTGGACAAACTGTAAGTCAACGGGCAACTGTATTGCGATCGGGAAACCACCCCCTGGCTCTACTAGGCGAAGATCAGGTGATATATATTTCGTCTCTCCTTTTTTCACTAAGTTGCTATTAGGCTCGTCCTTATCAAAACACTATCCACTCGTCTCAACAGTTCAGTCAAATGTGCAGAATATGTACAACTGGCTTTCACTGTACTCTCTTACTTCTATCCTTTCTTACATTTAAGATCTCTTTTTCTTTCTTTTTTCTCCCTCCCCAACACTCTCCATTTCATATTGCTCTTAATGCTACAGGTTGGATAACAGCATACCACACAGCACAGGCGCACACACAGTACACAAACAGATCACACACAGATCAAGGCTCTGAAACAGAAAAATGCAGACACACAGCAGGTACACTACACATACATACAGGCATCCATATGCAAGCATGAACACTCATACATAAAGACACACACTCATTTAGCTAGGCTCTCACATCTGTTTAGTTTAAACCTGAGCATGTTAAAGTTTGTCACTTGGAATGTGCGGGGTATGGGTTCCAAGGAAAAGAGATTTAAAGTCTTTAATCAATTGAAAGAACTACAGGCTGACATTGTCCTCATGCAGGAAACTCACTGATCTATAACCACAACTAACACACTCAGGTTAACATTAACAATTTTTTCAATGGATTTCTATGGAAGGCTATCGAAGCCTTAGATGGACTTTGGTGGAATCTGGCACCCTAACAGAGCACAGGAAAGGCACCAAATCTGAGGTCGTTCCATCAGTTCCTGTGGTGTAACGGACCAAATTCTTGTTCAGGGGATTGTTCTGATAAGTGGTCTCTCTGTTGGCCCTGTGATGCTCAGCAATTGCTGCTTGTAGCTATATTTAAAACTGTAATTACATAATTATATTTGAAAAGTACTACAAAATGTAACAATGAAACTTGATGAGGATTATGGAGATAAATAAAAGTTTGAGTCTAAAATAAGAAAAACATTTTGTAGCTGTTAATGTACTTTGCCTTCGTGGTATTGACAGCTCTATTTTCATCTCACCATGCACTCAGGTGATAATGTCTGCACCCTCCCTGATGTCTATATTGGGATCAATGAAGCCGATAACCTAAAGCTACACTGTTCCTGCTTTATCTGTGAACTTTTACAGATTGATTAAAAAATCCAGAATCCAGTTAACTTTCTCCACACTCTTCTCTCAGAACAGCACAATAGATTCCTACACGTCACTGCTTGCAAGAGGGGAAAGCAAGTGAGACTGGATCATTTGGAGGATTCAATTTGATGTTAAGGTTTAATGGAAGAAAAAGTTTATATCTGATTCCTTTGAACTTTTAAATATTGGCACTTCCATCACTTTCCATCTCCTTTTGATTTTTGTGCATTATTTTATTTATTTTATTCCTTCTATTTATACATTTTATTTTATTATATTTCATTTTTTATTCTATTTCTGTAAAGCATGCTGAATGACCTTTGTGTATGACTATGTTCTATATGAATAAACTTGTCTTGACTGACTTTCAGATTTTTTTAGAAATGCCTATATTCATTCCCTAGGCCACATTATAGACATGTCTGTGGTCAGAAATTGAGCTTTGATGCAGAGAAACATGTGCGGAGATGCAAAGTCAATTAAGAGGAGTTGAGTCAGGACTGAATTAAAGGTCCATATGAAGTTGGGAGACAGGTAAAGGCCGAGTTGAGTCTCCAGTCAATTAAGGGTGAAGCTGAGGTGGGTTTTGAGTCAGTTACGTGGTAGTCCAAATCAAGTTGCAAGATGAGTGAAATAGTGAAGAGTGAAGTCCTGAGTCAATTAACCCTTAGAACTCATATTGGTAGCATATTATTATTAGTAAAATCTGATTTCAGTACATAAAAATGGTCTAAAACAATCTAAAACCGGTGTTTGCTCTCCTACATGCGGGCCATTTGTTGCTCTTTTGCTTGGCGCACTGCCGCTAGGCCACTCTCCGGACCCCTCCCTCTGCAGGTTTACCCCACCCACTTGTGATCTTGAAAGTTCTCCAGGGTTGTGTTTTTTATAGCAGTTATTATTATTACATGTTTTTTTATCACAATAATATTGATTCTATGTGACATAGGAACACCAAACAAAGTTCACTATGACGTCTGACACATCGAACATCGACACAAACCGGGGGAACTTCCATTTAAGGAGTTGTTTTACTATATGATGACTATTTACTATTTGTTGTGCTGCCTTCTATGCTGCTTGCATTATAAGGGTGAAAAGACATTTACCTTATAAAAGTTACCAAAACCCTTCTGAAAATAAACAATACCATCTTCCATACTCTTGAAGCAAAACTTGATGTAAGGGGCTTTCATTTTCAGTCTTGAAGGCCTTAAGTCCAGTTTGGTGACTTCACTGCTCAAACAGACCTCATTTAACGCATCTATTAACAGACCAGTTTAGTAAGAGTATGTAAGAGCAGGAAAATCACCAGAATCGCTCGACTCTGACCCTCCATGAGTGGAGCTGAATATCTCTGTCCTAGTTCATCTATTTTTTGCATCATGAAGTACAGAAAAGAGGCTAACATGTAAGTTGAGTTGATGAATGGTCATTCAAGGAGATGGAAAGGCGCTGGTTAGGGGATTCCATGACCCACTGCATCTTACAGTGAGTGGCAGGGCTAATCTTTTCCTGATGGGCCACTGAAACCCACACTTCTCTCCTCCCAAATCCGTCTTGGCTAAATCCCTTCCAATAAAATGAGATGCTTTCAGAGTCTCAGATCGTTTAAAATGTTATGCATCGTGTTTGTTTAAAGAATCAATTTAACCGATTAGTAAATCACTCCATCCATTTATCCTAATCTCAGCAACTGCTTAATCCTTAGAACACAAATCTGTGCTGGAAGCACAAAAAATGATAAATTATTGCCATATGCCCAAACAACTCCTTATAAAGGAAGTTCCTCTGGTTTGTGTTGATGCTCAAGTTGTCAGACATCATTCTGAGCTGTTTGGTGCTTCTATGTCACATAGAACCAAAGCTATTGTAATTTAAAAACATGTAGTAATAATGACCACTACTGGACTTTTAATACTGGTGTCACACACAAATGCCTATAAAGAACAAAAATGATCAAATCACTTTCATTTTAAGTCTTAGAAACAAATGAAAGGAAAACACAAGATCTTGGAGAACTTTCAGGATAGTCTCCGGCCACAAGTGGATGGGGAACACCAAGAGAGGAAGGGGGGTCTGGAGCACCGCCGAGCGGTGGTACACTAAATGAAAGAGCAGCAAACAACAAGTGTGTAGGAGAGCAAACACCTGTTTTAGACCGTTTTACACTGTTTATATTTGTTAAAATTTGATTTTACTAAGTTCTGAGTTGTAAGGGTTAAGCAGTCTGCTGAGGCCCAAAGGAAGCAAAAATAGGGCTCCAGGAATGAACTTGTCAGGATTTAACCTGTCAGACATTACACTAGGCCAGTCCAGTAAATGTGTAAGGCTAGACTGTGACCATTGTTTCTCAAATTAGGTGTGTGCCCCGTTTAGACGCCCAACTTCTCCTTGCGCTGTTATTTTTGCCTTTTTGCAATTGGCCCCTGTCAATGTGTCAGATAAAGCTGATTGTGGAGAATGGGACAAGACAGGTTTGGCCCTTATTAACCCAGAGTACTGCCGAGCAGATTGAAAGATAAGACAACAAGAGAAGACGTGTGCTCCTTCAAATTGGTACTTATTATTTATACTGAGGAAAGCAGCGAACACTGTGGCAGAGCCAGACAGAGGGACATGCAGCATGAAGCAGTTATATAATGTCTATTTAACTAGTGCTAAGAATGAACTGGAGATGTGTCAAACTGTTAGAATCATTTTTTTTTCTACAAACACAAATAGCTTATCAAACTTAATATTATTTGGTTTAAAAATGCCACAAAATGAATATATTGTAAATTGCCAAAACCCTAAATTGTCAAATTGCCTAATTGTCAGTTACCTAAGTGAGAAACTAATCGCGGCTGAACACATTGTAACTTTTCCTCAAGTTCTGACAGCTTTTCCACCCAAATGGATATGAACGGTGTACTATCAGTAAGAGTAATGGGTTCTGGAATAAAAAAAGTCAACCTTTCTGCTAAAGCATCATTAAGTGATTTGTGATGCTCTTCTGTAATAGACTGGTAAACAAAGAGCATTCAAGCAAAGGTGAGGTAGTAAGGTCATTAAGAGATGCTAAAAATGCTAACCAGGATTGTGTAGACTAACCTAAACTTAGTCATGTACTCATAGGAGGCCCAAACTGTGGTCATGCCCCCTCCTCACTCCCCCTGCTGGCCCATGTTCATGTTACACCTAATGTTCTAAACCCCAGTGCAGCGTCTGGATTTAAAGAGTGCTTCTTTCAGATACTATAACCATTGGTTGGGGAAAATCCACAGAGGGTTGCACTGGAGAGTTGCAGAGTGGTGGTGCGGTGAGCGAAAGGTGTTTAAGATAGCACACGCTGGTTTTAGACTGTTCCTATTTGTTGAAATCATATTTTACTAATATGGATTTTAAGGGGTTAACATTCAACTAATTATCAGTTAAAAAAATAAAAAATAAATGTGAAGCTGAACGTAATGGATTCTGTGAAATCTATCCCTCAGTCTGACCTAAAGTTCAAGCCAAAACCTAAAACTTAATCCTTAACCCAAACTGAAACATATTTATCCTCTAATACAACCACTCAGTGCGTCAAACACAATAGAATTGTAACCACAAGTAGAACAAATATCACAATGTTTCAGTTACATGGCATTTTAACTACATAAAAGTTCCACGTTATGAAGTAAGACGTGTGTGGAGGGGAGTGTGGGGTGTTGTTGGAGTGTCTATATGCTCAAGCACCTGATAGATTAGCCGTAGTGCCCTTTATGACAATATGGGTGGCCCCTACCTACTAATATTGGTTTCATCCATCCCCCCATCAAAGGCCTCCCCAACTATTTTCCCATAAAGGACATCATGGCCTTATAAGATCCCCCAAGCCCACATTCCCACCCCACCTTCCACATATGCATGTCCACACTTTGTAAAACAAAAAATTGTTCGCCAAAGCTCCCAAAAAAAGTTTAGCTTGTTCCATTATCGCAAGATGCCATGCGCAACATTTGAACACCTTCCCCCCACATACAGGCCTACATTGCTCAGGGTGTAGCAAAACAGTACAGATGCCATCACCATGGTAACAGAATGCAATTATTAAAAAACAATGGAATTATCATTTAAAAGTTAACATCTAGCATGGAATTAAGTGAAATGTATTCAATACTTTCCTCACAGTTCTGCCAAAATATTATTATTGACATTATGCCTCAGGCCTAGAGCCCAGATTTAGAGATAAGGCAACAGAGCAGAGCCAGACAGGAGACATGCAGCATGAAGCAGTTATATTAGAAATAAAAATATTATCACTGGAAAATATAAACTGTACTCAACTGAACCAAAGGAACTAGTTACTACCTATTCTAATGCTCCTCTGAGAAACACTCCAGATGACAACTGCGACGGCTAGGAAAGCTCAGAGGCTAGAGAGGGATTCGTGTTTTCTTTCCAGCATGGCAGGATTTGTTATTTATATATTTTTTTCCCCTGGTTTCATGTAGCCTCTCCTGGACAGATGGCTTGTAAAGAAAACAGCATGCCACCCAGTAATCATATGTGCAATAAATGCTGCTGGTTAAGATCCTGTGGATTGGGTACAGATGGCACTCAGATTTTTGCTACCTCGGAGCCCGCGAACGCATGCTGAACCATCAACAATTTCCACTCCCAACATCGCCTTCGATCAGAGCGAAGGAACGGCGTAATTGTCTCTGCGTGAACTGCGTGAGGCGTAATGTCATGTCTGATATGGAAAATAAAGCCCATGCTGCCAAGCGTTGCACTCAGGGAATTATGACGCCGTTTTGAGTGATGTCATTCCTGCTACTCAATTATGTTTCGGAAATTGTTTTTATGTTTCTCGTCTCCATCCATTACGAGCAGTGGTCTGTTGTGCTGGACTGTCGGTGTCCAAGTATAGCCAGCTAACAATTACTGGCTGAACCAGAGCCGTTGGACTTTTGACACCAGTCTGAACCGTGCGGATGATGATAGATACAGGCCCTGTAGCGGTTGCTATGAAACGGCGAGGTAGCGGAGTGTTCAATAAATTCAATTAAGCATGCACTTCACCCGACTAATTGCTACTGAGACAGTTTTGATTTCCAGACGATTCTGCCCTGGGCTGCGCCATCTGGAAACGACTAGCACCTTTTTTCTCTGCTTCTTCTGAAACTAGCCTGGACAAATTGCAACCGTCGATACACCTGACAACATTGTTGTTAACACAGGACTGGATATTGCCTTTATTTTTAGTAGGAGTGATTATGCGTAAGCTGAATTAAAGGAAATATGCCTAAATGAATGGAGAAACAGAACTGGTGCAGATGGTTCCGGGCAGGCAGACTGCATGGTAGAAACATCTTACCAGAGCATTAAAAAGGTATTTTATTGCAGTTTCCAGGCAGGACCTTGTAATATTATGTTAGCATAACAAAGATTTGTGTTTTACAATCTGTTAACAAGTTCAATTAACTAACATTGAACTAACACTAGTACATTTTATTCAATTTGAAGGTGGCCCAAAGAATAAGGACTAGATACATATGTGACTGCAAGAGTGGCACAAAACATTCTTCAGTGCCTCTAAATGAAACATTACATTTCCAAAGACTACAGCTTAATGATTATATGTTTAGCCCCACCCACTAACCACACGCTCATGAGGTGCAGGGCTGAAATAACAGAGTCAGCAACAAGTTGGAGACTAAACAGAAGGATTAAAACTCAGACCAAATATCTGGAGAATGCTGCATGCTAGATACCTCCTCTGGATTGTTTCAATTGGCATTGCAGTGCATTGTAGCCCTTTCAGAGGCTCTATAATCTAGCCTTGAGATGCACTGTCTATGTAATATAAACGCATTATGATAAATCCATCTCAGAGTGTTTTCAGAAATTATTGATCCATTTCTCACTGTTGTAAACAGTTATTGTTGTCAACGTGGTTGTTAGCTATTCACTGGTAATCCCATGATGCCTTGGTTTGAGTTTTTGACTGAGAATTTGTGGGGCAGCTTTGATCTGACATGCATTGTGCAATGGAATAAACCTTGTTCTCCTGCAGGTCTATACACCTATAATATTAGGGCAGCGCCTGGAATAATAGTGTAAATGTTATAAATAATGTATTCAGACCCCAGAGAGTTATGACTTAAGAGTCTGCTACCATTTGTTAAAGAAAGTCTACAGCCTAGAAATGGTCGTTTTTACCCTCCTTGTATGTTTGAGGTAAATTTGACTTTATTCAACATTTATTGCCTCTAAATAAATAATTGATATGATTTACTTTATTTTAAGATAAATTTCCTGAGTAAACAAAAATGAAAAAATTCCCTGTAAAACAAAAATGCCCTGTATAACAAAAATGAACATTATTATATGTTTGAACTGTTCTATATCAGTATTCTTTGGGGTGTTTTAGCTGTTTCATAAAACATAAAGAATTTTCTGCTAATTTGATTTGATTGTTTTGGATGATGTTAAGTACACTGTAATATGGTATTTTATCATCTTTAAAAACCTTGGCTTAAGAGCCAAACTGAACCTGTGGGAGTGTGAGAACCGTTCATAGATCACATGCCATGGGGGAGGGAAACATATTTTCCATTAGAACTTTGATATTGCCTGCTGCGGGGACTTTATTACAATTATGTTTTATTTAAACCACTATTTCGGACATTGGCAAAGAAACATAAAAGTAGCTTAAACTTAAGTAGCAATTTTAATTTCAACAATTTTCTAGAGGTTTGAATTACTAGGGTCAAATTGACCCAAAGCATGAAGGTCGTTAGTAAATTTGAACATAACATGAAGGTTAAAGCTTGTTGAGATGCTTGATGTTGCACAAAACAGGAAACAGCACTGTGTTCCAGTATGACCATCAAAATCCATTCCAGGACAGATGCTGGAATCTCTCCATTTATCCCCAAACTAGTAATTAGGAGCTGGAATGGATGATGCTGGCTGTTGGGCACCTTCTGCCTGCCCGTCATGATTACAATGCATCGCTAAATAAGAATTAAGACCATGAAACATAAAATTAGAGGCCAATCCTGAATGGACAATGAGATCGGTATGAACTTTGACTCTCACAATTGATTTGCAGACAAGCTGGAAGGCTGCAATGAACATTCTTATTTTTTCAAGTATATTTTACTTATTATTATTATTATTATTATTATTATTATTATTATTATTATTATTATTAGCTTTATTCTACAAAAAAGAAGTGCTAAATGTTCTGACATAGAACAAGCCAGTGTGGATTTCATATTTTTCATTGATTTAATTTTTTATTATTATTATTAGTAGTAGTAGTAGTAGAAGTACTATTATTAAAGCCATTCTTTACTCGGTACAGTGACCTTTGCACTGAAGTTCTAAACATAACATAACATCAACGTGGGTGATGCTGGTCAAATGAATATGTAAAAGCAGAAAAATAGCGGCGTTGGTAAAATCGCAGCCATATTTATCCGCATGCAGTTGAGTTAATGAACGAAAGTTAATTGACCATCTGTTTGTTGTTTGAATAATGGGCACGTGATGCACGTAACTGCTCTGCAGAGAGCGTGGAGTGGAGAATATATCATCAGGCCATCCAAGGGGCTGAAGCAGGCGGGCAGATTGATGGGGTGAATTGGCGGGGTAACGGTCACATCAGGCATTTGGCAGCGTGGCGGAAACAGAATGGGGTAGGTTCTGATTAGATATCCAAAGACAGGTCAGAGAGGATAAACAAAAAGGAGAAAACAGCACTATTGGAGTGATAGCAGAGCCCCGTTTCATGCCCTTGTACCTGAAATCGTTTTAAGTGGCAGCTTTTCAGTAGGGCAGCCCGACACATCGCTTCATTTTGTAAGATGGGAATTTGCCATTGGCCTCTGGCCTGCGTTATTTCCTCCCCTTCTGTGCCTTTTATTGTGGCTGATAATTTATTCATGCTGCTCAATTTAATCAAGTTCATATTTCATAGCGCGCTGATCAGACCGTCTGGCAGCGCCCAACCCAATCCGATAGGGGCTGCCATTGAGACAGATAATAGACCTTTTAACAACCAAAACAATGCGGCAGTCGCATGTTGTCTTATCTTCTTTACTTTAGCATTTCTCTTAGCGTAATTAGCTTCCCAAGCAGCCTGTGCAGATCTCTCAGGTAGGTGCTGTAATCTCTCTTTAGACCGGCTGCTCGGCGCGCCCATCTCCCCCATTAGTCTTCATTAACGAGCTCCTTCCCTTCCCAGCCCCAGCACTGCCTCAGCTTCTGATTCTATTAAGTGTGTATACAGGGATTGGGGCTCAGCGTAACCCGCCAGAGCAGAATTAGATCATAATCTTTATTTTCTCAGCATACACCCGAGCCGCCTGCCTCTCCGAAGACTTCATTTAGTCACACGCAGTCATCGGAGATGAGACGATAAATCATTACAGCTTAAAAGAAGAAGAAGTGAGATTGCTGATGTTTAAAAAGGAATATTAAGAATTTGTTTGCTTGGAATCTGTTTCTGTGCAGTGATCCAGGTTGGTTGTAGATACAAGTAAGGTGAATTCTCTGTCTGATTTTCTCCAAGTCATTGCCGGTTTCACCCCTTAGCTAGTTAGATTGCCAGGGCAGCCACTGCTACATCTATCTGAAGTGTTGCCAATCTAACAGCACTGAAAAGGTCAAGATGCTTGGAGGAGAACACTAATATCTAATTCTGTTACATCAGCTATTCTGTTATGCTGCCTAGCAACGCACTGAGTGATGGGGAGGCAGGGTCACCGATGTTACCTTGGACCCCTTGTGACATCAGCAGGGATCAAACTCTCATTCAGACTATGATAGGGCTAACACCTTACAAATAAGACATATTATTCCATTAGAAAATATCTCTTTGTAATGAAATGTATTTTTGTACATTACAACATACTATTTTGTAAAAATTAGATAATTTCAACATATTCTCCAGTATGTTGTTTTTATGACATGTTTCATAATATTTTTTCATAACTAAGAGACATATGGTGTATAAGGCGTGCTTTCCTGTAATAATGAAATACTTTTTTCATAATTATTTGATGCTAATTTCGTAAAAATGTCATAATATCTCGTAATAATAATGACATTCTAATTGGCTTGACAGCTATCATATGGAAGTGTAATGGATGGCCACAGGCGTGGAAGCAGTGGGGTAGCAAAAAAGACATTCACTTGCAAATGTGTGAAATTTCACCTCTTTTGAGTATGTGTGTGGTGGAGTGTGCAAAAGTGTCTAACCCTGGTGGCTTCTGAAATGGAGAGAATGTGAGAAGTAAGCACTCTCGAGAACTGGGATTATGACTGGGGGTAAATATTAACTCTGTGTAATAGAATCTTCAGCCTCAGCTTGTCCTCCATGCAAAATGCATGACAGCTTGGATTTGTATTGCGGGAGGCGATGTATAGCAGTCTTTGAATTTTGAGTCCCTCTCCAAAAAACCAGTAAATGTTAATGTTAAATGTGTTAAAGTTATTTCGTGCTCCGCGGCTTCAGGTTCCATGAACCTATTTCACATTGCTATTACAGCGTTTGATTGAACTGCAAGAACAGCTTCACATTTCGGCTTGTTTATTTATTAATTTATTTATATGGTTTGGTAGAAATACTATATTGACATGCGTCTCCGGTTTCAGCTCACTGATCTATAGTAGGTCATTTCTCAATGTGCTTTTTACCAATTATTTTCTATTGATCTTTGGCTCGGTCGATGCTGTTATTTGTTTACACTTCAACACGCCATTAATTTTGAGCACTGAGAAAGATATTCCTGACTGAAAATTCCCTGAATACAACAGTGTGATCTTTGGCCTCCTCGCATCTCCCAAAAATACAATTCAGTTCCATTCATATTTAGTTTAATAGAACTTTTCGTAATAGATTAAACCCAAAATGGTTTTCCAGAAAAGCATTACACTGAGGGGGATAGTGTCAAGAAAAATTCACTCAAAGTATGAAAATGGACAACTAAGAGGTTCCAAGAGCTCCCCCAAAAACGTTTTTGCATGAGCAGGACCTACTGAGAAGAACTGAAGAGGAGAAACTCCCTAGCAGAATGGGGAAGAACCGGTGAGAGGAACTGTAACGTCCCGAGGCAGTGGCCACTAGAGGCCACTGTTTGAGTTTCGTTTGGGGGCTTTTATGTTGACTGGCGGTGTGGTCTCATCTCTGGCAGTGAGGCTGCTCAGCTGCCAGGGATGAGACCCAATATGTTACAGGTGTTTATAGTTTCTGTTATATGTATATATAGTGCCTGTGTTTAGTTCGTTTTTGTGCGTCCACCCTCACTTATACCTTCACTATAACCCTTGTCTTGTCAGAGTTTCTTGCAATTCTGAGTACTGTTTGAGTTTTGTGTTTTTGGCTATCTAGCCAGGTTTTGTTTATCTAGCCAGGTTTTGTTTATCTAGCCAGGTTTTGTTTTTTTGGAATAAAGAAAGAAAGAGCCATAATGGGAGAAGTCTGCATTTGTGCCGCATGCCTGACTGTGCCTTGCCTTAGCGACGTGACAGGAACAAAGAACTGCTGAGAGGAACTGCAGTTGCTGGACTGAATTGCTTCGAGCAGTCTATGTTCAGAGAATCTCTCTAAGAACAGAAGGGAAGAACATCTGACAGGAAACAAAACTCAAAAGGGAAACCCAAGCTCCTGTAGGCTGCACCAGATCAGATTCCAGACACAAGCAGAAGATCCGGGAGATAAGCCAGTGACGATGGTGAAATCTGTCCAACATCTGGAGGATCTACTGACTGTGTGAAGCACATAAGGGACGGCAGATATAAAAACACAGTAGGCAAGGAGGCCAATACATTTCACCAAGCAAAAATGGATTGTAGGTTTGTGCTACTGCGTAGTTAACTCAGAGTACATTAGTAAATATCTGATATCAACAGATGAAAATGGTGTAAAGCAGTCTAAAGACAGTGTTTGCTCTTCTACACACTTGCCGTTTGCAGCTCTTTTGCTCGGTGTGCCACCTCTCAGCCGCTATTGGGAACCCTCCCTCTGCGGATTTTCCCCACTCACTTGTGGGCAGAGACTATCCTAAAAGTTCTCCCTGGCTCAAAGAACTTGTGTTTTTTTCCATTTGTTTCTAAATCATAAATAAAAAGAAATTTGGGCATTTTTGTTCTTTATGTTCATTTGCGTGTGACGCCGTTTTTAAATCCCCAGTAGTGTTTGTTATTATTACGTTTTATACAAACAAAGCTCAGCATGACATCTGACACCTCGAGCGTCAACAAAAACCAGAGAACTTCCATTTAAGGAGTTGTTCGGCCGAATGGTGACAACTTAACATTTGTTGTACTTTGTGCATGGATCCGAATCACTTGTTTACTTTGAAAATGGATTATGTTTGAAAATGGCCTAACTTGTCTTTGTGGTGGTGTTTGGTTATTTAACAAAAACAGCTGATCATAGCTGACCACTGTTGTCAGCTGGAGCCCGGAAGTTTATACTGCCTGTCACTCAGCTTCACATGCTTTCTCAATTAAACGTGCATGCTTTTATTGTCAGATGGCAACACAGTTGAACCAACTGCACAGTTTGATTAATTGAAAAGCATTCTACATATGTTGTTGCATCTAATAATACCACTGTACATGTATCACTTAAACAGACCACTGGTTGCTAAGCAACATCAATTAAGTGTAGAAAATAATAAGTGTGCTAAAAAAAAATATAGACAATATTTCAAAGAGATAAGATTTTAAACAATATTGAAGGCTTTGCATTAAACGTATCTAGAAACGTATTTAAAAAAAGTAGTACATTCCTGACCTCATAAATGCTCAACAGAATGAATGTGCACAAATTCCTACAGAAACCTTCCAAGAAGAGTGGAAGCTGTTAGAACTGCAAATGGGGACCAACTCCATTTAAAAGTCTACATATGTATGTATGTATATATACATATATATATATATATATATATATATATATATACATATATATATATGCACCCCAAATGACCCCAAAGCTATTTCAGTTTCAGAACACATTGTTTTTTTAGCTGTCCATCTGATTTACATTTAACGTAAATGTAGGTAAAAAACCATGCTGTACATGGTATTTCCTAAATTTAGGTTATATGCACTGGACCAATCTATATTCTTGGACCAAGAAAAGTCTGGCAAGCGTAGAAAATATTCCACATCCTGTTTCTGCTTTTGGACTAGCCTACTTACATTCCAAGTGGTGTTCAGAGGCCCAGCTGTGTTCAGCATGGACGCAGCATCAGTAAGCAGAGAACTCCCAAGGTCAGGGACTGGCTAGTTGATGTTTTTGCTATTACTTTGGCCTTTCCTTTCCACTGGACCCCTGTTATCTCGGTCGCGGGACTTTCCTGGCACAGCTACTGATGCGCAAACCAAAAGCAGTTGCCCAGGAGTCCAGAGATTCTTCTCACTCCAGTGCTCGCTTTATCGGCGGCTATGTACTGGCTGTTCAGGCTGGTGCCCGGCTCTGCTTTGATAGGAAGAAGAAAAAAAAGAGGTTTGTGTTGCACAGGCTGCTAGCTGGAAAGGCTGGCCGTGCTCCTTCGCCATTAAAAACCCATCTGCCTCCGGAAGAGAAGACATGTATGTCACATTTGCATGGCTTCAACCTCACATTCTTTTCTGATTTTATAATTTAAAACCAGAAGCAACCGTTTGTGGCATGGAATACTTTTGCTTTTTAACATTTCAGTTCAAATGAGCTTTTCTTGCCAGCCTGCTGTAGCCTGGCATATGGAGTCAAGTTTATGTCTCAACCTGCCACGCAACCAAACACACACACACACACACACACACACACACATCAAATACAATCGATCAGCCATAACGTGTTTGTTGTCTGTTTATTCATTTATTTCTCAATATTTCTTTGTAAATGGATCATTATGTAAGAATGACTTTTATTTTGGTGAGTCATCTTGTTCTCTTTACTTATTAGGTCTGGAAATGCTCTCTTAAGTACATGCTAAAGGTTCTTGCAACCCACTTTTCTACCAGCGCACTCTGAGGCCCAGTTCGGAGCCAGAGCCTAATCTCAAACCAGTTCTTCATGTTTTCACACCCAAAGAACAAGCGGTTCCAGAGTCGCACCAACACTTTACTGGGCTACAACCAAGAACTGCTTACGGCAGGGAACGGGGGATGAGATTATCCTGACCACCTAAAACGTATTGACCAATGTTTTGTCTAATACAGCAAAGAATGAGAAGAAAAAACAGCTTCAGGATAGACATGAAATCATATATAATACAATATACAAAAACATACACAAATTTGGAAACTTGTAGAACTTGCAGACAGTAGCCACGTTTACAGGGTCACTTTTTTTCTTTTTTAAACCGATTGCATTTAATCAGATTAAAAGTACCTAACCTGTCTACATAAGCGTCACATTAGGAGATTCGCGTTTGTTCCACGTTTACATGTTCAAGCCATTTAATCCGATCGTACATTATTCTGACAAGCGCTGTGGTAGACCGAGGCTACTTTTCTTGTACAGAAAAGAGAAAACGCTCTGTCTGAACCTCTGGGGCTTCCTTTCTCCTCCGTCGCGTGTCGGAAGCGTTTTAATGCGAGGGTGTGCTTCACTCGGCGTCTCGTGTTCTGGTGTGCTCCCTTTAAGTTTATAACACTGATAATGATGAGAAATAGCCAAATAATATGTATAATCAGAGAAAAATATTTTTTATTTAAATGAGAAGAGCCTAGAGAGACAGATAGATCTTTAGAGGTGCACAAAGCCAGTTTATACAGTCCGGTTCTAACACTGAAAAATGCTACCGTGCGACTACTTCAGATCGCGCCATGCTAACAGCTTGTGGTGATTCTGGACAGTACCGATGTTCCTGTTTCGGATTTTACGCCCATCCAATCCCTCGACGATATTGAACTGTTTTAACGTATCCAATAAAAACGTAGTGTCAGTGACTGATCAGTTTTTGTTTTATTTCGTTCACTGCTGCACCTGAGGTAAAATCACCCAGCTGGGGTAAACTCTATTTGTCTACTAGCTATTTGCTACCTGCTGCTAGCTCACGCACATGCACAGGAAGAAGGGAAGTGTTCCAGTAATCGGTTTGCCTGTTTACATGAGCAGTTTCCTCGGATTAAAAGAAAGCCTACACCACCTTTTTTAATCGGATTGAAAATGTAATCGGATTCAGTGGAATCCGATTACATTCAGTGGGACGTTTTTAATCAGTTTCCGTATTTAATCGGATTAAAAGTGGAAAAAAGCGTACCTAATTTGAGTAACTTCACACTGGATCTCTAATTACCACAACTCAGGTAAGGAAAACCTTAAAAAGAAAAATAATAATGACGTTTTAAAATAGGGTTCCTGCCGGTCCGAGGAGCCTCGCTTCTGCACAAACCAAAATTCAGTCAGATCAGGTCTGATCTCAGCGCTTCTGTCACTGTGTGCCTCTCCCCGCCCCCTCGACTTCACGGCCCACCCCGGTACGAGACCCGTCCAGAGAGGAGTGGTTTTATTGGTTCCAGCACCTATGGTGAGGTGGAAAATTTATCATTTTGGTGTGTACCAACTCACTCATGTTGGTACTCATTAGAGTACTAGATCAAAGAAAAACGTCAACCCCTGTATATTTATTTACTTAACGCCAACAATTATTTTATTGCGTGTTAACGCAGGGCCTTTTTTTAGCCTTTCATTTTGAAAGTTGGTTGCTGTTTTGGGCTTGTGGGTGCTGCACGCAGCGCGCTAAATCTCGGCTGGTTTTCGAGGGGGTCAGGCGTCCCATTACTTTTGTCCACATTATATATATACTAATTTGCGTAATTGGTCTGGAGTGAATGTAGTGATGAAGGCCAACCTCCCAAAGACGTGAATCCTTTCACACTTTTCACATCCGTTCCTTTAACCTTAATCAACAGGTCCAGCATTTCGCCAAAACCGGGCTGAGAGGGTTGCAGCCTCTCTGCCTCGAAGGCAGGGTTTTGTCTCTCCATTTGAAGTGATAAACGTAGCCATTTGAAGTAACTGCCGCTCAAGAAGGTTAATCGCCTTAACGTCGAAGTCAGACGACGGGGTTTAAATATTTGTGAGCATTAATCACGAGCCGCGGAAGAACAGCAAACATAGAAAGTGTTAAATAGAAGGAAAAGGATGTTGCTAAAGGTGTTGTGAACCAGCAGGTGTTGTGTTCCTCCCTGAGACTGTAAAAGAAAATAAAGAAGAAAATGAGTACAGAGGAAAAGTCAAGGCTGTTAAAACCACGCGAAGAAACGTGCTTATAAAAAAAAATAGTGTAATTCAAGTCTCTGCACAATTATTCCTTGTCATCTGCAATTTGGTGCTGTTAAAATGTCTCTGTCTCCTTCAGCGCTTGGAGGCGGAGCAACTGGAAATTGGTGGGTATCATCACCTTGGCAAATGGAGGCTTGTATTTAATTTGTATTGATTTCCCAGTGCTGGGGGTTTCAGCGTTATTCCGTTTGAAGTGATCAAGAGAGAATTAAGAGTTCAATTAGAGTATGCGCTTTGATGTGAGAGCGCCACTGAGAAGTCAGCTATTTTATCCCATTCTCTTAAACAATTAAGCACTCGGGAAAATAAAACATAAAAAAATCCACAGAAAGAGCGACTGCTTTAGTTACACTCTTGAAAGGAACCAGCGAGAGAGAGGTTTGTGTCGAAATTAGACTAAATGTAAAATATTAAGGTTTTTAACTTATCGTGTCAGAGTTCAACAATTAAGGTGTTAGAGGAGGGCCGAACTGCTTTCTGATTCACTTTGTTACCACTGTTTGCTATCACTGTTTGTGAACAGTGGACAAATTATGGTCTGTTGTATAGTTGTTAAAGGCTAACAGTGTGAATTACTACGCCACGATGAGGTACAAGTACATACAGGATCATACACTATAGGAGCACATAACTAGATCATACCAGCTAGCATTGCATTTACACACTGGATTGTAAACCCCAGCGTATACATACTGGATTGTACACAATACATGCTAGATCACACATCATGCCAAATACATACTGGATTAAATGGATATATATTGTACCATACACCTACATGTATGTACTGGATCATACACCATAGCAGATACATCCTGGGTTGCAAACCCTAATGCATATATATACTGGATCATGCACAATATCATATACATTCAAGATCATGCACCATGGCAAATTCAGACTGGACTGTACACAGTATACAACTCTGGAAAAAAATAAGAGACCGCTGCAAAAATGTTCAGTTTCTCAAGTTTTCTCTTTTATAGGTGCAAGTATGGAACTGATCAGCTTTGCCTTAGTGCTGACAATATTTCTTAGTACTTCTAGTAGTCTATATTTAGTAACATAAATATCCTAGATCACACATAACATATACGTACTGGATTGTGAACACTAGTGCATATATACTGGATCATGCACCATATTTACTGGATAGTAAACTCTATTGCATTCATACTGTATCATGATCCATAACATATGCATAATGGGTCATGCAAATTCATACTGGATTGTAAACCCTGGTCCATATTTACACTGCTGGAGCATGTACATAATGAATCATGGTCTATAGTACATATATGCTTGATTCATGCTCCAAACTATATACAGAACATACTAGATTTTATACCACAGCACATGCACACAAGGTTTTACACTGTTGCAAATGCATACTGGATGACTTCATTACATATATATTTGACAATTCAATTAACCAAATACATACTAGCTTGCACACATGGAATGGTGCATCACATAAACTGTACGCTAGGTGGCATTTTATATTAACTACAGGGCAGATATGCATCTCACACACTTTTGCAATGATGTGTTAAATTATACATTTCAGGAAACACACTCTGGATGGTAGCACATACATACTGGATTGCATGTATGTCAACTATAGCAAGTACACAGTACAGCAGGACTGGTGAGACTGGGAAAAAAACACATGCAGGTGAGACTGTAGAGCTGGTGCTGTTTTCCTGTCTGTGTGTATGTGTGTGCGTGCATGTGCACGCTTGTTTGGCCATGGTCATGGTGGAATTCAACACTTTATTTCACAGCTCGGCCTCGAAGTGCCACATGCACGCCGCCTTTACACCACGAGTAATCAGTTGCCATAGAGACAGTGTATGACCGCACACGGTCCGTCGAGAATGACAATTGGCTAGCATCTGGCAATCTACTTGGTAAGACATTTATTTTTTTAGTTCTATTTACATTTGGTATTCTGTACATCTGCACACTTCAGATCTTGTTTGTTTACACTTGTAATGTTTCTCTGAATATATATTTTTTACATAATTATTGCTTAGTTTTAGCCTTTAATTTTCTCTTTAATGCAATTTGTTGTAACTATACTGCACCATCTCATGGATGTTTTAGGACCACCTTTCACTATGAGTTGTATTTATATGTATAACTGCGTATGTGACAAATGAATGTTGAATGTTGAATCTCTCTCTCTCTCTCTCCAAAGAACTCTGTTAATTTATTTATCTTTATATATATATATATATATATATTTATGCAGGGAGAGAGAGAGAATATTTTGATCATATATATATAGGGGTACAGGATAAAGCATCTACAGTGCATTGACGTCAGTGGCAAAGTACCTAACTTAATTACTTAGGTGAAAGTACAGATACCACTAGTCAAATGTTACTCCAAAACAAGTCACTTAAGTTAAAGTACTAAAGTACTTGCTTCAAAAAATACTTAAGTATTAAAAGTACATATTTCACTGCATTGTTGATTTATTACCACCACACTTACAATACCTAATGCATCTAACTTGCTTGTAAAAGATGTAGCATAAGGAATAAGGTAGAATGTTACAGAATGAACATTCTACACAACCCAAATTGATAAAGAAAACCAGTCTTTTTTCATTAATTGTACACTGCACACCTACACAAAAGGTCTGTGTATGTACTATACATTTGAATGAAGTTGACAACTGAACCGCTGTAAATGCAGCTGGAATGGCACACACTTAAAACGATATGAATTTTTAAAATCTTTTCCGTAAACTTAAACATCGACTCTAAATATGGCCATGGATGCGGGCGTGAAGAGTCGCCATCTCCGTCTCTGTCTCCGTCCACTCTCCCGCCACTGATTGACCATGTTTAACACTACTGGTGATTTCTGATTGGATTTTTAGCAATGACAGCCTATCACGTTTTAGAAAAGTGAGACAATAACACCCACTTTCAGAACCGAAGGTAACGAGTAATGAGAACCTTGATAGAAATATAGTGAAGTGAAAATACGGTTTTGTCTTTCAAATGTAGTGAAGTCCCCCCTCCCTAAAAAAAATGATTACTCAAGTGAAGTACATATAATCAAAAACTGTACTTAAGTACAACACTCAAGTAAACGTACTTCATTACTGTCCACCTCTGATGCTGCATCATGATGAGCAGACTCAGCTTAACCCAGAAACTAGTTGTTTGTTCAACCAGAAAACAGGTCACTCTAAACACTCTAACAGGTCACAGGGGTATTCAATTCTGAATTCACTAAAAATGAACTGAAAATACCAGCTGATACAGCTTTAAACTTTTATAAACCGTTTTTGTTTTTAGATTTATTATATCCCCATAACTTTAGTTACTGCTAATATTTTGGGTATTTTGGGTGGTAGTAGCCTCAGGTAAAACACTTGCCTGTGAATCCGATGACCACAAAGTTGCAGGTTCCAACCCCCACTTTCTACCACTGTGGGCCTGAGCAAGACACTTAAGCCTCAGTTGCTCCAGGGGGACAGTCCCTGTAACTAATGATTGTAAGTCGCTTTGTAAGTCGCTTCAGCCAAACTTCTTAAACTCAAACAACAGATTTTCAGTCTTTAATATTAAAATAAATTTTTTCTTTTGGCTGGCATTAACTTCTGCATGAAGCTACATTCTGATGTAATAATCAGGCCCTAAAGCACAATTTAGTGATTCCCCTGTTAAAAACACAGCTACTGAATCTGGAACATAAACAAACAACTAGTTGCCTTTGAGCCAGGAAGTTACCACACTGGGGCGTACAAAACCTTTTTAATATGTATATGCAGACACTTGCATCAGCAAATTTTCACCAGAATATGAGCCTACTACCACATCAGCAGCAGCAGACACACCAGCTGAAAAACCAATTCTGATGATTGCTAGAATGACTGTGTTCTGTTCTAACCTGTAGCGCAGGGATGTAAGCTCTCATATCCAGAGCCACCATATCAGGATGGAGAGACAGCACAAATGTTAGACATGCAGCCAGAAGTTCATCTTTATACTGCTTAATACGGACACACACCTGTGAAGAATAGGACTGATTATACTCAGCATATTCAACTTTCAGACCAAAACAACCAACCAAACAAACAAACCACAAAAAAAGACAGAAAGAAATAAGAAAGACAGACTCAAGTATCAGTGTATGTTGTGCGGCATTTTAGATGACTGTTTTCACAATTCAAAGTATGTTCAGACTTTATCAATCTGGTAAATACAAGACTAAGAATAAGCAGCACACCTCCTTTCCAAACTTTGACACAAGTGCAAAGCAGGCACATCCAGCAGGAGACCCTTCAGTGATGCTTTTGGGTCCCTGACCCTGTAAACAACAAAGAATATTTACTTTAACCAGCCCTGATCAAACAATACCCAATTGAAATTAAAAGAAACAGTTAGGTAGTACTGCCTTATACACTGACTGATTATGAACCGACAGATCAATCAGGCTCCTATTGGCTAGGTTAATTCTGGAATTCCACATTTAGAAGAAGGTTGGCAGTATAATTTACCTGAAAGTATTTTATTTTCTTGGCAATGGTCATAGAGAGAGAGAGGAGCCTATAGAAGCCGCTGACCAGAGGAAAACGTATGGACTGAAGAATAAGCTCATGGCACAGAGGGTACATCCACTGAGCAAAATACTCTGGGTTCTTGGAGGGCAGCAATTCACTGTAAAACCATACATGAAGAGCATTCTTTTCATTCAGAACTGAATAAGTAAGTTTGGATGACCCTGGTCAAATAACAGGTTTTGATGATTTTCTAGGTACTCATTCTCAACACAGAACACCTTTTTGTACACCTGAGAAGTGAATCATAAGTTGATGTTTAGCATTAATATAGTAAGTATTTTGTATAAAAAATACATTTATATAAACTAAAAATAAATAGAAATTACACACAACACTTCACGCTGAGTTTAATTCCTGTGTTTAAAAACCAACAAAATCTGTTATCTGATCATGGATATTTAAACTTTTGCATACTATATAATCAAAGCGTCTTGATATTCTGTCATACACTGACCAGCATAGCATTTAACACATGCTGCCTGCTAAACTACTAAAACAATCTGGGAGCTGATATGAGGTCAGTATATTAGTACCTGCAAAAGTCCACCAGATTGATAAAGGCCGTGAAATCTTTGGGTTTGGTAGGCATCAGGTTGGTGGTGGGGTCAGAGGAAGGAATAAAGCCAGAGCCAAGATCGCTTTGTCCCTGATTATGAGAGGAAGTAAGATGAATAAGAAGTTAGTTTTTCAAACTTTACCTCAGTGACAAGATCACGTAAAATGCTATTGCATTTTATGTTAACTGAACGCAGGGATTTGGTTCATATTAAACTATACCTCATCTTCAGCGTTCACTTTCTGCACAGAGAGGTCAAGTTTCTCCACAATCTTCATTACAGACTGCACCAGTGCATCATACAACAGCCTATTCAGCGCCTTCAGGCTGTAGCTTTTGGTTACTACAGATCCATCAAGAAATCCAGTGTCCTAAGCAAAACAGCAACATTTTAAACACATCCTGTTAAAATATCAAACTGTTAACATTTGGAATTGCCCAACATGCTAGTGAAAGTGAAAAGTCTTTTTCATTTGTTACTTGGAAATTCACAATTTACAAAACACTGAAGTTCTCACCTTCAGATTCTCACAGTCCAGAAGCCTCTTGAAGAGGTCCAGATAATCCTTACATGATGGTACCTTCCACTTCCCAGAGCGGACCAGTTTGGGTTCTCCAGGATTCTCCTCAGTCTTCTCATTATCCTGAGCAGCACCACCCTGCAGTCAAGGTTTTATTTGATCTCTGAAAGCTCTCCATAACTACATTCTTTGAATCAGTTAAAAAAACATAAATGACTGATTATATCCTGTTAACCTACACACCCAGACTGACAAGATAAATTTAAATGAATCACCTCAACTTGAACAAGTGGTTTGGAGAACACCCGAATCAGTCCTTGGTGAACTTGGTAAAAAATAAAAAATGTCAGTATTGATACAGTTGTTTTGAAATTGTTACATAAGAATATTTTGCAGCTGAGCCTTACCTACAGAGCTGGAAAAACTCCAAAGGACTGGGCCCTTAGCTGCCATGGCGACAAGCACCTTGATGATGGAGCGGCATGTGGCGTACTGCATCCTCTGGCTGTACTGAGGGAAGGTGTCAATCTGAACTACCAAGAGGCGCTCCAGCACAGATGTGTATACTTCAGGAACCTGACGCGAACCAAACCACAATTTAAAAAAAATGGCAATGAACATAAAGCTGAGAAAGGCCAAAATATGCAAGGGCATATAACATATAACCAAACAACATCTTAAATCAGTTTGCATTAATACAGACTGCGTGTTAAAGAGATAACTGTTTAGAGAACAGCTGTTGTTCCATACCCTGTCCATGTGGATCAGAACACTAGCTATGGAGTCCAGGAAACTAGGCAGCTGGTAGACATTATCATCATCCCTGTCTGACTCAGTCAGGTACATCTGTTTACATCGCTGGATGAGCTCAGTATACATCAGATCTACATCTTGAGGACACACCACTTTACATGGCTAAAAAAGAAAGGAACAATGAAAGACACAGATTAGGCCATATACAATTTTAAGGGGATACCAATTCTGATAACTGACACCGATTTAGATTTGACAAAATCTAAATCATTAGTAATTTTTTAAATAAACATCTTTATAACATGTTTTTCTTGTGCTGAAGGTTAGATCTGGTTACATTTACAATGATTTACCATATTGGGAAACAGGAGTTGAATCATACCCTGATAGTGCAACCATCGAAACGTGCAATATCACTGACTGTCAGTATTGGTCAACACATCAGCTATTACGTATACTGAGCCTTAATACAAATATGCTATTAAGTTATCAGAATTTCTTATTTTACATTAATAAATCACGCTATGACAGCAATCAGAATAGACAGAATGTAAAACAATACGTAGATATTAATTGAATCAAAAAGATTACCTTAACTAGACAAAGGTCTAAACAAATAACACTTGAGTGAAACAATACAATAAGACTCACAGCAGCAAAAAATCCATATCCTCTAATTGCAATGGAGAGCTCTTTGTTACTGGAGTCCATTGTCCTGATAATTGAACAAAACTTCTGCATGAAGAACTTCAGCTTGCTTTGGTGCTGCTCAACATTCTCAGCCACAAGAATGGCAACCTATGAGAAAATGGAAAAAAAAAAAGGGGTACCAAAAACTTTTAGAAAAAATAAATCACAAAAGCAGAATGCTGCAAAGACCTACCTGTTTAAGGTAAGCTTCTAGAGCCATGTAGCTGGTCTTCTTCATCTCACTGTTTATGTGTCCACACAGTTTTGACATGACGTCAAACACAGTTCTGTAGTGGTCCATGAGGCAGCTGCTGAACTGAGCTGCATGCTTCGCAAAAAGTTTAAGTCCAGCTGTCAGAAGAGGCAGTATAGGGTCAGTGGACTTTTAAACATTTTGTAGACATCTTGGAGACAAGAAAACTACAATTTCTTACCAAAGGTGACTGCGTATCGCTTCATCTCAGTCTAGAAAGATCAGAGAGAAAACAGATGGAGTTAAAACTGCTGGAAGGGTTAATGTAAGAAGAGTCGTAAATATTATAAGGGTTAGTGTAAATGGAATCATAAATATTATAAGGGTTAGGGTAAACATAAAAATATATGTTAAAAGGGCTGATGCCAACAAAGTCATAAATGTTATAGGGGTTCATTTAAATAGTAATAACTGTTATAAGTGCAAATGTAAGAAGAGTCATAACTGCTTTCAATGGTCTTGTAAACTGATTCCTTTATTATGTAAGTCATCTTGTAAGCAAGCTGCACTTACCTGTGGGCTGATAGCCTTCAGGGCATAGTCAAAAATTTCCTTTGAGGTGACAGGGTCTGTTTTTAACAAGACACAGGGCGTCAGATTTTATTAAGCATGTTTCTACATTCTCATAGTAAGGTTTGTATACAGACACACATACCTTCCTCCATTGATTTGGTAAAGTTCACCATCAGTGCTGTTATGCCCCTCAGACAACCAGCAACAACAGGCAGTTTGGGTTCCTTCGTTGTTGAGGTCATCTGGAGGAGATCAGAAAAAAAAACATTTACCTACTGAGCTATATTTTTGTCAGACATGCTATGATTAACACTTTACCTGTCCCTTAAGTTCACCAAGGTAGGCCTTATAGAGTCTGTCTGAACTGTTGACCATCTCACTGGGGTGCACTTCTCCCAGCACTCCAAGGAGTTCATAAATATTACCCAGCACTGCAGGGAAAAAGAACCACAACAGAACATGTGGCAGCAGGTCAATCTGTAATGCGATATGACTACAAGAAAAAAGCCGTACACAAGTTTGCAAACATTTCTTCATTACCAATTACCTGTATCAGGTATCTTGTTTTTCTGACCCAACTCTCCATAAAATTTGTTGAACATGTCCCCTATTTTAAAGTCTTGAGCAATGCTTGAGTCCTTTGTCACGTAGAGCACCTGGTGGCAATATTGAAGAAACAACGAGCATTTAAAGAAGGCTACAAATTTCAGTTGATTTTCAGTTTATGATACACAGCAGCACATATTTACCTTGATTAGCAATTCTAAAGCAGGTCCTCTACATTTTGCAGCTTTGTCCTTTGTGTAGACGACAAGGCAAGTATCCTGAGAAAGAAACATTCATACAGCTATTCAACAACATTTATCATAAATGTTGACTGACCAGGGCAATGCATTGAAGCAGTGATTCCCAAACCGGCCCTTTTTGTTTACACACCCACTTCAACCCAAAAACAGCTTGTAATTTACTGATTTGTTGGATCAGGTGTGTTGGGAGCAGGGAAAACCCTAAAATGTGCAAGGTGGGGGTACTCCAGGACTGGTTTGGGAATCTACAAAACAGAAGAACCTTCAGTTCGACAGCATAGGTCTTCTCCCATCCTTTAACAACAACAGCCATTCTCTGTAGAAAAGTGCCCAACAGATTGAGAATGTCCACCCTGGCATCCCGTAGCTGTAAATCAGGAGCAAAGGTGAATACACACAGACACCTCACCATTTAAAAAAAGATAAAACAGCACTGAATGGAGACTGGAAGAAGAAATTACCTCTTCATTGGATAAGGACTTCCGCAGGAAGCTAAGCAGCCCCTCATCCTTGGCAAACAACAAGGAGGTCTGAAAAACTATCATAACACATTAGAGGAATGACATGGAACGTAGTGCTTCTTTCAGCAGCTGTCTATAGTTCAGCTCATGATCAGTATGGCTCGTCTCAGGTGTCAGAAGCAGTGTGCTCTGTTTTTACACAGTCAGGTGGATAGCTATGGACATTACACATGGTTCAATATGTCAGAATGAGCTGTCTATGTTATTTTTTTAATCTCACATTTATATAGTACATTAGCTAGCTATGATTGGACTTAATACATAATTGATCTAAAGGTAACAAATCAAGGACTCTCATAAAACCAGTACAGCCTGTCAGTGTGAACTTAGCAACAAGTAACAGCCAAAGGGTGGGTGCACTTTTCAAACTATCCCACATAAAAATGAGATGGCTATTAACGATAGTTGATCCACAAGTTCATTTACATAAACATTTAACCTTAACTGATACCTTGAGGCTGTATACTTTAGCAATTCAGTACTTCACATGCTAAATTCCCGGACACAAGTCTAAGGGCAGTATACTAATTTTAGTGTGGTGGTGTGTGGTTCGGGATCCAGCCCTGCAGCAGTGTTAAGAAGCCCCGAGTGTGTGATGCAGACTCACCCAGTTCATTCTCACTTTTGGTGACCATGCACTCTTGCCCTAGATCTCCAATAATGTCGTGGCAAATCAGAGCCGCGTTTCTCGTTTCTGTTTCTCCGAGAAAGGCGTGGAGTTTGTGGAGAGAGCTCTGAATCCCTCCAGCAGTAGAGGAGGATGAGGAGGCGGACATGTTTCTGTTCTCCTAACTCCTAACCGGCATGTTGTGCTGTCCAAAACACATAGCAAAACGAGCCTGCCCGCCTTTCTTCACTTCCTAAAACTCCCCGGCATGGCCAGCAGAGGGCTCTGCTTCACCAGAGACTTCACTCTGAGGCGAGAGGTCGAGGAAAAGCTCTGGAGTGGCGGTCCATGATTTTCTCCACGCCTCCTTTAAGGGTATTACGGTAAAGGATAATATTTACACGACATAACTTTTGGCAGACGCTTTTATTCAAAGCTACTACCAATACAGGAGACATTCAAGTTTCAGGACAGTTTACGATGCAGAGGACTGTAATAAGTGCTAAATCTTATGTAAAAGTAATGCAAGAATATTAGGAGAGGAGATGCTCTCTGGACAGATGAGTCTTCAGGAGGACTTTGAAGCCTGAATATAACCGTTACTATATTTTACGGTAAATTATCACCTTCACTAATACACAGGCGTCCCAGTACTGCATTTCAGTATACCTGAAATATGGTTGATCTCGTTTTACAGACTTATTTATAGAGCACAAAGTTGCCCTAACTCATCCCCTCACTTTATTTTTGTCAGTTAGTAACAAAATATAGTGCAATTGTACAAAATACATTAACATACATACTATTTTGTTTACTGATTTTAGCCCTCAGCCCTCAACAAACGTTGCACTTTAGTCCCCAAAGTCAAATAGTATGGTTACCCATGTGTTATAGAATTACTTTTGCTATTTTATTGGGATTACAATAAAAAATAAAAACACCCAACAGATGTTGTACATGTACAGTACATCATTGACTGTTACTGCAGCACAGCTGGGTCATATAGTGTTTGACCTTTTTTCCACCAATATTAGAGTGATATCATGTAATTTGCCAACCCACAGGAAACTTGCTCTGGTTGAAGCGCAACATGGATGATATGGTATAAGGTTTGTATCTCTAGGCAGGTCTGCCCCTTCGTTCTATAGCCCCCTCAAGTGGGGTCGGCACAAAGCACATTTTAGGCACAAAACATTTGCCCCATGCTCATTACAATTCATTTTTGGAGTTGCTAGAACAAAAATTAAAATGATCCATTTGTTTAAGGCTGAGGTATAACTCATTGCTTGGGTGATTTATTTGATATATATTTGGATGACATTTCAAATCTGCAGAGGCTAACTTTGGACCATGGGGCATGTATTTGCAGTTTGCACTTGTAACAATAAAATGTAATAAAAACTGTAGTAATGTAGTAAAAACTATGCACACATTTCATCATTTTTATGGATAACAGTGCTAATTAGTCTCATGGTCCCAGACAAGATCTTCTAATATTATTGGCACACTTTTGCAAACTTTTGAAGCACAGTGTTCTGGAAGTACAATATTGTCTTTTGTAATGGTAAGCTAATTAATGATCCTAGGACTTTAAAAATATTTAAGGTTGTGAAACATCTTGAAACAGCAAAACAGGGCTGCTGTTTCAAGATGTTTCATGACTTCACCTGATAGAAATGATAAGTGAACAAAGCATTTTTTGTGTCCAGTCTGAGATCTTGAAAATTTAGTAGAACTCTTTTTTTTTTTTAGCTTTTCTCAACTTTATAAAAGCTCAATTTATTTATTTTTCAGCAGACGCTACATTTTAAAAATTCTGAATTTATCATGTGTAATATATTCCAAGTAAGAACATTCATGAGACATAAAATAATAATTTAAGATAATGTTTCTTTAAAAGTTTTTAAGATAAAGTTGCATTAATTTTTGCCAAAAACACATACAGGAGCTCAAAACTTTCAGATTGTATTTAATGCAGTTAACAGCAAATCGCCAATCTTATGGTATCTTCACATTTTAAACTTCTGAACCATCTTCTTTCACTTTGGTACCACTTGCCTCCTTAAGATTTCAGAAGCAAAAACATGAAAACATAAAAGGATTACAAATCAGACCATTTTTTCTAAATACATTCATGCAGGTTTGTAGATTTGGTTCCAGTTACCATTTAACTTAATCTCCATCAGTGGATCCAGACTCTGATCCTGATCCAAATGTAGACCCAGAACCAGAATGCTCTGGAAACTGTTAAATGAAACAGAACGGTACACAAATGCACACACACACACACACACACACACACACACAGACAAACAGACACAGACACAGACACAGACACAGACACACACAAACACACACACACACACACATGACTGCAGTCCTTGTTAGAAAAACAAACAATTTTCATAATTTCAGTAGAAGAGAAGCGAAATGTAACCTTACATCAATGGTACCCCATGGCTGAACAATAGGTCTTTCTTCCTCAAAGAATACCTGAAGATACAGAGATCAGAGGAATTTCATTGTAATGTGCAAATGAACATCCATGAGGTGAGAGGAACCTTTTTAAACTTGAAATAACCTCTGCATAATATGAATGTATTATATGAGCTAAAGGGTAACTTCTTGGTATTGAGAGAAGTTACCATAAAAGCAGAACATGTTCCCCTCTCAGAACATGCATCCTACAAAGCTGACAATTCTTCTGCTGAATAATTTATCTTGCAGCTTAACTGCAGCCTCTAAAGCCTACTGTAAGACAAAAAAAAAGTAAATGGGTACTCACATGACTCGTAGAATCTCGAAATGCACGGCCAATATTCTTGGAACAACATGGGCAAATAGAAAACAAAAATGTAACTTATAATCAAAGTATTAAATGGTAAGAGATAATGATAATGGTATATTAAGCATAATTAACATATAATGTCCATTTTCTTGCAAGTACTAGAGACTGTTAATAAGCATTAATTTAAAAATAACTTTTTCTTTTCAGCACGGTTGAATATATGGTCTTACCCGTAAAGGTTCATCATGTTCCACCTTTATTGAAACAGAGACAAAGAAAACACAACAGCAAAGATTATTATTACACATATGTTCATGAAAATCCATTTGTTCATACAGAAAAATTGTACTTAGAATCTTACCTTCTTCAGCTGATTCTTTCCAGCAGAGCAGAGATGAACAGACAGGAATAAGAGTCCAGCCAAAAACAAAAACGATTTCATTATCACAGAAATGATTGTAACTGTAACTTTTGTTCAGATGATAATATGGATCTCCTGCAAAGTGTAAATGGTCGGCTTGGTGCTCTTCTTGCAGTTTGAAAGCTAATGAGGCAACAAATAATGACAGTCATGTTGTAAAGATCTAATCTAATGTAAGGTTGTGTAAGTTACCAACTGACTCACACTGTGGGACTCCGACTTTGAAGTGCAGCGGAGAAAACAAGTCATTATAATATGGAGTCCAGAGACCTTTGCAAACCTGACAAAAATATTTGATCTCACAAATCTGAAAACTTTGTAGGTGGTTGCCAAGGTGTTCATTCTCAGTTCATGGTAGTGTTGCCATATGGTTGCTATGCTCCCTCTGTTGCTTGCGAGGCATTTGATAAACATTACTTATCTCATTCAAAGTGGTTTTAAGGGTCTGCTGGGTGGGTACTATGGTATCTTAGGTGGTTGCGAGGATGTCGCTATGTGTTGCGAGGATATTCCTAGGTGGTAGCTATGGTGTTGTTAGGTGATTGCTGTTGCAAGGGACTAATGGCATTCCAGAAAGTTTAGAGTAAGGCCAGTTTGTCACACGCACCAGACCACGTGACGTCAATCGGCACCGGAAGTGACGTCACGCGATGGGTATATAAACAGGAAGAA
>JBBJLS010000014.1:37449-51302 GCA_037577275.1 Bryconaethiops microstoma
AGGATTTCTGGAAACAAGATGGCGGCTTGACTGGTACAAAAAGGGTACTATGTGCACTAAAAGAGTTATTATACACTTATTTTTTATTCTTTTGAGCTCGAATTTTGAACATAAGTTCACAAGACCTGTGACTATTGATTTCCATTGTTTGTAAAAAAATTCCTTGGAGATGCACAATAAGGATTGCTGATTTCTAAGAGTGCTCACACACGCATTACATACTTCTGGATTTTGTCCTGTTTTACTCTTTTTCAAACAAGTTGGCATATTTTCATTTTCTGGCACAGGAAAGTTCAGAGTCTTAGCTTTGAAATGAGTCCAACCATAAACAATAATAACTTTGTATTAATGAATGATGATGTTTTAAAGTAGGTTAATGAGATTTAAAGATGGCTGCCAAAACAAAACCCAAGCCTTAACAGGTTTTAAGTACAGTACTCAAGTAAATGTACTTCGTTACTGTCCACCTCTGATTGGCGTGTATCATTAAGGGGCGAGGACAACCCCTAAACCCCGTCCCTCTGGTTGTAATATTCCTAGCTTGTTCCAGTTCTCTGAAATTGCAACTTCAGGATATTTTTAATGAGTTTCCTCTTTCATTTTTTACAGCGTTAAAAATGATCTCAGACCCCTCTGAAATGAACCGGTTTGCTTTGAATCCGCAGCATGGTTCTGTTAAACTCCCGCGTTTTGAACACAAAGCGCTCCGAGTTCACTTTGACTGTTTTCACTCTCTAGGCTTGCCGTAGGTAGATCACCTGGGAAACCATATATGTTTATGCGGGAAACACAACAGAAAATAAAGAAATAAACTAAAAAGTACAAAAAAACGAATAAATGATCATAAAAAATAAAAACCCAATAAATGAATAAATAAAGGGACTCTTGTCAAGATCAAGTTTCTCTACCAAGCTGCTCAGACTCAAAGCATTCTTGCTCTCCAACAGCTGAAGAACGATTGTAGCAGAGATCTTTGTGGAAAATATAGAATTTTGATGGAGCTTTTAACCATCTACTCTTATGTGAAAAAAAAAATTCCCAAGAATGGTGAATCTGAAGAAACACGGTGGCAGGTTGGATAAGGAACTTAGGGTGTTTTCACATATAGTCCTCTTTAAAGGAACCAAACTCAGTCCTCTAGAAGTGATCCAAAACAGAAAGGGAACTCAGTTCTTTTTCTGTTCACGCTTTAGTTCCTCATCCAAACTGCTACCGTGTTTCTTCACATTCCGCATTCTTGAGAATTTTTTTCCACATAAGAGTAGATGGCTAAAAACTCTACCAAACTTCTACATTTTCCACAAAGATCTCTGCTACTGTCGTTTCTTCAGCTGATGGAGAACAAGAATGCTTTGAGTCTGAGCAGCTTGGTAGAGAAACTTGATCTTGACAAGAGTCCCTTTATTTATTGGTTTTGTATTTTTATGATAGTTTTTTTTTTTTCTGTTGTGTTTCCCGCATAAACATATATTGTTTCCCACGTGATATATAGTTTCTCCCGAGGTGGTCTCAGTTCGGTTCGTTTCAGAGGGGTCTGAGTTCGTTTGGTGTGTTCACATATACGCAGAAAATGCTGACTAATCGATCTGAGTTCACTTTAAGGGCTGAAACGGACCAAGTGTGAAAACACCCTTAAAGTGTGAACAGAAAAAGAACTGAGACCCCATCTGAGCTGAAGTGGAGCAGAAAGAGAACCGAGTCCTCTTTGAACTCACAGTGTGAACATAAAAAGAACTGAGTTCCATTTCTGTTGGTCCACTTTTTGGACCACTTCTAAAGGACTGAGTTTGGTTTCTTTAAAGAGGACTATATGTGAAAACACCCTTAAAGAATGGGATTTTTGCCATAGATAGGTAGATAGGTAGGTAGGTTGATTGATTGATTGATTGATTGATTATAATATTAGAGTGGTCATAATTTGAATTTGATTTTTGTTTTTACTGCCATTCCCACCAATGTGCTGAATCGAGATTCAATTCATGATAGGTAAATACTTCATATAGTCGATAAAGTAGCTTTTTAAAATGTGTTTTTTGTAAAATGTAGTTTTTGCTTTTATCTAAACCAAAAGAAATCCCAAAAAATAATTACCAGACATTGAATTTTTGTAGTGTTGTAGTATTATCTTGTATTTTCCTGAGTGAGGCTTTGTCTTGGCTGGAGGAGAATGTCAATAATGCCATTATTTTGGTGGGATACTGTCAGAGATGCATCAGATATTGAGGAGTTTGTTTGTACTCATAACCTCCCCGTTCACCTCATAATCTTAATTAAATCTGCCCAGGGCCCAACCGCCGTCAAACCGAGCATCCAAATCTTAATCAGAGCGAGTCAAATCCTGAGCAGGAGAGGTGTCCTTAGAGCGTGAGGGGAAGTAAACACTCCCTACAATGGATACATGATTTATGACAAGGCGGTACGGCAGGAGTTCCAGGTTCTCACATGCTCTACAAAATACATTCGGACCCGGGGGAGATAGATGAGTTTTGAATACGTTTGTGCCAGTATGTGCATATTTTTGTGTGTGTTAAGCACATTTCTGTGCATTTAAGATGCTTCATGTAATCACTGTCACAGCAGAACCTCTTCAAACTGCATCTTCATAGAAATACACAAATAAATAAAATATATAACGTAAAGGAATGAAACTGAATAATAAAATCTGTAATGTATGGACATGACATTGAGATGTGATTTGAAATCTATATTATATATTCTATATTATATACAGGGGGTCCTCGAGTTACAACAGTCTCGACATATGACCTTTTGAGTTTACAACGCTCACTCTCACTCGACGTACAACCATAGCCTCGTACTTACAGACTATGTGGGCAAAGTAGTTTTGGTTTGTTTGCGACTTACACCAAAATTCGGGTTACATCACTGTCAAAGGAACGGATCTGTGTCGTAACTCGAGGAAAACCTGTAATCTATATTGTCTATATTCTAATCTATTTTAGGACTATTTCTGATTAGATCAGTTCAGTTCAATTCAGGTGTAATTTTCCTTGATGTTGAAAATAAAATCAATGGTTCTGATATGATGGCAAAAAGTTTTATAAAATACAGGAACATAATATAGAGGTGAATGTATATTATTTTAAATATGCTG
This sequence comes from Bryconaethiops microstoma, assembly GCA_037577275.1. NCBI lineage: Eukaryota > Metazoa > Chordata > Actinopteri > Characiformes > Alestidae > Bryconaethiops > Bryconaethiops microstoma. The sequence continues at coordinate 40,565 of JBBJLS010000014.1, forward strand.
AAATGCAGTTAATTATCAGTAATATTAATGTTTGGGTTAGGTTTAGGTTTTATTGTGAGGTCAAGGTTAGGGATAGAGATAGACTGAGTATTAAGCTCGAGTTATGTATTATATTTAGGTTTTGTAGTGAGGTCAAGGTTAGAGATAAACTGACTGTTAAGCTTGAGCTTTGTATTATATTTAGGTTTTGTAGTGAAGAGAAGGTTAGAGAGACTGACTGTTAAGGTTGAGCTTTGTATTATGTTTAGGTTTTGTAATGAGATCAAGGTCAGAGATAGACTGATTATCAAGCTTGAGTTTTGTATCTTGTTTAGGTTTTGTAAGAGGTCAAGGTTAGAGATAGACTGACTATTAAGCTTGAGTTTTGTATTATGTTTAGGTTTTGTAATGAGATCAAGGTCAGAGATAGACTGACTATTAAGCTTGAGTTTTGTATTATGTTTTGGTTTTGTAGTGAGGTTAAGGTTAGAGAGAGACTGGGTATCAAGCTTGAGTTTTGTATCTTGTTTAGGTTTTGTAGTGAGGTTAAGGTTAGAGATAGACTGGGTATCAAGCTTGAGTTTTGTATTATGTTTTGGTTTTGTAATGAGGTCAGAGTTAGAGATAGACTGATTATCAAGCTTGAGTTTTGTATTATGTTTAGGTTTTGTAGTGATGTTAGGGTTGGAAATGGACTGAGTATTACGTTTCAGTTTAGCATTAAGTTTAGGGTTTGTAGTGATGCTTAGGTTTAGGGTTAGACCTAGAATAATAAAAAGGTTCAAATGCAACCTTGATTTCTAGTTTTAAAAAAAAACAATAGAGAGAGGTTAATATTAAGGTTAAAGTTAGAATAAGAGTTTTATATTGGTTTTAGGTGAATTAGAATAAAAGATGTTTGATTAATAATATCAGAAATTTGGATAAAAGATGAGCATCTGCTAACCATCAGTAAACTAGAATAAAGTGTTAATGATATACTATAATGATTTTGATCAAATTATTTCTATAATGATTTTTTTTGACAAAATATTTTGTTAAATGTCAGTTGAAGAGAAGATTAGTATCTATTGAGCATCAGTACACTAGAATAAAGTGTTCATTATGCTCTTTTTGTATTTCTATAATGATTTTGCCTATTGTATAACAGTCTTGGTGATTGTGTCATTTCTGAAGTGGAGTGTTTCTCGCTTGAACCTGCTACAATGCTCACTTGTTTCCTTAAAGCATGACGGAGATTGTAATGATCTAATTAAGCGCGCTGGCTGTCTCAGGCGTCCTCCTGTGTCACGATGATAGTGAATGCTACCCATCTGTCGGCTTCGGCTGCAGACTCAGCAAACTCGCTGCCCTGCCAGCTAACGATGGTGGGGCTGTCACAGGCGCTTCACTGCGGATGCGGCAGAAGGTCACAGGCCAGCAGCCCTCGGAGCCAAGGCCGAGCTCTGATGTACTCGCTTGAAGCAACAGAGATTCCACGCTGGGGAAAAATGTCCCTTTTTTCACAGACTATAGACTTCAAGGTGATTGTGACACTTAAATAAAACGACTACACTGAATCTAAAACTTGATGAAACGTTGATACATGAAAATTCATGATGTACACAATTTTGCCCTGACCCCCTGTACTTCTGTCCACTATTGTGTGTCATAAAGTGTCAAAAAACACATAAGCAAGTCTATTCAACATCACACGACCACTTAGGCATCTGAAGGTGAATTAGACATACTTCAAACATGCTGCATCTACATTGTGTGCATTTTGGAATGAATTTTGGTGACACTGCATCCCAAATCACAAGGGTAAGCAAATTCAACTCACTCTTTTTATTAAGCAAAATAAATTTTGTGGTTTGGCTTTGAATATAAGAAGACAGAGGTTCTAGGCTGTGATTACACTGGTAGGACTATGGTTTGCCATTATCATCAAACATTCATTTTCCAAAGCTGCTAGAATTGAGGGTACAACTTAACCTGAAAACCTCACCAGACCTGCTGCTTAAAACTTTAAACCTAGTAAATGAAGCTGCAGGCTAAAGAGCGGTGATGTTAATCTTTATTATTACATCACTTATTTTAACCATTGCTCTCTTTCAGCAGCTCAAAACTATCAAATGTCTCAGGAAACAACATGACGAAACATGTTTATTTTTCTATCTCTTCGTGAGCAATATCTCAGTTTATTTAAAAATTGCAAGATATTTTATTTCATTTTTATTTATACATATTTTTATTAAAATTTAAAATGAAAACAGTAACTTAACAATATGCCAAAATCGTTTTACATTCATTTCATTTGATTTATTTAGGAAAATATGTAGCTGTAGTTTATAGCTACATGGGTATCGTAACATCGGTGCTGAACTAAAGATGTACATTTCTAGTTAATTTGCTGCAAAGTTAAATGTTAGTGGGAAACTGTAATTTTGCTGAAATGCCCATTTAAGGATGGTTCTTAGGAGACCTCATTCACATAATCACCACATCACTGAGTTACCCAGAAATGTATTGTTTAAAAGAAAAAAATGAGCTGCGTGAAAGTAAAAAGACTACAAGACTTTTTTTTATTATTTTGAGTTAGACATTCTACATGAACTTTCTATTACATTTATCTGTATTGAAGTCTGAATGAACCACTAGTGGTTAAGGCATTCGAACTGCGATCAGAAAGTCATGGGTTTGAATCCAAATCCAATCACATCAGCATCCACGTTTTACTTAATCATTTTGTGGAAACCTAGTTTTTCAAAAATGTGTTGCAAAGAAAAAATCTCAGGAAAAATTCTAATTAACACAGTTTTTAGCCCAGAGTCCAAAATTTTGCTCCTTTATTTAGGCTGGCTCAACATGATCCTGTCCAGCCTGGATGTCTGTAAGCTGATGTGACATAATGTGTAGTTGGTGGTGTTCTTTAAGTGTGCTGAATCCAATTATGTTCCAATCCAATTATACAGCAAAAAAGACTTTTAGGAGGTTCATGAGACATCATCTCAGGGTTTGTATGACTGGACAGAGTCCTAATGGGTGAAAATGAACTCGACTGAACTGTAGAGAAAATAAAACCTGAAGAGGGTAGCAACTGAAGTATAGGATGGTTCCTATATGACCAAATAGTGAAAGAAAAATGACAAATTACGACTGAAAGACTGTAAGTTGGTCACACTTATCATAAAAGTCTACACAGGGCTACAATGTTACCTTCGATCACCTGAAAAGAAAACCATCTGTCATGGATTCTGAAGCAGCAGAGCAGACACAACTACAATGCCCTAATGACAGAGATCAAAATTTTGCTTCTTTAATTTAGAGCTAGAGCTACGAGGCTGGAGGTCAAATTGTTTCTATATAGGATTTCCTACTCAAAACCTGCATGCATGAAAGTTTACTATCTGCAATAAGAGTGCCCACCAAACTAAACAACACTGGTGATTTGTTGGGGATTATTCAATTCAATTCAGTTCAATTCCATTTTATTTATATGGTGCTTTTTGCAACCAATGTTTTTACAAAGTAGCTTAACAAAATCCAGGTGCAAGGCATTTGTGAGCAAACCAAGGGCAACAGTGGTGAGAAAAAAACACTTCTATGCATATTACATGTACAGTATTAATGGTGATATATAAATTCAACTTTGCCAAATTATTATGCTGGGAGGGTGAAGGCTGGCCCAAACTTCCTCTTTCAAGCTCTTGCTAATGCAATGTCCTCAGACAGCTCAACACACTTGTAGGGGAATACTAATTGCCAATACTGTTACATCAACTAACAGATTTTGGTCTGCATCATGCTGAGTGATGGGAGGTAACCAGCCAGTTATGTTTTTGACGTACAAATCACTGTGACTATAGTCAGAAACTTACTATAGTTGAGCTACTTGATAAACTAATAACAATGGTTTCTAATAGATAAAGAGTAAGTGAGTGGTTGTTGTTCCCTCACAACAAGAAGGTCCTGGGGTCCATTCCCTTGTGAGGGATTCAGAGTTTTCCTTGTGTCTGTGATTGCCCCTAGGTATGAGTGTGATTGTCTGTGTGTCTGTCCTGTAATGGACTGGAAACCTGTCCAGGGTGTTTCTTTCTATGACTGCTGGGATGGGTTCCAGCACCCACAGCTAGATTTGGAAAAGTGGATTGCAAAGTGAAATCCACATTTGTTCCAGAAAGACAAGATCACAGTTCAGACCTGCTCTTCTTACCCAGATAAATACTTCTATAAAGATAAAAATTATTGTTGAAGATAAAATGTACCGTAGTGGATTCACACACTTTTTTTTCAAATTAAACCTTTGCGTATGTTTTTTTGTTTTGTTTTTTTTGTTCACAATACAAAAGGTTTTCAAACTGTTTCCATAAGTTCCTCTGGAAACTATCTCCCCTCAGACAATTTCTGAACAAGTATAGCATTGATTGAAAGTTTAGAATGTACTCTTTTCACCTTCACACAATATGAAAGAATAAAACAAGTTTCATCAGAATGTATTTGATTCTATCTCATTCAATTCTAATATGTTAAACACAAACATTTATACATTACAAAGTGTCATTTGGCCAAGGATAGCCTAACTTTTTGCATACAGCTGTATAATCATATATACAAATCAAATGTTTAATGGATTTGTGTTACAGTGGAGTGTTTCGAGGAGAACTGTAGCTTTCCATGGTGCTGCTGCTTTTGTTAGTTAGCTGCTTGTTGCCTAAAAAATGACAGGTATTCCACATCTGTAGTTTTATCAAGAGGGCAGTGAATAGGAGTTTCCATTAAAAAACATTGCTAGTGTAAAAGGGCTATAGTTGCCTTAGCCTCAGCAATTATAGTTACCTTAGCCTCAGTCCCGCAGTCCCGAGGCTTGCCTGCCATGCCCTTGTGCTGGGTTGTTTATGTTTGGGACCGGCGCTTAGCAACGCACCTGAACAGAATGAGCCTCCATTGCTCAGCGTCTAACTGCCTTGCTAAGCACCCGCTCATTCAGCCCAGCTGTCTCTCCTTTCGTGTCTGTTAGTTTGAGTTAGTTCACCGTTTAGTTAGATTGGTTGTGTTTAGCTATTGGTTCTTTGTCCCTGTCTCCCCAGCATAAAGGCCAGCTGCTCCAGTAGTGTGGAGTGGGATCGCCATCATGCATGCTATCCTACTCCAAGCTTGTGGTTTCCAAGGACTGTTTGTCAGACATGACATTTAATAGTAAAATTAAATATGTAAAAAATAAATATGTGGTCATCATTATCTCATTAACTTTGGCAGCACTAGTTCTAATAAAAAACAATACAGTTGAAATAAAAAGAGTAAATCTTTATGTAAACACACCAGGAAAAGACCGTCAGGACTAAAATCTAGGGCTAAAAAATGAGATGATAGAAAAAGGAAAGACAATGTGCTTCTCTAGAGTTACCAATACAGTCCTTCAGAGGGCTTGACAGAAGTTGTACCGATAAGCTTCCTAGTAAAAGCTCCAGACGGCAGGCCCACAAAAGGCAGAAGGCATGAAAAAGTTTGCCTCACACCCCTCTCTCTCTCTCTCTTTCTCGCTCTCTCTCACTCTCCCTCTCTCTCGCTGGAGCAGGTCTTCAATAACTGTGACTCGACAGCCCTGCAGTGCCAATTGACTGTGAAATGAATCCACTAAGAGTTGCAAAGGCTGTTGGATTCTGTATTTATTGCAGCATTAGCCTGGTCCCTTTCCCGGTGGAAAATAAATAAATAAATAAAAGTGGTCGAGAGACTTTCTGACTACAGTCGTGCGTAAACATAAAGTATTGATTTATCAAGGCAAACATGGACTGATTAAAGTTTTGTGCTCAGTATACAAACTGGCACATTGGCATATGTGTGGCTTTAGTCGGGGGGTTATATCATTTGATATGCAGCATGCATTTTTGGGAGTTCAGTGGCTGCCCTATTAGTTCTTTGCTAACTTCGGTGAACTGAAACTGAAAAGTATCCACACTGGTAGAGTTCTTCTTTAAAATCTTTTTTACACCCTTCAGTAACCTCTCAGAATTTTTTACACAGGTGTTGCCAGGTTCTTGAAACATTGACGATTTAGGGTTAGCTTTTTTTATTTGATGTACAGAGGACAAAGCTAAATAGGTACAGACAAGGTGAGCATCTACAAAGTATCTACAGTGGACCATCAAAATAAAATCTTACCCAAATGTTTTGTTGATGGGTATGTAATAATTATGGGGATGAGGTGTTGGTTTGATGTAGATTTTCCAGTTGGTACTTATCAGCACAATGAATGACAAAAATTGATCCAGGTACATCTGAGATCGAGAGCTATTCAACAATAGCTTGAGGTATTTCAAAGGAATTTAAACCTTTGTGATTGTGAACAGAAATCAATTATGTGACGTCCAGGCCTCGTCCGCCATGCCCCAGGCATTACGGACCGCTACCCCCTCATCCTCGCTTCTGGGTTGTTTATGTTTAGGCACAGCACTTAGCAATGGTACTTAGCACAATGAATGACATAATAATTGATCCAGGTGTATCTGAGATCAAGAGCTATTAAAGGGAATTTAAAACTTCGTGATTGTGAACAGAAATTTATTAACAGAAAGCCATCCAAGGATGCTCACATAAAGCCAGCAATTATATGTGATTCTCCTATTTGCCTGCTAAAAGAAAACAAATAATGCCAAAGAAGTATGGATTCAGAAATTGTAACCTTAGCCCATGGAATGCTGTTAGAATTTTTTCTTCAATTAATAAAGTTATGTATGTATTTTGTGTTAACTCAGGTTATTTCTGTCTTATATTTTGTTTGACATCTGAAAAGTTTGTATGACAAACATGCACTTTTTCACAGCACAGTGCAAATGTGTGTGACATTGTCGTATCATGCTCTGACGACTGGTTTCACATTTTAAGGGCAGTCAACTATCCAAACCTATATGGCCCTATGTGAAAAAGTAATTGCCCCCTAAACTTAATAACTGGTTGTGCCACCCTTAGCAGCAACAGCTGCAATGAAGTGTTTGGAGGGTTTCCAAGCATGAATCACCTTTTTACGGTCATGCCACAGCATTTCAGTTGGATTTGAGTCCGGACTTTGACAAGGCCACTCCAAAACCTTAATTTTGCTTGACTGTTGGTATGATGTTCTTTTTCTAAAATGCTTTGTTACTTTTACACCAGATGTAACAGGATGCACACCTCCCAAAAAGTTCAACTTTTGTTTCGTCAGCCCACAGAATATTATCCCAAAAGACGAGCCTGTATGTTCTTTTGGTCAGCAGTGGTTTTCTCCTGAAACTCTCCCACGCATGCCATTTTTGCGCAGTCTCTTTCTCATCATCAACACTGACCTTATCTGAGGAAAGTGAGGCCTGCATTTGTTTGGATGTTGTTCTTTTGTGGCTTCTTGGATTCATTGCTGAGCTCTTGGGGAATTTTTGGAGGCTGACCACTCCCAGGAAGATTCACCACTTTTCCATGTTTTCTCTATTTGTGAACTATGACCCTCACCATGGTTCGCTGGAGTCCCAGAGCTTAAGACATGGCTTTGTAATCTTTTCCAGACCGATAGATGTCAAATACTTTGTTTTCATCTATTCCTGAATTTCTTTAGATCGTGGCATGATGTCTCTCCTTTTCTGGGATCTTTTAGTCTACTTTTTAAGTGATCTCTGTAGGTTTGGATAGTTTTTAATACATAAAATCATCACTTATAAACTACATTTTGTGTTTACTTGGATTATCTTTGCCTAATATTTAGATTTGTTTGATAATCTGAAACATTTAAGTGTAACAAACATGCAAAAAAAAAAAAGAAATCAGGAAGCGGGCAAATACCTTTTCACAGCACTGTATATGTATATATACATAAAAGAAGTCAAAATTGATCCTTTGGTTGTGGACATTACTAGACATTCCACAGGGTTTCACAAATTTCTGCATAATTCATTGGATGAGAGGCAGCCAAAGTCATTTGAGGTTTGGTGTGAAATAATTAGTTATAGAGCAACTTACTGCTGAAAAGCTTCTCAAAACTCCATTCACCAGCACTGTGTACGATTCTGACTAGGTGAAATTCTAAAGAACAGCCCATTTCACACTAAACCCACTCTGAACGACTTAGATGATTACATCTTAATTATTTAATTATGCAGAAATGTCAAAAATCAGGTGGAATTCCCTATAGGATTAGGAATGTGTTAGACAAAGCACAGCAGCATTTAGATACAGATTTTGCTACCTTAACCAAATGTGCTTTAGGGCCAGGACTTTCTGTGACTGGCAGCCGATTTCAGAGGTACCTTGTTACTGTCAGTTTTAGCCTGTGGTCATATTATTTGCACAGCCTTAATAAGCCTAAGAAACAGAGAAAAAATATATGACTATTTTATGCATGTCTGTGTTGAATGTATTGATGAGAACAAATAAGCCCATGGGCGTGGTCTCGTCTGCAATGGGGGCGTCCGTGTTTCACCGGGCGTCTCACCCCCCCTGTGGAGCGGCTTGGCAGATGCCAGCTGGATCCTCGGGGGCCTGGCACATCCTGGGGGACTAGGTAGGGGTAGGGTGAAGTGGATCATGCAGTGGGTAGGGGACCTCGGCCTCAGGCCACCTTGTCTGAATGAGTGGGTGTGTGTCTGTGTTTGTCTGGCACATCAACAGGTCGCACACGGATGAGGCTACAGACCCCCTCGGCCGGGACGGTGGGGGCTGCCCTGTGGGAGTTTGCTGTACCTCTGGATGTTGTCTCTATGGCCTGGCACCCGCTACCCCCCTTAGCAGGGTAGGTAAGTGGGTACGTAGGTGTGTATTTTATTTTATTTTTTCTCTCTTTCTTCTCCCTCCCCATCCAACACATCGTATGCTGGGTGGGGTGGGAGGGTGCAGTAGTTTGGGGAGGTTGGGTGGGTGGGGTGGGTGGATTGGGTGGGCGGGTTGTTTTAGGGGGGGGGCATCCACTGGCTCCTGGGGCTGGCGGCTGGCGCCTGTTGACCTGCCTCTTTTGGGGGAGGGGGCCTGCGGGATGCCTGTCCGATGGGCGGGCGGCTTCCGGACACGCGGGGCTCAGATCCTGCACTCCGTCTGTGCCTGCGGGGCCGGCTCCTGGCGGGGTTGGGTGGCATAGTTGTGGCCCCTCACCCTCATTGCAAAACATTCCATGACAAACTTGGACACTACATGCGCACACATACACGCACACACACTCACTCACTCACGCGTACACATATGCATACATATAGACACAGACACACTCTTATATGCGCATAAGCATGTTCTTATATGTACATACTTGCACACACAAACATACACTTCCACACATACACCCACGTATATACATAGGCATACATAAGACAATCAGAGGCACATGCACATGCACACATTCATACACACATCCACACACACAAACACACATCCACTCACACAGGCATACACATATACGCTCATGCATACACACACATACACACACAGGTATAGGAATATACATAATCAAAAAACTACCCAGAACCACCGGTTTCTGTGTGCTGTTATAGCATTTATAGTTGGAATGTTTGTTGTTTCTGTGCTGGTACAGTGTTGCCATTGCTTTGTATCTTGTTCTGTGTTTGTGTAACTGGGTCTTGTTTTTTCAGATGCAGACTTTGGCGCGATTACACAGTGACAGCACTTTTCATTTGGATCTTCAACCAGTTCAACTTCAACTTTTTCAACTTCTTCATCTCTCTCTGTAGTTTCTCTACCCCTGTCTGATTTGGCTTAATTTTAAATCGAATGAATAAATAAATAAAACATTCAGATAAGAAGAGGGGCTTATACTGTCAAGCCCCACTTGGCAAAGCAAAGGTTTCTGGCACATTATGGCACCCAGCTTCACATTCTGCTTGCTAAGATGCTGGACATGACAGGTAAAAAAAATAAAAATAAAAATAAAGTAAGCCCAGACTGCTTTAACACAGGTCTGGCCTACAGTCTAACAGGAGGCAATGGAGTCACCCTAGAAAGACAGGAAAACACAATAATGTGTGTGTGTGTGTGTGTGTGTGTGTGTGTGTCTGTGTCTGTGTGTGTGTGTGTGACTATTTTCAGAAAGTAGAGCACTGCAAAACTGTAACACCATTACCTCTGGCAATTTAAAATGATTAGGTCATTGACACTGCAGGAAAAAAATGCAATCATCATGCCACATGATGGACGAGGAGTGGGAGGTGTACTGGTATAGAAGGGATACCAGTGTGGTGTTGTCTCATTATATAGACGTTTTTACCATCCTCCTGCGGATACTGTATAAAACCCTAGAAATGGAAACCCAATAGACCCACTTCTTCTATGACTGCATGAACTTGGAAACTTTGAGATCATACTTTGAGATTATTTTTTTAAGTTAGTGTGATGTGTCTACTGCACATCGCACATCCTATTGTGATGTTATGCTGTAGTGGAATAGTGAGATCTTTTTATCTACAGATAAGTGTGAAACTTTTTCTTTTTAAGGCAAACAGCACAATATATTTGAAGTTTAGCAAAAGTGAAAAGAACAATAGGATGAATGCAAAAGACAGGACGTCATTTAAATATGTTAATATTAATATTACTTGTTTGTTTGTCTCTTTACACTCAAAATAGCACATTTTGGGATGTGTCCTCAGGCAGTGATTCATACACAGCATTCTGACAATAAATTCTCCATTGAAAAAGAAATGTGGTTCAGACTGGTTCTAAAGTGCTTTCACACGTACCTAATGTGGTCCGAGGCATGAGGCACTTTTCACACCTGCGTCAGACCAGTCTGCAGCAGGTGTGCTGTGTT
>JBBJLS010000014.1:51402-68902 GCA_037577275.1 Bryconaethiops microstoma
GCACACCAGACCTTCATACACCACTGCTGCAGACTGGTCTGATGCAGGTGTGAAAAGTGCATGTCTGACATCCTATTAACTGGTTTTGTATCTTATCTGGTGAATAATATATGTATATTAGTTAGCTTTTTGTAGGCAGTGATGAATATAAAATATTACATTTTCTGTCTTAGAGAAGAACTCAAATGATGAACACACTGTAAATGTACTTTTAGCAAAGAATATTGAGTGTATTTAATGAGTAATGTGTGAATATAGAAAATCTGTGTGGGCCAAAACATTTGGTCAGATCATATATTTATATATTTGTTTGTAGAGTGAAAACTCTTGTTGGGCCAGGAAGAGAAAGAGAGGATAGCGAGTACAATGACACCTGATGATAAAAGACCTGTATCAGAGGGGGACATAATTTATAACATTATTAATTATGTATTGTATAACCCTAACCCAGATTTGGTATGGTTTTTCCCACAAGCTGCCCCCTGCCACTCATGCACCTGAACTGTAAAATGACTCAACTTTCCACCTTGCACTTTATGCATTGCTCTTTTATGAAGCACATGCAGCTACATGCAAAAACACAGCCATGTTATGTTTATTCTTGGACACTGTTTCAGAGTTTCTATACTTTCAAAGATTGACTGTGTACTTATTTATTTTATTTGAACCACTGCTGATCTTTTGCTCATATTAAGAATGCAATTACATACTAGTATTGCTGCTTTCCACCTGACTGCTGATGCAGCATATGTTAAAAGTTACCTCGTGACAATTTTTTTTTCTTCTAGTTTAGAGTTTATTTTTATAGTTTATTTATATTTGTGTGCCCTTGCAGGCCGAGAATCTTCGGAAGTCAATACACACACACACACACACACACACACACACACACACACACACACACACACTCCTGAGGGAACGGATGAAAATCTCAACTGTTTGAGGTTATTTCTGACTCTTTGCTTTATTCCGGTGTATCGAGCCATGCGTCTGAGACACCGGCGCTCCAGAAAGTTCACCAAAAGCCATCAGAAGGTTGGCATGATTGAATTCCTCTTTCGCTGAATTCAAGAATTTCTCTCTCTCCTCAAGAAACGAAAACGCATTTGTGACAGTCACACTCTGAGATTTTCGGGGAGAATGATACAAGTCAGAAGTGTCACTCAGGGAGGAGTGTGAGCTGGATGTCTCTGATCAATGCGGAGACATCTTCAGACCAGCTTCAGCCCTTCAGACCAACAGCGTAGAGCTGCTGGCTGGGCTGAAGAAGCTCCACCTCAGGTGAATGTTAACTACTTCATACAGAATTTAAAAGTGAGCTATTTTCCCAGTCACTTAAAATAAAAGACTTGTGTATCTTTAACTACTTCTCTAAGCACATTACTTAGGTTACAGGATTTCTTCAAAATAAAAAAATAAAAAATTATTAGACACTGTACCAGTAATAAGTTAGCTAGCCAGTTAAATGACATCCTATCTTCTACCCAGTTTTGTAGAGGTTGATTCTGGGGTCTATTTGCTTCACTTAAATTTGTTTAAAGCATTTTGTCCACTTAAATACAACAACCTAAACACAAGGGCTGTTGGTGTCGGCCTAGTGGGTAGGATACTTGCCTCTGGACCAAGAGATCATGGGTTTGAATCCTGCTGTCAGTATACCACCACTGGGTTCCTGAGCAACACCCTTAACCCCAAGTTGTTCGAGGGAGACTGTGCCCTGTAGTTAGGGACTGGAAGTCGCTTTGGATAAAAGTGTCTGCTAAATGCCGTAAATTAAGTATGTATTTTAGAATGAATTGACGGTATTTTTTAACATGATCTAACAGGTAGTGCCACTCAATCAATAACACTGAATTATTGCTGCACATTTTTGCACCTACACCCTCATCCCAAAACCATTTATGCCTTCTCGAAGCAGCAAAAGTTCATTCACTCTTCACAGTAATGGTTTCACATCCTGTATCTGACAGATCTTCAGAAGTGTTCTTGAAGCCTACAAGGGAGATTATTAAAAACAATAAGGCAAGAAACTCCACATGAAAGATGCAATATGGGGTAATCAGAGAACAAGAGAAAAAGAGAGAATGTTGGAGCACTGAGATGTCATGCAAAGCTCATCATAAGAAAGACAGTCCCAATTAATACTTTGTAAAAAAGGACACGGGAGGCTACAGGCTGCTTCTGCAGCTCAGGGAACCGCACATGAAAAACCTGGGCCTATTGTCACGGGGCTTTAATCTTTTGAGAAGAAGGACCAGGCACTTTTCAGGTGGAAACTGCAGTGTTGTTTTAGACCAATGACAGCAAAAGGCAGCTTTGATGTCCTGAAATAAAGATGGAATGAGCCTCTGGGCCTTCTAGCTGACCATGATAATGTAGAGGCCACTGCAAACTTATGTACCAGACTTACAATCCCTCATTTAACCCTTGGAGGTCACTGTGATTGCTGGCCACATATTTATTTCACTGTTACAGCCTTGATTATATTTGGATATACTTGTATTAGTGGTGGGATGAGTGTCTTTTCTCTTAGGATTTTGTGGCAGTTTGGAGAAGGCCCTTTTCTATTCCACCATGACTGTGCCCCAGAACAAAAAGTAAGGTCCATACAGACATGACTAGATGATTTCAGTGTGGAAGAACTTGACTGGCTCACAAAGAGTCCTGACCTTAGCCCCATCCAACATCTTTGGGATGAACTGGAACAGAGTCAGCCCTTCTTGTCCAACATCAGTGCCTGACCTCATAAATGCTTTACAGAATGAATGGGCACAGAAACACTCCAAAATATTGTGGAAAGGCTTCCAAGAAGAGTAGAAGCTGTTATCGCTGCAAATGCAGCACCAACTCCATGTACAGTATGTATGTCTATGTATTTGAATGCATTTAAAGAGTAATAGTGGGTCTCTTATATCTATAGGAGCTAGTGAGCTAGTGGTGAAAAGAGCTGAAACTCAACATGGTGAAATGGTGCTTATCCACTATGTTGTCCAATACACTGCCCATCATATCAGAACTGCACCAAATGTAGCTTTAAAATAAACAGCTAAAACTACACTATTTTCCTCCGCCTTCTTTTAAATATCTGCACTTTCAATCTTCTTGATTTTCTAGGTAGTCCTTTATTTTTTTTTTCTAGGTAGTCCCTTGTTTCTTTTATGTCATTCTATTTTATTATATGTCCTGTAAAGCACATTGAATGACCTGTATGACAATGTGCTTCATGAATAAACTTGACTTCACTTGACTCCTCCTCTTTGAAAGTCATCCCACTGCAATCCTTGGATCACTAGTCGATTGCTGCAGACCACTTTGTAGACCATAGTTTAATTGGGAGTCGGTGCCATTTTGGTTGGTAAGACACTGTAGTTTTGTTTCTCTCTTTTGCATGAAGTTAATTAAGTTAGGTTTATATTGGATTAATTAGGTTTATTAATGTTTATTATTTTGGCATCTTCCAAAGCAGACACCACTTTAGATAAAAGGAAAACAGAGTAAAAAAAAAATGCAAATGCCCTTTTTGGTTATTGTCATTTTGTTGTAAGTTGTTGTCCAACGTAAACCATTTTGTGAAAAGTGGAAGTCTGGTAGTTTGAAGAGAAGTTATTATAATTTGAATTTGATGAAAGTGGCCATGACTTACAACGAATGACAAAGTGACTACTTCAGCAATGCTAAGTTTGCTAGCTTGCTAGTTAAATGACTTCTGCACCAGTCTAGGACTTTTTTGAATAAATAAAAACTTGGTGGAAGATTTGGCAATGAAATGACATACTTTTTACTTTTATTTCTATTTGCTCCCAATTAATAGGTTTTTTTTTATTCATACTGCTCTTTTGAAGATACAAACCAAACCCTCTAAAGTCATTTTAAAAAATCATAAAACAATGTTTTAATTTTAGATTGACTTTCTATGAGGGAACATTTAGTAACACTGAACTTCTTGTTACATTCACCGCCAATGTAAATTCCTCTATAATTATTTCACACTGAACCAATTCTGAATGGCTTTTAATCACTTAAGTATGCAGTAATAGTGAAAAATCAGTGAAATTCTCTTTTGAGTTGTGTATCCCCAAAACAGTAACAAGTCTAGACTAACAGTGCTAATTCTAGTCTTGTCTTTGCCAAGTCTAGTCTTGTATAAACTGGAATAGGCTGATTCAAAATAGTTTGCAAATGCATTTAACCCTTAGAACTTGACCACTCTCCGGACCCCCTTCCTCTGTGGGTTTCCCCACTCACTTGTGGGTGGAGACTATCCTGAAAGTTCTCCCCAGTTCAAAGATCGGTTGTTTCTATTATGTTTGTTTCTAAGACCTAAAGTAAAAGAAATTTCAGGATTTTTGTTCTTAATAGGCTGAGATGTCATTTTTTAAACTCCAGTAGTGGGATGTCATTTTTTAAACTCCAGTAGTGGTTATTGTTAATACATGTTTTTAAATGACAATAACTTTGGTTCTATCTGACATATGAACATCAAGCAAAGCTCAGCATGACGTCTGACACCTCGAGCATCAATACAAACTGGGGAAACTTCCATATGATGAGTTGTCTTGCCGTATGATGACAACTTACCATTTCTTACACTTGCGGCACAGATCCATGTTCTAACAGCATACATTTTTAACAATATCATTTCATTCACTGTCATCGAGCCCTCTAATTTCTTCAGATGAAATGAAGGGAGTGGAGTGAGCAGAATACGCCTCTAATCTGCGGCAGTGAAGGAGAACGCATCTTGCACTTGTTGTCGCGGGAGTGTTTTAAGGGCATGCGTGCACAACACACAGCGAGTGTGCCATTATCTCAGCATGCATGCGGCACGCCTGTCAGTATACAGCTCAGATACGCCGCTATTAAAACCCAAATATTTATTCACTCAGCCGAATGCGGCGGAGCAAATCGCAGATAGAAATCGCACTTCCACCGCCAAGAAGTTTGTTTTAATTTATACCCTGTGGAGGGCTGCGGCGAGGAAAACTGGCTGGAGGCGATGGAAGATTTGATCTAAAGCTGTAATTGACACAGTTTTCATTTCTGCAGCGGTGCACATATTAACATATGAATGTGATTGGGTGTAATTAAATCAGAGGAAGAAACACGCACACACATAAGAAAGACTCATTGTTTTTAATAGGTAGCCCCCAGTGTAACATGCAAGTATGACATTCAAGCAGCCTGGCCTGAATGGGTGAGATACATGGTGCTTTAGGCAGGTGTATTGCCAACATCTGTTTAATTTATATAACCTTTAATTTATATGGCCAGTCACTGGAAACACAAAGTTGGCATTTCTAATAAAGTGGCTGTTAAGCGAAAGAACAAGGCTGTGTTTCTGATTAAGCGGCCAGTGCAACAAACCACAGGGTCACCGTTGCTCAAAAAGTGATCAGTGTGATGAAGCACAAGGTCGGTGTTTCTAGTAACGTGGCCTTTAATTAAGTGGAAGCACGAGCTGGTGTTTCTGATAAAGTGGCCAGTGAGTGTAAGCAGAAAGTTAATAATAAATAATAAAGTGGCCAGTACACAGGGGCGTCGGAAGCATTTTTAATGTGAGGGGGACGCATCGGTCTACACGTGGTGGGGGCGGGATTTGTGGTGGGGGGCGCGGATTGGGTGAGTGGAGGCAAACCCGGAGCGGATTTCCAGTGGTATGTGTATTCTATCGATTAAGTGGAATGGATTCTTTTGCGAAAGATTCAAGATTCAACAGCGCTGGGAGAACAGATATTTTATGTTAAATGTGGCAGGGTCCAAACGAATAATTATGAAATGTGAAGAGAACACGTCCCCTTCAGACTGGCGCCCATGCCAGTACAAGGAAACACATGGACAGTGTATCAGTAAGTGGAAGCACAAGGTGGGTGTTTCTAATAAAGTCATCATTTAGCAAAACTATAAGGTGGGTGTTTCTAGTAAAGTGACCAATAAGCAGAAGCACAAGGTGGGTGTTTCTAAAAAAGTTGCCATTAGATGAAAGCACAGGATTGATGTTTCTAATAAAGTGGCCATTACTAAAAGCACAAGGTAAGTGTTTCTAATGAAGTTTCAATTAAGTGGAAACACAGGTGTTTCTAAAAAAAGCCTGTCTCTTGTAGAGCTGTTCGGGAGCATCTCTGGGGAGTGTCCAGCAGTAATCAGCCAGCATGGTAGTGGACCATTGTTCCACTGTTGCGATATCTTCATTGCATCAGAAGTACTGTATTGTATCAGAAAATGATACAATAAACTCTGGATGATGTGTGCATGATGGTATTATGCAATGTGATGCAATATTACATAATTCTAGGCTTATTTAGGATGTTGTTACAGTCCTACTGGATCAATTTACATGGTGAAACATAGAAAATGAGCTATATGAAATATCTTCAAAACGAGAGCCAATAAAAAAAATTCATGGTCATATTCGTGTTCAGCACACCACAATACTACGGATTAGGACCTTTTTAAGTCAGTGACAATTTCAGTGTTGACCAGTGTAATGTGATCAGGTTGCTGTTTCTAATAAAGTACAGCTAAAACAATAACTGTTTCTATGGAGAATGAGTGAGCTTCATATGAATAAAATATATAAACAGTATTTAAATGATTCACATTATATTTAGAAATGATTCTTTATGGAAACATATGGTATGTAGGATGTGTGAAAAGCTTTTAAACCACAGAACGTGCCCAGGGAGACTTAAGCAAATTAAAGTGCATGGAGGTCGGTGACAGCAGATGAAAAGGTCAAGCAGCGAGGAAACACATTGTTTTGCATGTGACTGTTAATGAAAGCCGGTCTGCTTCTGTTGGCAACTTCTTCTCCACGACGTGGACTCTCTTGTGTGTTCAGTCCGTGGTAGCTACAACCAAGAGCCTTCTGTGCCGAGCTCACAGCTCACTGTAGCGCCTTTTTGTCTCGAGCAGAGGTGTTGGTACACTAAAGAAATGCACCATATGTTAAAATGCTCTCAGTAATATGGCAACTGGAGCTCAAAAATATATCCTTTGACACCTCTTCTTAGTTATATTTGTCCTGATTCATGTGACATTTGGATGGACTGGCACCTCTATTTTCAAATTATAATGCATTTTCTTGATTTCCAGATATTTTTTCCATTAACATAATGTTTTTCACACACTCCGATTTCCTGCTGCTCATATTTGGTACAAATTCAGCCCATTTAAATTGGGCAAAAAATGAGAGAAGAATACATCCCAACACACCAAAGGTCCTAAGGTCCTCTGATCTTTATTTCTGTTATGACCTCCATTCATCCAATCTCCAGCTACATGACGATCTACATTCCTCTGACCTCAGTTCCTTGGAAAACCTCCATTCCTCTGGTCCCCATTCTTATGATGAACTCCATTCTTCTGACCTTCATCCGTATGATGACCTCCATTCCTCTGATTTCCATTTCTTTGATGACCTCCACTCTTCTGAGCTCCTAGGATGACCTCTGTTTCTTTGGCCTCCATTCCTATGGTGACCTTTGTTTCTCTTTCAGTGATAAACTTTGTTTGCAAGGGACACACAGTGGTGCAGGGGTTAGTGCTGTTGCCGCACAGCAAGCAGGTCCTGGGTTCGACTCCTGGGTCGGGTGCAGCGTCTTTCTGTATGGAGTTTGCATGTTCTCCCCATGACTGCAGGGGTCTCCTCCGGTTTCCTCCCCCTACCAAAAAAACATGCATGCATTGGGGATAGATGAATTAAGCACACTAAATTGCTCCTAGGTATGACTGTTTCTGTATGTGGCCCTGTGACATGCTGGCAACTGTCCATGGTGTACCCTGCCGTTACCCATTGCAGCTGGGATAGGCTCCAGCCCCCCGACTGCGGGTCAAAGGGGTAGAAGATGGATGGATGGAACTTTGTTTGTCTGACCTCCATTGCTATAATGATCTATTGTTTTATTATATAATGAACCTTCGTTCCTTTGATGACCTCCATTCCTTTGACCTCCATTCCTGTGATTTCTCTGACTACCATTTCTTTAAGGACCTCCAGTCATCTGACCTCCATTCCTCTGACCTACTTGTCCATGATGACTCGAATTCTTATGATGATCTCCATACCTTTGATGACCTCCATTCAATGATAACCTCTGGCTTTCCGACCTCAGTTCCTATGATGATGTCCATTGCTCTGACCTCAAATTCCTATGACCTTCATTCATCTGACTTCAAATCTTATGATCTCCTCGGTTCCTTCGACCTCCATTCCTGCTATTACCTCCACTCCTCTGACCTCCATTCCTATGATGACCTCCATTCCTCTTGCTGCCATTTCTTTGATGACCTCTGTTCCTCTGATCTGTAGTCCTGTGCTAACCTCCATTCCTTTGATACATTTTAACAGTGTTTTTCAATTGGCACAAATTGACTTCTCTAACCACCTCTGCATTGTTCTGCGGATACTTCTTTTTTTGCTTATGTCCATGAGAAATGGTTTTGTTCTTGTGCTACTGAAAAACCTGAAATGGCTGACCGTTTCTGCTTCCCTCCAATCAATGAGAACTGGTAAATGAGTGTGCTATGCCTGCTGAAGTCCAAAATTAACTGCTTTCATTTCGCTGACATTTAAAGCTAAATTGTATTGGCATTGCAGTCGCTTTCAAAAACACAACCCAATCCCGGGCTCCAGCAGGAACTTGTCCTGAATGGCCCTGCAAGAAACGCCATCAGAGGTCCTTTCTATCAGCAGTCAGCCACAGGAACATGTTCACAATACCGTATCTGAGAGTTTTATAAGTTTGGCAGGCATTGTGGTTTTGAATGCAGAGGTAGAGTCTATAGACACTGCAGCATTCTGACACATGTGTAGGTGTTTTTACTGCCAGGGTGTCCTAGGGCTGTGTGGAGAATACATTGCCTACTGTTCCAGCACTGCATGGTCCCATGGAAGCTGCACCATTAGCCTGCTAGCGAGCTACTGTAGGTCCAATGATTCTGCAATTGTATTATTTATGTACAAAACCTACACAGGTAAGATAACACAATACCTCCTGGACCTCGTGGTGCACTGATGCAGCAGATCTTTGGCTGCACTTGGCCTTCTTTTTATTTGATATAGAGCCACATTAAAAGGACATGTTAAGATGACTATAGAGTTTCTTGATGGAGCCTTCCTCCTAAACCAAGAAGGAAGGCTCAATTTGAGGAGTGTGCCATAAAAAAACACTACCTATTACCATTCTTTGGCTTCTTTTTTAGAAGCTGGTAACTTCTTTTTCCACTAACTGGCCATTTTATCAGAAACATCAGTTTTGTATGTTTAGTCTCTGTCCACTTTATTAGAAATCCCTATCTTGTACTTCCCACCCTGGCCACTTTATAAGAAACATCAAACTTTCCCTTCCATTAACTGTCCACTTTATTAGATACATCTACCTTTTCCTTCCATTAACTGTCCATTTTATTAGAAACACCTACCCTGTTCTTACCCTCCCTAACCGCTTTATTAGAAACACTTACCTTTTCCTTCTATTAACTGTGTACTTTATTAGAAATACTGACATTTTCCTTTCATTAATGGTACACTTTATTAGAATCACTTACTATGAACTGCCCCTCTCTAGCCATTTTATTAGAAACACGTACATTTTTCTTCCATTCCCTGATCACTTTATTAGAAACACTGATATTTTACTTCTACCCCCTGGCCACTTTATTAGACACCTTTAGCTCTTCCTCCCATTCAGTGTTCACTTTAATAGAAACACCTACCTTTTCTTTCCATTAACTGTCCCCTTTACATGAGGTAAATGGTAAATACCTGAGCCATTCCCAAGCTGCTTGACAGGCAGTGCTGAAAGCTGGCTGCAGCCAAACTGACTGCATCAGCAGTTTTTGATTGGTCAAAAAATGTTATCCTCACAATAAGGAAAGAGGCCATTGTTGTTTTTTGTATTAGGGTCTGTGCAAAAATAAATAACTAAATAAACAAACAAACAAACAAACAAACAAACAAACAATAACAATAGAGATACGAACTAACAACTGGGATGCTGACAAAGTACAAACACGACTGTCTGTTTGGACTGAAGATTTCAGTGGGAGTTTCCTATGATGCTAATAAATTTGTTTTAACGCGGTGAGAAATGCAAAGGTGTACCAGACCATCGCTAACAGACCATTACCTCAAACAACACAAACTCAAACAAGACCATAAATAATAAAAGAGCACAATAATAAAAGTAGCTCTGACAGAAAAAAACTTTCCGTTGGTTCGACTCCATGGACGCAGTTTTGGGATGAAGTCCAGGCAAAAAATGTAGTGAGAGATTTGAGTCAGAAATACTGTTAGCGGGCTGTGATACACTAGAAAATCAAAGCGTGAAGCAAGTTCAGTAAAGTTTAGGTACCGCACAGTTCTGGTACACCTATGGAAAAGTGACTTAAGTGGTCCGCAAATGTCTCCCCCTGGCCACTTTGAATCAGCATAAGATGATCTTGATTGGGAGTGCGTTAGAGAATATGATCTAGCAGCCCATCGTTTCAGTCATGTCTCTGTCAGGTACTTCACACATGGGTCTTCATGCATGAGCGGTTGCTAAGCATGTACCCAGGCGATGCCAACTGGAATGAGTCACGTTCATAATGACCTGACGTGACTTTGCATTTCACATGCATCACATGATGGTGCGTTGAAGTAGGCCAGCTATTTCATAACAAGGCGCAACTGTTCCTCTGGGGTGCTGAGCTCCTCTCTTCTGTAGCCAATGCTCTCCCTCTCTCTCGCCAGGGAGAGAGCGAAGAGGGAGAGAGAGAGAGAGAGAGAGAGAGAGAGAGAGACAGGGAGTGCCGTGGGACCGCCGCGGACGTCCAGATCAATTTGAAATGTAATCATAAAGTTCTTTTCTTCTGAGAATTCGCTGAGCATTGGGACTGGCATTACATTTTAATGACTAGGAGAGCATAATCCGCCACACTAGTTTGAAAGGGGCTTACGGTCCAGTTTATAGCATTCAACATGCCCAAAGCTGACATCCCCTGAATGAAGTTATCTGCCGCCGCTCCTTCAACCGCCTTACAAATATTCCTCTATTAATCTCTATTTACCATAGAGGGCCTCGCCGAATCAGGGGGGAGCATATGCTTTTTCCTGCAGCTCGCGGCCCAGGAACTGGCCAGAAAGGCCTCCTCCGTCCATTTATTTTTAGGGACATATTCTGCCGCCGTTCTTTTTGGGAATCTGAGGGTCTGATTAGCCGTGCGTTTCCAAGAACGTAAATAGCACTGCAGGGACCGAGTGACACGCGTGAACAACTGCAGTTGCGCAAGCTTCGCTTAGTCTGGAAGACCTATCTCTGGAAGCTTAATGAGAGAATGCATCATTAGATAATACGCTTCGAGTTATGAGACGGAATTCTCAAGGTTGTTTGGGTGCGGGAGTTCAATCAAGCAGAGATGAGTGTTTAGGCTTTTAGTGGATGTGCTTTCCATACTATCAGGCTGTTCTTGGATGTTCCATATTTATCAAAGTAGGCTTTAATTGTGTACTACAACCCATCGGGGACCCTAAAGTGGTCAAACAAAAGATATGCGTTATGCTAATTTAACAAATGCTGCTTGTGTATACCATCTAAGCCCCGATACCATCTAAGGTCTCTTTCGTCTGACCCCCTGCCTTCTGTCCATCAACATTAGACATTGATGTTGCGGCGGCAAGGACATCCAGGTCATTGTACATTTCAGATAATCGGCCTGGGTCCGCATGCTGGCACATGGTCAGGGTGTTTGCAAAGCAAAAAGCACTTCTCAGGTGAAGTGAAGTACGGGCAGGCAGCCTTATCCCTTTACCGATAGCGCGCCTTCGAAAGTGCTTACCTTCACAACAGATTAGCCCAGCTAATTAATGACTCCCCTTCATAGTCGCACAATCGCCCCATCATTCTCCCATTTAGCAGATATGCTATTACACTCCCCCCTTCATCCCAGCTCTTCCCTCATTTCCTATGCAGTTGACACTTTTTTTTTCCCTTTAAAAGAAAGCTATAGCAGCAGTGCCAGAACAGCACCATTGTTAGCAAATGTACGTTCCCTAAAACTTTGGGAGGACAAAGAGTGTGGGAGCTCCAAACATCCTTCTGTGCCTCGCTCCGAGGTTCATTTCTCATATTATAGTGCACTGGTTTGGAAATCAGATGGCTTTGATCTCCCTGATAACTCTGAGGTCATGGTTAATTATAAAATAAATGGATTTTTGGAAAATAGACTTGTTGATGAATTGCACTCATTTTTGGGGTCGTGCATTTTCCAGTGACTGTGCACTTTTAATTAAGACCGTTTGAAAATATATTTGGTGTAAGCGACTGTAATCATTAATTATGAAAAAGGCAGAAAATCAGGGAGGGAACGGCGTGTCCTGTAAGAAGCCGTCAGCTTTAAAGAGGATGCCAGGGGATGTCTTGGTTCATCTTTTAATGGCAATCCAAAAAAAAAACAAGTGACATGTATTGCATTAACAGGCTTCCTGGTCTGATAATTGAATGCTTTTTCAGTCACTTGAGATTTGCGAGCTGTAAAGCCCTTGTAATATTTGACAAACAGGTGGCTACTAAGTATGTGGTTATTGCATTTTCTGCTTGAGAGACAGTGTGAGGTGTCAGTGAACATGGAGAACACATTATTTTTGAATGACCTGGGAAGGGTGGGCCTCGTTTTTTCAGTGGTTTACATCATCGGCCTGTGGAATATATATATATATATATATATTACGAGGTCAGGCACTGATGTTGGACTGGCCTGGCCACCATTCCAAAGGTGTTGGATGAGGTTTAGGTCAAGGCTCTGTGTGAGCCAGTCAAGTTCTTCCACCCTCATGTCTTATCAGACCTTGCTAATTGCACTGGGGCACAGTCATGTTGGAATAGATATGGGCTTTTCCCAAAATGTATTAGTATGCTGAAGCATTAAGATGAAGCATTTTGTCCATATGGTGTATCTATTCATTTCATCCTTTCTATTTCTTTCTCCCTTGTTCTTTCTTTCATCCCCTATAAAAATGTATTTACTATTAATTTTATTGCACTTTACCTCATTCCAATTATTATTACATATTACATTAGTGACATTGGTGGGTTTTTTTTATGCAAAATAAGGCTCACGATGACAAGACTTACAAAGAGTAATCCGGTGTGGCATGAAAGTTTCAAATCTGCACTTTCCACACAATTTCTCCTCCTGAGCTCCGAGTCAGAACTAATTCAGGTAAAATTGCACCATGCCTTTGTTAGCACTGGCACTAAGTGCAACTTCTAAGGGTTTATTAACTGTGTTTACTTGTGTGAGCTGAAATTCAAACGGATTGCACTTCATCTGCAAAGATCAAACCACCTTTGCATTGTGCTCGCAAACCTTTCACCCTATTAGTAATTTAATAAGGTGGAGGATGCAGTCAGAGGGAGAACAGGGAGCAGGAGCATCTCTTTTAGATTGTCTTCACACAGGCTGCACAAAGGCAAACAAGTCCACTTAGGATTAAGTCTGATTGGCTGCTGGTGATAGCAGCTGTCAGGGCCGCTGCACTGGTGGTGCCCTGGGAGCTCAGTGCCTCTCTCGTGCCTGGCCGTTTGACTTGCCTGTTCAGCACTGACCCCCTGCCATGTCGGCAAACAGTCGATAATTAATGCCCATGCCATTCTGAGGGTGATGGATTGGCGGTCTTGAAGCCTGGGGAAAGATTTTAGATTCTCTCTTTGCTGGACTATGACAGACATACACACGTTCGAGGGGGCCACAAACGTCCAGGCCACGTGTCCTCTATGCCTTGTGCTGAAGGCGGTGCATTAGCGCTGGTTTTCATATCACTGCACATTCAAGGCATACTCCTTTGGACACCCGCTCAATATGGAAATATATTAGTGGGGACACACAGTCCACAGTGATCAAGCACTGTAGCTAAGTGCTGAATGTTTTATGCTAGTCGCTGAACATGACATGTTCACTCAAAGCCGAACCAGCTATGGGCGGTGACAAAATCGATCAAAAAAAGATCACAGTGCTTGCCAGTAAGCTAGCGAGCTAGAGAACAAATTTGTTTACGAGATAGCAACATCAGATTTAGAAAAAGATGCCCTTTTTTGCACAATGGTATGGAGAAAACACTCCAGCTGCCAACTGACCTTTCTGACCCAATTTTGGGACGTTTTTGGGTACAATACGTTCAAGTTTATTTGTCACATACACAAATATAGTATAATGTGCAGTGAAATGTTTATGTACCTGTTTGACATTTCACATTAAGTTAAGAAGTTCAAGCAACATAACCAGTCAAATTATAAACTAACATAAATAAAACTGAAGGTGGGGCTTTAATCTCAATCTGATAAAACAGCCTGATGGCCTGAGGGAAAAAGCTCCTCCTCAATCTCTGTTGTGAGAGTCAGTAGATGATAGCATCTCCCTGATGGCAGCAGGGAAAACTACTATTGCTGGGGTGACTGGGGCCTCCAGCTATCCTTTTGTCATTTGTTTTGCATCGTTTGATGTAAATGTCATGCAGAACGGGGACGGTGGTTTTGATGGTTTTCTTAGCTGAATGGACCACCTTCCTTAGAGCTGGTTCCATTTGGTGCAGCTCTTCATCCTGGTGGTGATGCTTCTGCTCAGGATGTCCTTTAAAGCACCCCAAGTGGGAGTTTAAAGTCAGCAAATCATCTGAGATTGTAGAGACACTGACAAGCTTTCTTCAACACAATGTTAATGTTACAGAACCATGACAGGTGACAATAGCGACGATGACCATGACAAAAGCAACAGCTTGGTTGATGTATAACTTCATCTAGAGTTGTTAGTATCCATGGCATCTAATGTAATTATATTATTTTTCTATGATCATTACAATGTATAATGTAGGATAAAAACATATAATAAAGAGAGTTGTAGAAAATCATTGTTTCTGATGTATCTTCAGTTCCAGCGTCTTGGACTGTGTGTTTTCAGCATTAGTTCCAAAAAATCTTCCTGTTCTGTATTTGTGGACTAGGACAACCTGTTTTTGATTATGCAGGTAGAAGTGCATTTTGTAAGAATAAACTATGTTTGGGAACATTTTAGTCCCTCAAAGAACAAACAAAATCAATTTACCCTCAAAGGTTTTGACCCAAACCCAAAATATGTACCCTAAAATCTAGCTCTAGCCCAATCCCTGGCCTTTATTCTCTAATGAAACTGACAATTTACTGAGTTTCACCAGAGCTTCTCATCAGACCATCAGGAAAAGTGTCCAGACATGTGCCTGTAGGATGACGATACAACCCGCAACCCACTCTACACCTAATCCAGTTAATGAAGGCCTTCAGGAGCATCTCAATCTTAAAGCCATGTGTGCTTAAACTAATCTTTCCAAGGTGATAGAGCATTAAGACCAGTGATTGTTTCAGTGTCACCCACTGGTATCTTCAAGCAGCCTCATCACCACCAATTTTTGATTCATCCAGTTGGAGGTTGGCACCATGAGTTAACACGCACCTTTTTTGTTGGGTGGCAAAAACACACAATTATTCTCTACTTGCCGAAGAAGGCAGACGTCAGTTCAGCAATCAATAGAGTCAGCTAGTTGAGCAGTGTGCTAAGTGACAGCTGTGACATTATTAAGTTGTGGGATCGGGACCTCGTCATAATTATGGGGACAAAATGGCAAGGCTGTCAGTCACGTACGGGGTATTATGAAAGTGATTGTTGCGTGTGTTGACAGCGCCTGTCGCAGAAATGACGCGATGCTTTCCCACTGGTGGAGAAGCTTCTTTGAGCAAGCTCAGGGAACTGGGGAGGTGGGGGGGGGGTGGTTGGTGGGGATGGTCACGATTTTTCGTTCTGGGTGTCTTGTGTGCAGCTGCAAAGCAGAGAACGTGACAGACACATTTGAATAAATTCCAAGCATATAAAGGGTTTCCTTCTGGCTGAATTTATGGCTTTTTGTCTCCTCTTTAAAATGCTAAACAAGGACAGGCAGAGAACTTATTATTTACCATACAGACTTCCTTCTTCATCACATTGTGGTCTCATAAATCATTGTAGACCCCAAGAGCTGAACCAGGGCCAACCCAGGACAAAACCAGGCCCACTGACAATGATAATTGTGGAGTGAATTTATTCCAGTATGAGTCTGCAGTGTGTAGTTTTTACAGTCTGACAGTAATGACTGTGGAGTGATTATAATCCAGTATGAATCTGCAGTGTGTAGTTTTTAAAACCTGAAAGTAATATCTTTGGTGTAATTTTAATCCAGTAAAATCCAATATGGTGTGATTTAAATCCAGTATGAATCTGCAGTGTGTAGTTTTTACAGTCCGACAGTAAAATCTGTGGAGTGATTATAATCCAGTATGAATCTGCAGTGTGTAGTTTTTAAAACTTGAAAATAATATCTGTCATGTGATTTTAATCCAGTATGAATCTGCAGTGTGTAGTTTTTAAAACCAGAAAGTAATATCTTTGGTGGGATTTTAATCCAGTATGAATCTGCAGTGTATAGTTACTACAGTATGACAGTAATAATTGCAGAGGGATTTTAATCTAGTATGAATCTGAAGTACCTGCTATATGGTGTTATTGTTATTGAGTGTCTGTGTCAGAACAATAACCTTTCAGTCAGCAGGAATTGCCACATTAGCAAAAAACCTGAAAATATACCAAATATGATAAATAATATTTCTCATTAGCAATGCTGGTAATATATAAGAATTGTATCAAACTCTTATAATATTTTAAGACATTATTCAACCTTCATCTAGACATGATATAATAAATTAATTGGCACTGAGTCTAGACAAATTCAATGTCAAAAAATGTAATAGATGTGATTTTATGGGAAAAAATATATGGTTTCTGTCTTCTTGCAGTAAATGTGCTCCAATTAAAGTTTGGTCTGTTTCCTCCACCTTTACCAAGGGTGCCCTTAATTATGGTGCTATGGTGAAAAGCAACTCAGTTAATAGATTTTGCAAAAAGAACCAACAGTCATCACCTGTCAAAGACCTAGGACCCAAAAAAACTCAGTTCCTTTCTACCTAACACACACAGGTCAGGACCCAATTTCTATAAAGTGCCATCGTGTGAAGATCTCCTTAACCGATTGAGGAAGCGTCTGAAGTGATACTCACTCTAACATTGATGACAGACTTTCTGGCACAGATTTCTTGGGCGAGACTCATGCAGGCAGTGCTATCTGTGAACCTGCGGCGCACAGTCAGCGTGTGGACCGTGAAATGGAAACTGATGCACAAAAACCGTATATAAATACACTGATGTGTGTATCAGGGACACTGGTTAGAACACTAGTGCCACCTAGCAACAGCAGACTCCTCTTAAAGCCATGTGTTTAGCCTCAGCATCCAGTGGTGGGTGGGGGGTGGGGGGGTGTGGGGGTGGCGGGGGTTGAGCAGGTATGAAATTGCTGAGACCAGTACTGTGCCGCTTTACTTTAATTAACACTTTCGTTTGTAGCGTCACACGGATGCACCGCCTGACTACTTTCATTAAAGTGTACTGTCACATGGTTCAACAC